>NIPM01000023.1:637141-821285 GCA_002738285.1 Holacanthella duospinosa | reverse complement strand
TTTTTCTAGAAATTTCTTGCTATCAGATGTCTCCCGCCCAACTCCTTGTACACTCTCCTTCAATTTAATTAGAAATGGTTTTACCTTTAACACTATGTCTTTTTGAATTTTTGGTGGCAAGGTAAATGTAAATAAAAAATAAGACTTATCTGAATTAAGAATTATACTTTAACTTCACCACCTAAAAGTTTAAATGAGAAGACGCGCACATCTCGAAAGAAAAAACAAAAAATCTCGCGGCGAGAACTTTGAGGGCTCAATGCTATTTGGTTCGAGAGTACTATAGTGTTTTACCTTTATCATACACATTTTTTAAATCTAACAGCTGGATCGAAGATTACCATGACCCAGGCTACATGAAAAATGAATTAAACTAATGTAAAAAATAATTCGCAAAAATAATACCTTTATGGTACTAATTTTTAATTTCAACCACGTCAGAGATAAATAAGAATAGTAGGTCGCTACTGACCTAGTTTATCGAATTGTCAATTAATTAATTTAATTTCCAAGTTTCATTAAATTAATACTTAGGAAGTACTAATTTCAAGTTTCATCCAAAACGGTGAGAGTTTGGAATCAGAGGTCACCAATGGCCAAAGTCACCAATGGTCAAGGTCAAAAAAATGGATAATTTGGTATTAAGCGCAATTGGAATAGCACTAATTGGAATACGAAAGCAATCGAAAAAAAAATAAAAAAATATCACAAATGCTGGGTAAAGCAGTGGCTTCTCCGGCGTCCTCATCTAGGTCAAGATTGTCAGTAATTTAAGGAGCTAGCCAATAAGGAATCCCACGACTTGCTCGTGGCTAAGAATAGATGAATTAACCTTCAATCACATACTTTCCCTTGTTGGACCTCCCATAACAAAGTTTGACACAAGCTTTCGAGAAGCAATCCCTCCTGCACAACGGTTAGTTCTCACGCTTCATTATTTAGCTACAGGTATTTTGTTGTTTATTAAGTCGTATAATTATGTATGGACATTGACAGACAACATTATCGTCATTTGCAGGCGAGTCACAAGTTTCTCTAGCGATGGTAAGAATTTTGTTTGCGTTGCTCTTCATTGTGTCTGTGATTGTACTCATCAGTTCTAATGTTGTGCGAGATTCCTCCTCTGCTATTTTTGCCTTCTTTCTTTGTTCTTGTGTTACCTGAGACGTTTTTGTAAATAAGTAAAAGTTTGAATAATTAAGTTTAGAAGAAAGTTAAAAACTAAGGTTACCCGGTTGTGTAGGCCTATTGATGAAAAAGCACATTTGAGTGGCACGGGAGTAGATGTCATAGCGGCAGATTTAGGAGTCCCCAATATTGAAAATGTTTCGTCCAATAATTCTTGTTCAGTATACACAGGCAAAGGGCCAACTTCATCCTCAGTGACTATTTGGCTGCCCTAACACCGTTTATCAAAACATTCAATTTTAGTGGTACACTTAAATTATTTTAAAATGTGACTTTACGGTTCTACTCTTTCAAGTTTCTCTCTAACCACTGTGACTGTGGAAATTATATCATAAGATAAGACGCATTTCAAAGATAAATTAAAGCGTTGAAGGAATATCTAGCTACAAATAATTCATCAGTAATGATTAGGTTGAAATGTCTAAAACTCGAAGATTGGCAAAATAAACTTACTGAATTCTATTCTCCAGAATTTTAAACATTAGCAGTGAAGGTGCATTGACTTGGACGAGTTATGGTGGCGACGGATAGGAAGTCCATGTCTCTGTAGAATAGCCAGTTTGGTACGTAAACATAATCGGCTCCATCACCAGAATGAGTCTCCATTGCAAGCTTCTTAAGCTTCATGTAATAAACAACCAGGTTTTTTTGCCTCTTTCCCTATAATAGGTTGTAAAGTATAATCAATTTTTATAGACGAAAATACAGTAAAAAATAGTACATATTATGTGTGAGATTGTTTAACCTGCGTAACCGACTTCTATACCCACATCTTCCCAGTTTTGATCGGTGATATTGCGCTTGCTGTATTCGTCGAGCTTATGGTTCAATAGGGCAGATATATCTCTTACTTCACGAATTAAAACAAACTTACTTGAAGTAGTCGATATTGTCAAAGATTAATAATTTTTCTTCTTATGGATCCGTATCTCAGAATCACAGCTCAAAATAAGTTTTTCAAATGTCAAGGAAATCCAAATATCGCCGAAATAATTACGAGAGTTAGGGGATTGTGATAAAAGTTTCATGAAATCTTGCAACAAATTGGGTGTAATTCCAATTATGGCGGAGTGAAATATTTCTTGCGCAATACCAATTTTTAACAAAAGTTTCAAATTGTAGTTACACTGCAACTGGAAATGAAATTTCTCCGTGAAATGTTTCAACACTTTATGGTTGCTGAAACAAAAGTTTCACTGTGTAACTATGGCATAATGCACTCAAACCAAAAATTTGTGGAACTCTATCGTACTGCTGTCTCCAACTGTTATTGTTACAATAAGGCACGACTTTTGAGGGTCCTTAGCCCCCACAAAATGACCAACATGAAAACCTCAAATTTAATTTAAAATTAATTTGCAAGTCATGACTGTTCTCAAGTGAGGTCCAGAACTGCTACTAAGCGAGTGACTTTTTCATCTCTCTATTTTGGAACAGGAATTCTAGAAGAAAAACTGGTACACTGGATTAGTTAGCTATATTTCTGTTGATCGCTGTCTCTGTCCAGATTTCAGCGTTGAAGGAGAATCTGACTAAGCAACCTGGACTGGAAGTCAAAGTACTTTTAGATAGTGGTGTTGTGGGCACCCGGAGCGAAGTTCCTTGCGGTTCCGTTACCCGCTATTCGCCAGAAAAGCCTGTTTACCCGCATGTTTTAAGTTTTACTAAAATTATAATTTCCCGAATTTTACAAGTTTTTATCATACGTAAAGGTAGTTACAATAAACCATTATAGCTGTAGGAGCTATGAACTATTGTTTGTAGATCCCAAGCTAAAGTATATAATTTTGAGTGAAAACATACGCAAGAAAGGTTTCATTTAATATACAGGGTGTTTCGAAATAAGCTTACGCTATTTGAAATTCAATAACTTCTGTCGCAATTACCCTATTATTGTTATCTATGGCTCAACTTGTAGCTAGGTTTCTAGAAAAGGTCTAGCTAGGTTTCTGGAATTAGTCAGTCTTCAACTATGGGTGAAACCATACCCAGGGTATCAGGGTCGAACCCTGGTAGTAACATGTCAGTGAGGAATGACATGCAGATTCAAAGTCACACTTCCAGCGGAAATGAAAATTCGCTGGAGGTGAAAAAAAGGACGTTGGCAGAGACGCTGCCAACGGTCAAAGGGAATATAACCAATCCTAGCAGTTCTGAGTTCGATTCAGAACCTATAAATACTGCTAGAAAGGAGGTCAAGACCGTCAGATCAATTCCAGATTTTGTCCAGAGACGATCAAAACGGACCTCAAGACCTCCCAAGCGATTCGGATTCGATTCGTAGCAGTTTTTGGATTTTTCAACAAAAATTTTTTTAAGAATGGAAGGTAAGTCCAATATCTATATTAATTTTTTTTTTCTGTGTGATTTTTTTACTGTGTGTCAGAGTTGTAACCTGTGTGTTAGGTTACATTAGCAAATATCATTAACTTTATCTAATAATTTTTCTCATTATTTACAGGTATGGATACGACTATGGGTACGGGAATAGGAGAGGAGGGTGCGACTGTCGGGCAGGCAAAAGCAGTCAAACAACCACCAGCAAAACCACGGGCGGTGGTACCAGAAATGGGGTCCATTCAAAAACTGGGTACATTCATGGCTTCATCCAAAGGTCCAAGGATTCCCAAAAAAGTTACAAGCACTAAGGATCAACAAATTATTGATTTGGGGTCCATTAGGCAGCCAACTAATCCTGCTAGAGTCACTACTAATGTCACTCCAAACAGGCCACCGCAGAAACGTCCCTGGGATTTCTCGNACAAATTATTGATTTGGGGTCCATTAGGCAGCCAACTAATCCTGCTAGAGTCACTACTAATGTCACTCCAAACAGGCCACCGCAGAAACGTCCCTGGGATTTCTCGCAAGTGACGACACCAAAAATGGATGCTCCTTTTCTAATCTGCAATTCTGCTCAAAATCTGCTTTCAGTGGTCCGAACAAGCAGAGTGATACAGATTCCGGGTGGGCAATATGCACCTCCACTTCGAAATCTCAAATCCAAAGCACGACGGTGTTATCTCTGCAGACGACGAGGACATGAAGCAAGGAATTGTCTCATGCAAAAGCCAAATCCTGGTCATAAGTAAGGCAAACAAATTGGAAATTGTTATAATTTAGGAGGGGGAATTGTTATGACTGAGTAAGTTAGAAATAGTTTTAGAAATAGTTTTTTTTCTAGTAATAGATTTTTTTTCTTACCTTGTGGTTTTTTTTTCTCTCTTTAGTTATTATTATAATAATAATAGAAATTGTGCACTAGGCACTTTTGAATAATTACATAATTCCTTTTTTATTTATTATTATTTATAATAATAGTTTTTTTTTGCTGTAGGCACTACAGGGTTCCAAGGTATACAAACCCTGGGATTTTGCCCAGGAGTTCATTCTAAGCTTTAGACTTTTGTCTCTCACCTTGAGTAGGTAAAGTTAGAATCTTGCAATTGTTAAAGTCATTGTTGAAAGATTTATTTTTTTGTAAAATATAAAAATCCAGAATAAATAAAAACTTTTATTTATTTATTTGAAACATTAATTGTTATAATTGTTGAGTTTCATTGCATAGGGTTTCTTGTTGTTTCAAATTAACTTTAAACTTAAAAACTTTTCATTGTTGAGATTAGATACAGTAAAGAGTAGCAGGAGCTATGACTGGTGAAAATAAAGTTAGAGGAATTGTGGGAAAACCACAACTTCAAAATTTAAAAAGTTTATAAATTTATTTTCTTATTTTCTTTCTTATAAAAATCAATTAGTTAATTGTTTAGTGTTATGGTTTTGGAAATTTCGTCCAACAAACTAAGGTGAGTTGGTCGATTGAGACCTTAGTCATAACAATATGAAAGGTGTTTCTTTAAACCGTAAGAAGTGGAAATCTTCGCACCTGCATCCTCGTATTATATTTCAATACACGGAAGAATTTTGACCTGGATGAATACAACTTTGGAAAATCCTTTGACTCTCATATCAACACTGAAAACCAGAAGTCACTATACAGAGGGGTCAAATAGTGGCTACCTAGCGATCCTCACTTCACACTCTTTTACTCATCACCCAAAATTTAAAACACGCAGGTGGGCATCATAAATTCTTTTCTGTGGTAGACGCTTAGTGGATTCTGTCTGTTTAAAAAACATTTCTTGCCTGAATTAGCTGAAAATTAATAATGCTCACAATGAATTATGAAGTGATAACTTACGAACCTGTCCTAATGGATCATTTGTTCAAAATTACCGCCATCCATATCCAAACAATGATCTAGTCGGGCAGAAAATGCTTGTCTCACGTTCTGTAGCATTTGAGGGTTATTAGTCACAGTTGCAATAAAAGTATCAATTCAAATTTTGAGGTCCTGCATACTGACTGGACGAAGGGAATTAATTATGGTTGACTTCATGTAACNAGTATCAATTCAAATTTTGAGGTCCTGCATACTGACTGGACGAAGGGAATTAATTATGGTTGACTTCATGTAACTCCAAAAAAAAATTTAGTGGGTTCAAATCAGGCGACCGCGCCGGCCACTCCCTTGGCCCTCTTCTATCAATCCACGGATGCAGCCAAATGGTATTTGAAAAGTTTGAGAACTCAGGGCTTCAGTTTCTAAATTAAATATTACTAAATAATTAATTCACTAATCAATTGCGATGAATTTGGATGCCCATATACGTGGGTGGCGGGTAGAAGTGTGAGGATCACTAAGCGGCCACTATATAACCCCTCTGTACATGGTGAAAGTGTTTTTATTCCAAATTTGTAACTTTATATTAGTGTTCTGTAAGTGGGTAGACACTTGTAGACACCTGCACTGCATCTTACTAATTTGACAAAATACATATAGGTTACTGCACAAAATAAATTTTGAAAATGTGCTATTATATTATATAATTTTTGTGACTACGTTTTCAATTATAGTAAGGTCGGTTTCCAGGGCTCCGTCAAATTTTGAAAAAAAAGTAGTTTATTCACGATAAATTACTAGCCGAAACAGCAACGGTCAATATTCTGTTTCGAGAGTGAGAGCAATACTATAAGTTCAAAATCAAAATAAGAGTTAGACCTTGACTTCGACACAATTTGTTTGATTTTATTGGAAACAAAAAAAGTATCGGGTGTCAAAATTTGATGATTAATTTTGAAAAATTTGTCAAATTAGGAAATATTCGAACCCGGGCATTATAAAAATTACGATTTGAAGTTGACCTATTTAGATGGAAATAATTACGAATGAATGACACATTGTGTCAGAAATTTTGCAAAAATATTCAATTTTGGATATACTTTTGGTAAATACCAGAATCCGGGTATTATAAAATTGTCCGGGTTAGAAACTAAACTTCACCAATTCGAATGGAAAAAATTATGACTGGGTAATAAATTACTGCAGGAAGTTTAGAAAATTATTCATTTTTGGAAAAAAACCAAATCCGGACATTACAAAATTTTATGGGTAAGAAACTAAACTTCAATAATTTGGATGGAAAAAATTATAAGGTACTAAATTACATGAGGAATTTAAGAAAATGTCTGAATCCGGAAATAATTATTACAACATATTGTAAATGTAAATTTCAAAAAAGGACACTACGTCGAAACTTGTTGGTTATCCCGAACAGTTTAAATGATTTTCCACCAAGGCTNTAAGGTACTAAATTACATGAGGAATTTAAGAAAATGTCTGAATCCGGAAATAATTATTACAACATATTGTAAAAAATTTCAAAAAAGGACACTACGTCGAAACTTGTTGGTTATCCCGAACAGTTTAAATGATTTTCCACCAAGGCTGCTGCGATTATCGGTGCTGCGAAGTGTTTTCAACCAAAGGCGTTTAGTTTCTAACCCAAAAAAGTTTATAATCCCCGGACGCGGGTTTTTTCCAAAATGAATAATTTTGTACAATTCCTGACGTAATTTAGTACTCAGTCATAATTTTTTCAATTCAAATTGGTGAAGTTAAGGTTCTAACCCAGAAATTTTTATATTACCTGGATTCGGGTTTTTCTTCAAAATGAACAATTTTCTAAAATTGCTGATGTAATTTAGTAACCAGTCATAATTTTTTCAATTCAAATTGGTGAAGTTTAGTTTCTAACCCAGAAATTTTTTACAATACCCGGATTCGGGTTTTTCCAAAATGAACAATTTTATCAAATTCCTGATGTAATTTAGTAACCAGTCGTAGTTTTTCCCATTCAAATTGGTGAAGTTTAGTTTCTAACCAGGAAAATTTTATAATACTCGGATTCGGGTATTCCCAAAATTGAATATTTTTGCAAAATTTTTGACAAAATGTATCATCCATTTGTAATTATTTCCATCTTCACATTGTAACCCGGAATTTTTGTAATGCCATGGTTCGTGTATTTCCTAATTTGACAAATTTTTCAAAATTAATCATCAAATTTTGACACCCGATACTTTTTTTCCCCGAAAAAATCAAACATAAATTGTGTGCCGCTTCACTCAAGGTCTGGACTATTATTTTGATTTTGCACTATAATATTGCTCTCACTCTCGAAACAGGATATAGACTATTGCTATTTCAGCTAGTAATTTAAAGTATTATAGTTTCCTAAGTTACTCACTTTCTGCAAACCAAGACGATCCTCTTTTGCTCCAATCGAACCGAAGTCTTAATTTATTGTAGAGAAAAAATTGACATAGAATGAGATAATAAAGATTTTAGTAAAATAAACTGAAAAAATCGATTGCAATAATTTTGGCGCGCAACCGTCTGGTTGAGCTTTGAGTGAAGAGCATGAGGTCATGAGTCTGAATTCCTCAATTTTTTCTGCATGGTTTTATACTAAAGGATTTTCGTAATGTATAGAGACTTCTGGTTTTCACTGTATTGCGCGAATTCATACGATTTATTATTAATGTATTATTCCGTAATATTACTAAATTGAAATGTATCTTAACTTTCTTCTCATCATGGTTATTTTAAATTAATTAATTTTGCATAGATTCAATACTAATACTTATTATTTTTGTGGACGTTTTGTTGCTGTTGTTGTCTGGCTTTCTGTTTTTCTCATGTATGAAGAGGGAAAAATTCATGTAAATTTTTAACTGCAATATAAAGTCGACCTGTATGGGAGAAGAAGCACAAGCTCACGTCGTAGTTGAAACCAAAAGTCGGCTTACGGGAGCGGTTGCGCTCAAGTTTGGCTCAGTTCGCCGACATGAGCCAAATCGCCAAAAAATTAATTAGGAACTTGAAAGGTTGAAATAAAATTTATTTATTATTTATTATTATTTTTTTTTTCTTAATTTTTTATTTTTCAATTTTTTTTTAAATTAAATATAATATGCATCAGCATAGTGAAGAAGATATTACAAGTCAAATATGGAATGCAATGTAAATATGAAACGTGCACTAGGACTTGAAACGGGTTTAAGTAATAGCTCTTACTATTAGTTTGGTTGGGAAAAGTGACGGGAGAGGAAAAGGATTATTTAAAAATAATCATTTTATCATATATATTTGACGATTGGGAGAAAGGAAAAGAATGGGACAGAAGACGTAAAGGATAATTTAGACATTTTATCCTAAAAGGTTTGCTGATGTATGAAATTAAATTAAGTTAAAAGCTAAAGAAAGTTTTGTTCATACTAATAAAATTATAATAAAATAATAAGTAAACAATTGAAANAAATAATCATTTTATCCTAAAAGGTTTGCTGATGTATGAAATTAAATTAAGTTAAAAGCTAAAGAAAGTTTTGTTCATACTAATAAAATTATAATAAAATAATAAGTAAACAATTGAAAAAGAATGTTTTAAATATTTTTTTCTTAATAAAAAATAAAAAAAAAATAAGGAAAAAATAAATGAAAATAAAGAAACAATTTTATTTCAAGTTTTCAAGTTCCTAATTAATTTTTTGGCTCATGTCGGTGAACTGAGCCAAACTTGAGCGTAACCGCTCCTATACGCAGACTTTTGGTTTTAACTATCGTTTGGAACAAATATTTCTTGTACTTTTTGAAATCCAGCCACTCCAGGTTTCAGTTCTGTTTCGATAGCACCCACCTCAGGTGCGACTCATATTTGGGCAAATTATGGATAAGTGATTGGGTGGATGAAGGAATGGTTTTGTGTTTTTAACTGAATAGTCCGTCGAGTCTTACTCTGGGTTTACAAGTTAATAGTTAATTAATTTAAAAAATAATTATTGATAAAACAACTTCCGGACTAAAGTAACTACTTTATTAAATGTACAGAAATTAACATAAGGTTTGATTAACTTACTAAAGCTGACCCACACTAAAAATTAGTCAATCATAGCAGTAGTTATTTATATTGTCAGTTTGTAGTTGGGCTAAATGAAATTAAACAATACCCACTTCATATTCTCAGTAGTGTTCTCCAAAACTCTAATTCTGACTCTTGACTCCAAGGAATCTTGAGAGTCAGGAGTCATTTAGTGACCTATATACCAGTATTTGGCACAAAAATCAACCGTCTCAGTCCCGTCTTTAGTTAAAAACTTTTTATCCAGTCTTATAATAAAAGGCCTCCCCTTCCCGTCCCCGTCTTTTCAGAAAAAAATACTTCCCCGTCTCGTCCCGTCCCCGTCCTTCCTTAAAAAAAATTAATACCTTCCAGTCCCCGTTATATTTGTGCAAGGATGTTTATTTTATTGAAAATTAGCTTTAAAGTAAATTACATTTTGATTTGTAACCCAGAATAAGAGTCGACTGAATATTTAATAGCGTTCTCCATGACTCTGACTCAGGATTTTTTGGAGTCAGGAGTCATTTAATATGACTCCGTGTTTGAGAGTCAGATTCATGACTCTTTTCAAGCATGCACAAATTAACATATCTGACTTATTTTTACTCATCTACTTTCACTATTAAATGAATAGATAAATTTTCTTTTGGATTTTCCTACCCGAGTTTCCATATTTTGTATTACGTGACTCGGGAGTAAGAGTCATGTCTCCAGGAATCGACTCACAACATTTAGAGTCAAAGTCATGACTTCCAATCAGTGACTCTGACAGGGAGTCATGGAAAGCACTAATATTGAGTCATTTAAAACATACAAATCAATTTTTCCATCCACCCGATCCCTTCCTCATAATTTGCCCAACTATGATCAGTAGCCGAGGTGGATGCCCTCGAAACATGAGTTAAACCTGGAGTGGGTGGAGTTCAAAAAGTGAAAGAAATATTTGTTCCAAACGATAGTACGTGAGCTCGTGCCTCTTCTCCCATGCGGGTCGACTTTAATTACAATGCTTTATTTTTTTTTGTTATTNATAGTACGTGAGCTCGTGCCTCTTCTCCCATGCGGGTCGACTTTAATTACAATGCTTTATTTTTTTTTGTTATTTAGGCTGAAACTGCATAATGCTCAATTGCCTCTTCTAAACCTTAGTTAACAGGTTTTCGAATTAATTTATTATAGATCCAAGTATTTTTGTTTCTACTGAGATTGGATCAAAGTGTCCGATTTTACACCTCTGTAAGCTGCAAAGTGAGAAAAGAAGTTTCGAAATGAAAGTGTGAAGTGGGCGTGACCATGATGATTTCCGCACGGTGACCTTGTAAAACAATTTTTTTATATATTGGTTGAAATAGCACGCTCTAACTTCCGGAACATTTAGACAAAAAATTATCAATTCTGAGGTGGTTTATTCTTCGTTGGAGTGGTTGAATTCTTTTCTATAGGATCTTAAGAAATACTGTGTTTATTTGGAGTAAAGCATGAGAATGCTGAAGAACCTTGAGAAATATTTCGCTGGCCTGATCTATGGACTTGTTGGATGGAAAGACAAGGTTTTGGCTCTGGCTAAGTGAATTTGGTCCCGGCTACGCTGTGATAGAGTCGCAGGTTGTGGTAATAGAAACACCACTGACATGGGAACAGTCATGACTTGCAAATTAATTTTAAATTAAATTTGAGCTTTTCACGTAGGTTTAGGTTACCCAAGCCCAAAAATGTTTGTCCAATTTCACCGGAGGTCATTTTTTGGGGGCTATGGTCCCCCAAAAGTCGTATCTGATTGTTAACAATAACAGTTGGCTTGTGTACATTAGATGGGAGTTGTAGAGATGAGGAGAAGTATTGTGTTCCTACCACGTGGTAGGAAAAGTATTGTGTTCGAGTCTTGGTCTTCTCATTAAATTTTTTTTCTATATATTAGCAATAATGTTTCATTGCAATTTAAATGTTGCTAAAAAGTAAGAGTAGTGAGCAACATTGTATTAGCTCTAAAACGCTTCCGTAAAAATTAAAAATGGATGCGAGTTGTAGAAAAGAAGCGAAAAACTATGAGGGGATATCCATGCTCAAAAGTAATTAGCAAAATTATTCAGAAAATTAAGATTAATTAAATTTGTAAAAATCAAGATTTGAAATCTGCAATGTCAATTATTCGAATCCTAATAATCAAGGCCGACCAAATGCACTTTTTGCACTAAATCACATTTTACAAATAACCCTTGATTGGACTATTGATAACTGGTTTCTCCACAAATTATAAAAAATTCAATCGAATGATGTAAATATGTATCGCATTAATCGCATTAAAACGCATTTTCCAGGATCGTCGCATTAAATCGCACTAAATCGCATTTTTAGTAATTGCTAACTACAAAATTAAAAATACTTCAGTAAAATTGAGTGAAATTAGATTAGAAATTAGAAAAAAAGTTAAATTGATGTCAAATCAATTNCAGTAAAATTGAGTGAAATTAGATTAGAAATTAGAAAAAAAGTTAAATTGATGTCAAATCAATTGCGCATGATGCCAATTGGCAGTATAGTGGGACATATATGGTGTACAACTAGCGCACATAATTCAAGTACATTTTCCGCATTCTGNCCAATTGGCAGTATAGTGGGACATATATGGTGTACAACTAGCGCACATAATTCAAGTACATTTTCCGCATTCTGGAGTTAGAAATTGGTATATATTTTTTAAATAGCTTGTTGATCTGAAATTAGGTGCTCACTTTGAGCTTTACCCAAACTTTAGCATTGTAAACTAGTTAACTTCTCGGTAGAGCCCAACCAAACAGCTAACTGGCCTCCAGTGCAAGGTTAAGGCATAATGAACTTACTGGCGATGTTCATAAGCACAATAGAAATAAAGAACATTGTTTTCATTTTGACTTTAGCTTACAAACTGTACAACGAATTGTAAATGCGCATTTTATTTGACAAAATCAAAACAATTTATTATTATCAGGAACATTGGCGGATCTGTATTTCAACAGCATCAACTTCATCGACGAAAGATTTGGGATTTATATATATCATACATATTATATATATTTAAATATATTTAAAGGTGAGACACCCACATATAAGAGTGAAACCGAAATTGAACATGAATTAGTATTTCAATTCGATTAGAATATCTTGTTAATCTTTAAATGCCCGGTCGGTTAATTAAAATCGGCAGTTAGGAAATATAATAATCGATTTTATTTTAATTCGGGAAATTCGGGAAATTTTTAGTTACTGTTTAATTGGCAAAGGGATACATGGCGCTGAAAACCAGCCCCAAGGCACAAGATTGGTTCCTCATTAAGATACTTCAGTTTGAAGTTAGGATTACTTGATCATTTAACCAAAAGTTAATCAATGGAATATGAATGAATCGTGCAATAATATCATTTTCTAGCTTTTAAATTACTTGTTTCAGCATTGAATATGTATTACCATTAAACTTTAATGCTATTTTCTGTAGAAAATGAATCGCACTAAATCGCATTTTTTTACGATTTTAATAGCATTTTCTGAGAAAAAAAAATCGCATTTTTTGGTCGGCCTTGCTAATAATTATTGGATACTTTATTTGACCTATTTGGCTTAATTTATTGAAAATAAAATGTGTACTCTCGAACCAAATAGCATTGAGCCCTCGGCGTGAGTCGCATATGACAATTTTCCAAACAAACATCTCAAAATTGGAGTTGTGTGCGGCAGTCAATCAATTGTATTGTATTGTGATTTACTCTTTGAACGACATGTCGTCCAGAGTTTCAAAAATTTCTACACAGATATTGCTATAAATAGAATTTTCTAATTTTAGAACAGGATTTTGAGTAGATTTGGTTAATTCAACGTTTCTTTCAATTAATCTATCTCGCGAATCCAATATTTCTTTTCATATTTTTGAGTTTTGGACTTGTGTATCATTTAAAAGAATTTGCCTACATTTCTTTCATTTTTGATTTTCATTACATCAAAAATTTTTTACCTTGTGTCTCGGAAGTCTTTAATGTGGCGCAAGTAACACCTTTGATACGTTGACATGCTATAGCAGTTGCCTGAATCACATTTTTAATTCCAATTTTTTCTAGAAATTTCTTGCTATTAGATGTCTCCCGCCCAACTCCTTGTACACTCTCCTTCAATTTAATTAGAAATGGTTTTACCTTTAACACTATGTCTTTTTGAATTTTTGGTGGCAAGGTAAATGTAAATAAAAAATAAGACTTATCTGAATTAAGAATTATACTTTAACTTCACCACCTAAAAGTTTAAATGAGAAGACGCGCACTAGAGCTTTCTTTTTTGTTTTTTAGAGCGGGCGAGAACTTTGAGGGCTCAATGCTATTTGGTTCGAGAGTACTATAGTGTTTTACCTTTATCATACACATTTTTTAAATCTAACAGCTGGATCGAAGATTACCATGACCCAGGCTACATGAAAAATGAATTAAACTAATGTAAAAAATAATTCGCAAAAATAATACCTTTATGGTACTAATTTTTAATTTCAACCACGTCAGAGATAAATAAGAATAGTAGGTCGCTACTGACCTAGTTTATCGAATTGTCAATTAATTAATTTAATTTCCAAGTTTCATTAAATTAATACTTAGGAAGTACTAATTTCAAGTTTCATCCAAAACGGTGAGAGTTTGGAATCAGAGGTCACCAATGGCCAAAGTCACCAATGGTCAAGGTCAAAAAAATGGATAATTTGGTATTAAGCGCAATTGGAATAGCACTAATTGGAATACGAAAGCAATCGAAAAAAAAATAAAAAAATATCACAAATGCTGGGTAAAGCAGTGGCTTCTCCGGCGTCCTCATCTAGGTCAAGATTGTCAGTAATTTAAGGAGCTAGCCAATAAGGAATCCCACGACTTGCTCGTGGCTAAGAATAGATGAATTAACCTTCAATCACATACTTTCCCTTGTTGGACCTCCCATAACAAAGTTTGACACAAGCTTTCGAGAAGCAATCCCTCCTGCACAACGGTTAGTTCTCACGCTTCATTATTTAGCTACAGGTATTTTGTTGTTTATTAAGTCGTATAATTATGTATGGACATTGACAGACAACATTATCGTCATTTGCAGGCGAGTCACAAGTTTCTCTAGCGATGGTAAGAATTTTGTTTGCGTTGCTCTTCATTGTGTCTGTGATTGTACTCATCAGTTCTAATGTTGTGCGAGATTCCTCCTCTGCTATTTTTGCCTTCTTTCTTTGTTCTTGTGTTACCTGAGACGTTTTTGTAAATAAGTAAAAGTTTGAATAATTAAGTTTAGAAGAAAGTTAAAAACTAAGGTTACCCGGTTGTGTAGGCCTATTGATGAAAAAGCACATTTGAGTGGCACGGGAGTAGATGTCATAGCGGCAGATTTAGGAGTCCCCAATATTGAAAATGTTTCGTCCAATAATTCTTGTTCAGTATACACAGGCAAAGGGCCAACTTCATCCTCAGTGACTATTTGGCTGCCCTAACACCGTTTATCAAAACATTCAATTTTAGTGGTACACTTAAATTATTTTAAAATGTGACTTTACGGTTCTACTCTTTCAAGTTTCTCTCTAACCACTGTGACTGTGGAAATTATATCATAAGATAAGACGCATTTCAAAGATAAATTAAAGCGTTGAAGGAATATCTAGCTACAAATAATTCATCAGTAATGATTAGGTTGAAATGTCTAAAACTCGAAGATTGGCAAAATAAACTTACTGAATTCTATTCTCCAGAATTTTAAACATTAGCAGTGAAGGTGCATTGACTTGGACGAGTTATGGTGGCGACGGATAGGAAGTCCATGTCTCTGTAGAATAGCCAGTTTGGTACGTAAACATAATCGGCTCCATCACCAGAATGAGTCTCCATTGCAAGCTTCTTAAGCTTCATGTAATAAACAACCAGGTTTTTTTGCCTCTTTCCCTATAATAGGTTGTAAAGTATAATCAATTTTTATAGACGAAAATACAGTAAAAAATAGTACATATTATGTGTGAGATTGTTTAACCTGCGTAACCGACTTCTATACCCACATCTTCCCAGTTTTGATCGGTGATATTGCGCTTGCTGTATTCGTCGAGCTTATGGTTCAATAGGGCAGATATATCTCTTACTTCACGAATTAAAACAAACTTACTTGAAGTAGTCGATATTGTCAAAGATTAATAATTTTTCTTCTTATGGATCCGTATCTCAGAATCACAGCTCAAAATAAGTTTTTCAAATGTCAAGGAAATCCAAATATCGCCGAAATAATTACGAGAGTTAGGGGATTGTGATAAAAGTTTCATGAAATCTTGCAACAAATTGGGTGTAATTCCAATTATGGCGGAGTGAAATATTTCTTGCGCAATACCAATTTTTAACAAAAGTTTCAAATTGTAGTTACACTGCAACTGGAAATGAAATTTCTCCGTGAAATGTTTCAACACTTTATGGTTGCTGAAACAAAAGTTTCACTGTGTAACTATGGCATAATGCACTCAAACCAAAAATTTGTGGAACTCTATCGTACTGCTGTCTCCAACTGTTATTGTTACAATAAGGCACGACTTTTGAGGGTCCTTAGCCCCCACAAAATGACCAACATGAAAACCTCAAATTTAATTTAAAATTAATTTGCAAGTCATGACTGTTCTCAAGTGAGGTCCAGAACTGCTACTAAGCGAGTGACTTTTTCATCTCTCTATTTTGGAACAGGAATTCTAGAAGAAAAACTGGTACACTGGATTAGTTAGCTATATTTCTGTTGATCGCTGTCTCTGTCCAGATTTCAGCGTTGAAGGAGAATCTGACTAAGCAACCTGGACTGGAAGTCAAAGTACTTTTAGATAGTGGTGTTGTGGGCACCCGGAGCGAAGTTCCTTGCGGTTCCGTTACCCGCTATTCGCCAGAAAAGCCTGTTTACCCGCATGTTTTAAGTTTTACTAAAATTATAATTTCCCGAATTTTACAAGTTTTTATCATACGTAAAGGTAGTTACAATAAACCATTATAGCTGTAGGAGCTATGAACTATTGTTTGTAGATCCCAAGCTAAAGTATATAATTTTGAGTGAAAACATACGCAAGAAAGGTTTCATTTAATATACAGGGTGTTTCGAAATAAGCTTACGCTATTTGAAATTCAATAACTTCTGTCGCAATTACCCTATTATTGTTATCTATGGCTCAACTTGTAGCTAGGTTTCTAGAAAAGGTGTCTGATTTTTTTTGACCTTATATGTCAATGGTTACTACGGTCAAATCAGTGTCGAATGTAGAGTCCCGATTTTTAGCACTAGGTTGGCATGGGAAAGTCTATGTAAACAACATCAATTTTGTAAAATAAACCTTCTAGTTACAAAAATTAAAACAGACTATTGGGCACTCAAACTCCAATAATTAGAGTTTGCTTAAACAAAATTTAAGTTATTGAATTAATAATTAATTAATAATTAATATTTTTTTTTAAATTTATTCTGACTTTATTCTAACTTGAATGTAAATGACACTTTAAATGAACGAAAATCAAAGATAAAATTAATTCAAATAAAATAATAATAATAATAATAATTTTTAACAGAATAATATCACCATAACGAGAAAATTTCTTCTAAACTTCGACCAGTTGGAAGTGTACCGATAATTGAAGCCGCATTCCTCGTTGAATGATCAAACTAATTCTTTGGATAATGTAGGTAGTAGCACGTCTTTCCCCTGTTGCTAAGGATATCCTGTCACCAATTTGCTTAATCAACGAGAGTCCTTGGGAACCCCAAACACCAGAAGTTTCGATTGCAATTGGTGCGAGAATGAATTGATTTTGAGAAGTTAATTGATATTTCTTAATCTTCTTCTCTTCTGCAATCCTGGCGGCCGATCCAATTACTACTGAAGTAATAATATTAATAATAATATTAATAATAATATTATTAATAATTATTATTAGTAATGACCTTCGAATAACAATTATTTCAGTATTAGGTTGTTCACACTATCCTCTGCACATGAACAATGAACTAAGTTCATTAACCCGTGAGAGATTTATTTCAGTATTAAAGGTTATTTTAACTACCTTATGCGCATAACTAAGGTCATTGGCCCGTGAGAGATTGATCTTCTTTTCAAAACTTTTTGCGCGAATATTCTTCTTTCTAATTTTGGTTAGTTCATTTTGGTAACAAACTAATTAAAATTAACTTGGCCGAAAGACAAAATGGCAAGGTATAGATTTACTGTACAGGATAAAGCATTTATCATTATGCAGTATCCAATTGTGCAAAACTTCTCAGAAGTCAGACGAAGATTTGAAATAAACTTCGGAAAACCCGCTCTGTCACGTCAATTCATCAAGAATCTATACGAAAAATTTTTAGAAACTGGATGCACGGACGACAAAAAGAAAACTGGGAGACCTAGGACTTCAAGAATTAACCAAAATCGAGTCGTATGTTTCTAACGTAATAAATTTTGGCAAGTAGCTCATACAAGTTTTCTTCACTTTCAGATGATTCTAGAAGCACTGGTACATTTTCCTGATAAATCGCAACAAAAACTAGCTTTACAAGAAAGACTTTCACTTACTACTGTGCATCGATTGCTCAAAGATTGCGAACTAAAAGGCTACCGTACAGTGAATTGTCAAATGTTGTCAGAGGGAGACAAAGTAGACAGAGTGGGAGTTGCAATGGATATTTGGAAAAGTCTGAAAATCACCCAAATATTTTCGATCGGATCATATGGACTGATGAATCAACTTTTAAACTAAATGGGAAAATCAACACTCTGAGTTTAGTTTTGTATGCATATGAGAACTCCAATACTGTGCATGAGGTCCCAAATAAATCTCCTGGCCTGAATGTGTGGATGGGAATTCACTCGGGTGGAATAATTGGACCATATTTTTTTGAAGCAAATATTAACCAGAATTCTTACTTACGCATGCTTAAGGAAGAAGTTATGCCTTCTATAATGGAATTACAGAATTGTGAAGAGTTCATTTATGAACAGGACGGTGCCCCTCCACACTGGGCCTTGCAGATATGATGACGTTCCAGATTAAAAAAAGTCATTTCATTGGATGTCAAATTGTGAATTTATTGCAGGTTCGCAATTTCTTAAATGAATCTTGGGGACAAAATTAGATAGGCAAAGGGGGACCGATACCTTGGCCTCCTGGAAATCCTGATCTTACTCCGTCGGACTTCTTTATCTGGGGGTATCTGAAAGACCTAGTCTATAAAACCACACCATTAACATTGGAACAATTGAGGGCACAAATTATTGAGTCTTGTCTCGAAATTACGCAACCAATGTGCTATGCAGCTTGTAATTCAGTAAAACGCAGGTTGGAAATTAGTTTAAAAGCTGACGGCGCGCAAGTCACCACAACACATCTTTAGGGCTCATTACAAATTCTAGAATTTAAATTTTAAGTAAATTCTAATTAATGGAGTTTGAGTGTGCAATAGTCTGTTTTAATTTTAGGAATTTTTGTAATTAGGTTTAGTTTACGAAATTGATGTTGTTTACATAGATTTTCTCATGCCAACCTAGTGCTAAAAATTGGGACTCTACATTTGACACTGATTTGACCTTAGTAACCATTGGCATAAAAGGTTAAAGAAATCAGACACCTTTTTTAGAAACCTAGAAATTACAAATTGAGCCATAAATAACATTAATAAGGTAATTGCGGCAGAAGTTATTGAATTTCAAATAGCGTAAGCTTATTTAGAAACATCCTGTATATAGTTCAGATCAAGGTTGCTATGAGAATTAACGTTGACAACCCATGCTTGGTAAAAAATCTGGTTGCCGGCAGAGTTGTTCCGACTCAATTAAATTATTTTTTGAAAAGCGTTGTGCCGTTCATTGACATGTGTGATGTTGGGGCATCGAGTTTCTTAGAAGCGTGAAGTTGTGGAATTTGCAAAGGGGTGGAGCTCCAATCCCAGATTCATTCTTGTGTTTATCTTGATCAAAGTTGAAACTTGTGTATTTTTTTTAGTCGCAACAGAAACTTTTGTTTTTCAATTAATTTCAAAATCGAAATCCAAGTTATATTTTCAAATTTTTTTTACAACCGATACCGAAAATTTATTTTCAAGTTTTTCTGAAACCGAAACTGATACTTGAGGTTGCTCAATCGAAACCGAAAGATGTGCTTGGTTAACCAAATCGAAATATATTTTACCGACTAAAATTGATACCAAAACCAAACGAAACCAAGACTTTCTTTACAACTGAAAATGGAAAATTTAAGCCAGGATCTTTAGCTAATAGTTAATCTGCATGTCCACAATGGCAGGAGCAATTATATTTAGCCGCTTACCGTATGCAAAATAATCACATCTAAGCCGTATCACAAAATTTGACGAAATACCTAATGATGGGACTTCAATTGTATAATAATGAAACGAATTGTTAGCATTTGGTAAATCCTTATTCTCAACTTCCATTTTCAATATTTTGATTGAATATTATGCTAACACCACATACATGAAATAGTATTAGAAGTTCTGAATTACGTACACATGCATTCGCCCTGTTTGGTTAAATCTTATCAATATTCCACTTTGTTGATGAACCGTGACAAAAGGTCGATCCATATCGAATTCTAACAAATTATTTTCTGTTATCATATGAAACTGGATTCAAAACCTAATTTGTGCTGACGATGAAAATGGAAATAGAAATCATCTTTTATGGTCTACGCCGAAACCAAATCCAGACTATTCCTTAGAAGATGATACCAAAACTAAATAAAATATTCGGTTTCGGTTTTAGTCAAGTTGCAATTGTGCTCATGTTTTTATTCCTATAGTTAGTATAAAAGGTTCACCAAAAAACAAACTTGGCTGCCACGCTATATAGTTCTATATATTCCTTCATGGTATCGTAGTGCTATTCTCAAATGGAGATGGAGTTTATGTCTCTATGTATAGGAGTTCATGTCTATGTATATGGCGTCGAGTATNGCTATTCTCAAATGGAGATGGAGTTTATGTCTCTATGTATAGGAGTTCATGTCTATGTATATGGCGTCGAGTATGCCATGTAGTTCTATATCCCAATAAAGATGGGAGTTCATGGCATGGTACTTTTGTTTCTCAAATGGAGATGGAGTTTATGTTTCTATGAATGTGGTGTTAGAGTACATCTACTCGTCACCATGTTTTTTTATTATTGCTGCCATGAAAAAAGATGGCCGTTGTGATATACGCCATCTTTTACAGTTGTGATTGCCATTAAGGATGGCCGTTTAACAAAGGGGAAAAAATTAATTTATGGGTTAAATATGAAGTTTTTTTTAATTATTGATAAGAGTTGAGTTTAGTTTCTCCTACTATTATTAGTATGACCACAAATGAGTTTACCATAACCCACCCTTAGTTTTATTTTTTTTAAGCTCAAAATTTCTGAAAAGTTTATCATATGTCTAGTTGATTCTGTAATTGAAAACTTTTAGTTGAACATGGACAATGTGTGATACATCAAAATTTCCATAGTCGTGTTGGCTTTCAGCCTGTGTTAACATATTTGACACTCGATACCGGAAAATTAACTTGTACACTTTTGTGTAATATACCAAAATTTTGGTTTTCGTATTTCCTATACGGTAGTATACAGGATTCATGCTGTACACGATACACTTTCCAGATATTTTGGATCCAATGGAGATAAAAAATTAATAAAATTCTAGATATTTTTGTTCTATACGACTGTGGCTGCTATGATGATGATGATGATGATGATGGCCGCCATTATATAATTCCATACACGTGTTGTGTTTTGTTTCAAGGTCATGCGAGTTTTTCCGCACCTATATTTTGTAGTTCTAAGTGGATTTTTTGGGTCCTCTCTCATCTTTTATTTAAGGGGTTTTAGAATATCTGAATAAGAGGCCTTTATTATAGAATTTATGGGTTTTGGAGCTGTTATTTTGCTAGGGGGATGTCTGGATTCCCTGCATAAGTCTACCTTTTCTATAGAAGCATGGATCCAGTCTTTATCCGTCCATTTATTACATACATCCAGCTCTTCGAGAAGAAGTGTATGTTGGATTTCAAAGTCCTACTCTAATGATGGAGCCAGTGTTTTTTGAAATTGTACTCCTTTCATTCTGTAGGGATTTGCACCAGACTAATGAGATTTTCAAACTCCGTTTCTCTTTTCACTTTTGATTGGTGTAGGGGGATTGTGTCCCAGTCCTCCTCTGTATCCAATTCCACTTCGGGTTTGGGGATGATGTCAAATCTGAAAGCGAGTTTGAAAAAAAAAAAAATAACGGATGTCATGGCATAGGAAATGTTAAAAAAAGTTTAAGTTTAAAAAATGAGTAGAAGAAAATAAAATGGAAAGTTACGTGTGAAATAAATGTACTTACTTGGAAACTTTCCGCTTAATGACTTCATTTGACTTTCTACCTGTTTCTCTTCGTTTTGTACCAATCACATCTTCTATGGTGATTGTTTTCCCGCTGCAAGAAAACTTTCTTGTCTGTACAACATGTCTACCGAGACATGGTTGACTTCGCTGTAACTTAAATTTCTTCAAGGGAGGGAATCCATAAATGAATATAAGCGGACCTTTTCCATTCAAGAATTGGAATATCGGGTATAATGATGAATCTAGAGTTGCTGCAAGCCTATGTTCAGATGACATACACTCGGTTACATCAATGTTTCCACAAGTGCACTTTACACCGCCACATAGATGATAAAAACGTTGAAAGTTTTTAGATGCATCGGCAAACTCAAAAGTATCAATATATGCATGCCTACAATGCAAATAAAATTCTATCGGCACTCCTCTATCCCAATTTCCTGAACCATGCACCAAGGCGCTTCTGTCATGGTCTCCTCCACAAACATGTCCGTCTGTGGTGAACTGCATGTTCTGAAACACTCGTCCTCGACGGAGACCATTAACAATGTCCATACGTTGGATTTGATTTACATTGACAAAATTGGGCCAGTTCAGGTTCACCTGTGGTGTCTTCCAGTTTATTGGTTTTGTGGGCGCTTCGGAAATTATTACTTCACAAGTTGTCCGCAAATAAATTATACAGTGTGTCATTTCCAAATAAACCAAGCACTTCACAGTTTTCCATCTCCATAGATTCCCACTCCATCGTGGAAAGTTTGATTTCCACTGTTTCTTCTTCTTCCTCGTTAGCAGCGTGAGATTCTGGAAGAATTTCTTGGCAGGAAAGAATTGATGAACTGAAAACTGGGTTCCTGGTTGATTCCTCTGTAAAATGTGTCACTTTACTGTTTTCGAAATTTAACAAGACCGGATCAACAGGAGCAACAAGGGTATTTTTGCATTGCAGAAATGCAATCGATATGGTGTTATAACTTGGAATAATTTCCATTTGAGCTGGAAAATGCGGTGGAGAAAAAATTTCCTGTTTCTACAACGTACACCATTTTCTCAAAAATTTCTTTTAAAGAATTAAACAACGACTGAAGGTTCAATTTCAAGTCTTTTCATTTTAAATGCTTTATTTTCAATTTTATTACAACTTGCATCTTACATTTTCAAAGAGACTCCTTTGATCCCTTTAACTATTCTTCGATTCTCTTATCCCCAAAAGGGTAAGACAAAGTCTAGGGTACAAAGTATCTGCTTATATTTACACACCCTAAACTTGACCTAAGTGTTTCTATACATAAAATTTCATTTTTCAAGAAACGGGTAGTGTGGATACTTATCTTATTACATACAGACCCATCCTCAACAATCCTTTTAAAATCTTTATGTCTAAGATTCTTAGTGCTATAGTCTTTGGGTATACCACCCGCTTTTACAATTTCTGTTTTCAAAACTAGGGTCTATCTTAATACTATACTGGTTGTTTCCAGTAGAATAAAATTCTAAAATATGATCCGCTTGAAGCTTAAGGAGCCCAGGTACACCTCGGTTCGAATCATCAAAGAGGGGATGATCGCGCTCAAGGTTACTAAAGTCAAACATGTAGGAAAGTGCCTTTAAATTCAAAATGTAGTCTGAGCGGGAGCATGCTATCTCTGCTGCGATCGAATCCGTGTGGGTATATAGACGACAGAACCCAGAGAATTGGCTTTTATAACCGTCATAGACCATGCTGTAAAGGTTTTCCTTTGCGTTTGAAAGTACAACGAAACCAATTAGCCTGAGGTTAGCATCAATAACAGCCTTTTTTTTTGAATTGAAAAAGGGTACATTTTTCATTAATAATCTCAAAATTCTCAAAATTTTCCTTGGCCAAAGAATCCCGCGCTTCGACCGAGCTGTAAATAAACTTTGAGTATGGGTATGAAGAAGGGTCGGAGAGTAGTTTTCCTACAAGGTTATTATTAAGGGATTTCCGAATTTGCTTATCCAGTTCTGTCTTTGCCTCATTCCTAGCTCTCGCATTATATGATGCAAATTATTTAAAAATCTTAGCCTCCCTAAACTTGATTCCCGCGTGACATTTTACAAGCCTAACCTCGTGGGTCATCATCCAATGCAGAAAGGTCCAATAATATACCTGTTCCTTTTTTTCATACAATGAAAGTAGAAGCCGTTCTGATTCGATAAATTTCCGTTCCCCTTCAAAATGTCCCCTCTGCTGATCAGAGAGCTCTGAAAAACGTATACGCCTCCTCTCGTAGGGGTAAGGAAAATCAGAATTTTTTTCCCTCAACGCATCATCCTCAATTACCAAGCCGACCACAAAAATATAACCCCAATCCGATCCAAAGTCAGGAGAGGCAAAGTTAATAGATTCAATTTCTTTTTGACTCATAAGACAAATTTCTTTATGTGGTAGTCTTCCTAGTAAAGATTTTGTATAACTCATTGAAATGTCAGCATACAAAATCTCTTTAGCAGGTTTCGACAAATCAAAATTGGAGTTTCCCTCTGAATTTGAAATACTCTTTAATTTTGTAGTCTGAATTAGCCCTCCAAATGTTCCTTTGGAAACAATTTTATCAATCTTCTTGTCAGTTACTATTTCCAATTCCAATCCCTTTTCCCATAGAAGGGCAGCCTGTTTTGAAAATGAAGATACACTCCAGAAGGCCGCCAAATCTAAATTGTACTCTTTATAGTACACCTGCCTAAGATATTCGAACACATCAGCTGTGAGCGATGTTTCAGCCGAGCAAGCCTCTTCAATGATCTCTGAAAGATTCATCTGCTCGTGGTGTGTAAAATTAAATTTTCTCCCTTTTGTCTGGGCATATACCGGGAGCGTAAATGGTTTATCTTTAAAGCACTCAAATTTTTCAAGAGAAGAAAATGTTGGGAAGAAAGGGTTGTCTGGAAGTACAACAGTCGAAGTATCAGCACCTTCACCAAATTTTTCTTTAAATATGTTAAACGAAAAATCTGAGCCCTCCAATTCTAGAGCCAAGTCAGATATTCAACAGTCTGGTCTAAAATTTTTCTCATCTGTCAGTCTGATACCATAATGAAACTCATAGGATGATCTACAAACTGTCCGCCTAAGCTGTAATCCCATTAATCCTTGTGATTTTCTAGAAATTGGCATAACATGGTCAAAACTAGTTTTCATTTTGCATAAGATTAATCTAAATTCATGTTGAGATGCCATCGAAAGAGCAGTCAGGTAATTTGCCGGTTTAATTTGTAGATTACAGGCATTACAACATGAAGTACTAGGATGGGGTAAACCTGTATAGTGATCGTGATTGTACGTCTTCCAGTTTTCTTTATTAAAGGGCTCCACGCATACATCACAATGAGTTGTTTGCTCGTGACGCTCCCGCGTCTCCTTGTCTGGCACAATCGTGTTATTTGTAACCTTTATCTTCCCCACCAACTCGTTAGACAAGTCCATAGTAAGTGAAAGAAAGTGGTCAATACAATCGGACGTTTGGTAATAAAATCTTCGAGTTCCCCCACCCTTTGCCAGACATAACGGAGAGTAAGCAATCGGCTCTTTTATGATCACATGCGATGAATTGGATCCAAACTTTTCGTCTTTTTTAATGTTCAAGTAGAATATCTTGTAGTAAAAAATGAATGGCGAATAGAGCAGACCGTGAAATTGGGTAAACTTGACAGTGTTACTCTTGGGGACCTTTGTTTTGATAGGATCATCTCCGCAAGTGTGGGATTGTACACCCGAGTATCGTAAATCAAATCGCCGTTGACACTTGAAGCAATAGTCGTGTCTCCTCGACCCATGCTTCCCTTCAAATGAAGAAAAATCCATAATACAAACGTAGTGAGAATTATCACCATTAACCGGGTCCCTGAGAAGAAGTAGGTTGACTTTATGTCGCCTAAGGTCCCTGGTAGGTCTGAGAACAACAATGTCCATTCCTAAATGTGTATACACATTTATACTCATGTCTGGAAATTTTTTCTCAACCCAGTCAATATCTACAAGAGAGTCTCCCGCCATGTGATCTAGAAAGCTTAGATTTAACCGGTCTTGAAATGCATCGTAACTCTTTAGATCTTCTATTATTCTTTTTGCTATAAGGGACTTTTGGTATTCCTTTTGTCCCGTCTTTTGCCGTTTTACTAGTCCTGTCTGTATTATTTCTTCGGCATACAACGCGCATAAGATGGAAAATTTGAAGCAGTCCCTCGACTCTTTAATATTAATCAATGATTTTCTTCCAGACAATATAGCAGGTGTCGAAATATATCCCCTCCCTCGGATAGGGTTATAAATTCCTACATGCACCTGGAGATCCTTTAACTGCGATACTTGCCAATTACTTCCGTTTGAAAGGTATAAATTTAGTGAAGAAATTATAAAGCTACAAGAGTTTAAGAGAACCTTGGGAATAAAATTAGAATGAGTCAAGGGCATAAACGGAGACCCGATTGCATCATTCTTATGGGTTACGTTATGTGTTACTTCAATCATATCCGCTAATATTCTAAAACTAACTCTAATCCCATGAAAATGATCAATCAGTGCTGATAATAATCTTACTAGGGGTTGGTAGACTGTTTCTANTAAAACTAACTCTAATCCCATGAAAATGATCAATCAGTGCTGATAATAATCTTACTAGGGGTTGGTAGACTGTTTCTAAAAGCACTCGCCACCATACACTCGTCTTCATTGATTTGGGTAATGTAGATTAGAACAGATCCTCGGAGGGAAAATTTGGCTTCTCGGAAAGGATTAATATCCAAGTTGTCTGGACTAACGAATTTGGTCCGCCCGAATCCTTGTTGTGGGCAGCTCTCCTCATGATGTTCCAATGAAAAGAAGGAATGTCCACAATAAGCACAGTCATGAGTCTGAAAATGAGAAAATCTATTTTAAGTTTTGTTATTATACAGATTTTGTGTTATAGCTTACCAGCTCAGTGTGAATAACCATTTTTTTTTATACAGGCGACAGCTGAACGTACAGCTCCCATCAGACCTNGAAAATGAGAAAATCTATTTTAAGTTTTGTTATTATACAGATTTTGTGTTATAGCTTACCAGCTCAGTGTGAATAGCCATTTTTTTTTATACAGGCGACAGCTGAACGTACAGCTCCCATCAGACTTTGATAAGCACACTTGATCTGAAAATAAATATTTCAATTGTTATTATACACTTATAAGCTAGATTGGCTGAAAATGTTAAAATATATACTCACCAGAGAAATCCTACGTCTCCCTCTTGAAGATGGAAATTTGTCTCCATTGTTCACGTATCCATTTAACAATTTTCAACTTTTTCAATTCAGTCCAAATAATTTGAAAACAAATTTACAGTCAATGGTTTGTTTAAATAGTACACTCGACAGTAAGTTTTTATTAACTGATGATATTATTCTTGTTTCCAACAGTTTATATTGTGGAGAGGGCCCCATAAATTCTAAACAATACTCACGAAAATATACTACTAGATTATATGCACAGTTTCTCGCAGTAATGTTCAACCATACAGACTACACAGGCTTCTCCACTTGCTGCACGGTTTCCAATGATAATGGGTAATAGTTCTTGGGCTCTGAGATTTCGAAAATGCACATTTTCAACCAGAATGAACATGGGGTTGTCTGAAATTTCAATTTCAAGGCAGTTCCAAACATAAGTCTGGAGGCTTTTTAAAATGATGAGACTTCGAAAAGTACAGCAGGAAGAACATGTGTTGAAGATCTTGGAGGATAGAATACTCTTTCTCCTTCGTGTGAAATCACAGCAACGTCTGATAAAATTTCACCGCGACGATTCTCGTANTGTCTGAAATTTCAATTTCAAGGCAGTTCCAAACATAAGTCTGGAGGCTTTTTAAAATGATGAGACTTCGAAAAATACAGCAGGAAGAACATGTGTTGAAGATCTTGGAGGATAGAATACTCTTTGTCCTTCGTGTGAAATCACAGCAACGTCTGATAAAATTTCACCGCGACGATTCTCGTAACACGAGATAACCATGTAGTCGTAGAGTACCATATTCAATACAAGTTGTAATTAAATTGGATTCCTTGGTACACTCACAACTTGAGAGAGATTCGAGTTTCCAGAGGAATACACGAAATGGTTCTGATGTATTTCATCATGAGGCGTCCAAAGATAAGCGAAAATGTAGATATGCTAAGCCCTATAGTAAAATGTAACACAGAGACTATATTGCCGTTTAATTTAAAGGAAACAATAGTACTAGTCCCTTTAACTCACCTAACAGTGTGTAAATACATGAGACGAATGGCTCTTTCCCGTTGAGACATTTTAGAATCTTGTTTATATCCTCAAGAGCAGTACCATTCAATGGATGGTCAGGCCAGAGGGATCCATACAATACTCCATCCTTTTCCCCTTGAAAGGCTATACACTCTTTAGATTCACTCGCACGATCCATAACCAAAAGCCCTGGCTTTATACGTGACTTTTCATCCGTACAAAAGAAATTTTGACTCGCGTACAAGATCCAACTCTTGAGAAACACTTGCCCGCGCTCAGTACATTCATTGCAAGAAAGCACTGGATCCATCTGACTTGCTAAGTGTATGACAATAATGAGATCATGTTCAGTAATATACTTATAAATTCAGTTAAACTAACCTCCACAGACTCCGACAACGGCAAACAAAACCAAAAACTGTACCGCCATGGTAACAACCAGACTGGTCAGCGACTCGAATGCAAATGAATTGAACAACGAAAACTACTTCACTTCTTACGATTATTCTACTAATTCTAACCTAGACGCCTCTAATAATGTACTCTTTTTCACGACAAAAACAAACGTTTGAATAATTTTTATTAACAAATTCTTTGAAACTTAAAATGTACGATTAGACATACTTATTTTAACATCAAAGGGCAAGTCCCATTTACACTTTGGGAGACTTTTTTGACAGAATCCCTCCCTTTTTTCTAAACATGGAAGTAATAGAGTACAAAAGTCCTGGACAATACTCTAATTTTTGTTAAGACATAGGTAATCAAAATCTTTTAAAATTGCTTTCTACTGTCTACCTTGAGCTAATTCATTGAAAACATACAAGCAGTAGAGACCACATGATGGGGTGTTGTCTGGTTGGACGGGTGAAAAGCTCCTCTCGTAAATTCTAGTAAAGGGACCGTACGGCTGAGTGAGATTGTAATCTTCCGGAGAGCCTCCCAGACTATCAAAGAAGATGACAAAGGAAGGTTTAAAATGAGCCCATAATACCCAATGGTAGCCTAAAAGCAATAAAGAAAGAACCATGCATTAGTCAAATTAAATTTGGGATCATGTCTAGAGGGCGAGTATTGAAAATAATGATTGAAAAGTTTTACAAGGTATCGACTTACCAGGGGTACCAGAAGTCCCCGTATTTTGTATACAAGCAAAGGGTGGTTTGGTGTTTATTTTCACAATCTCTTCATTAGCTACGACAAAAGTCCGGATGAAAGGGTTTGTACATTTTTTTACACAATCCATTCTCGTCTCTAGTGTAAAAGTGTCCATTTCAATTTCTGAGAATTTCCACCTCCCTTCTCTTGTCGATTGTCAACACGTTGGTAAATGTAGTCCAAACAATCACCTCGAGCGCCTTTGTTGTGGTCTCACTAAAGTTGAGTGTAACCTGTAGGTTATATGGCTACTATAGTAAAAAAGTTTGCTATCAAGACTAATGTATAAACGACTCATCCTAATGGCCCCTGAGCGTAGAGGTAGTAAATCCGTAAATCCTGCGACAGGAGTAATCTCAAAAAGATACAGACAGTTTCCCACCTAGACAAAAGTAAACCCATCATAAAGGAACCCTTGGAATTGAGAAAAATTTTTTTACTAATGATCCCGCTCTTACTTTGTAGTTGCTTCTGTCTATCCCGTTTCCAGTGAGTCCTTGTCCCAAGGCTCCAAAAATTGAGTTGTATTCTTGCAAGTACAAGTCTGTTCTATAGTTGCATAGAATTTCCTTGTAAAATGGACTCGCCTCATCACTCTTGATACTAATAGACGTCAACCCAAAGTCTGCAAAGTTCTGACAACTGGTTTTGAAGCTTCCCAGAAATGAGGCGGACTCCACGATTCCCACCAAAATCATGGACGGCTTACGAACTGAGAATATTTGTTCGGTTGTGTAAATGGACGTGCCTATGGGGATGCTTGATCGCTTCAATTCCAAGTCTCTCACGCTATAGATTGCCTTTGCTCCAGAAGCAAACAGCTGTTGGTGTCTATACACAATCTGAGGGTTTACTGTGTGACCCTTTAAATAAAAGGAAGCTTCTTCAATAGAAAATGTATGTGCCCTGTCGGTAGACGTATCCAAACAAAAAGAGGCGGGACTTTTGGTGAACGTAATATCAATGTTTATACCACTTGGAATCCAAGACGATAGTTCAAACAAAGAGACACTCGGTCTTCCAAGAAAGTCCACAGTCTTTGATAGAGCCGTCATTGCCTTTCTAGCTACAAATCCCGTATTACTATCAGTAAACTGATTTTGGAGAGAGTCTGGGTAGTAGCCAATGGCAGTACAAAGACTTGTCTTTACATCTAAACCCTTTCCCAACAATGTAGAGAGGATACCACGATAAGGGTACATCATGTTATAGTCTGTCATCTGCTTCCCTTGAAATCTGATTTGGCAGTTTTGGAAACAGGCGTAGAAAAATTGATTGCAGACTGTAACATTTTCGCTGAGAGCTAGAGCTGAACCGTCACTGTTTAAAACTTTGCATTTCAAGTACATGTAGCTTGAGGCAAAGTCAAAGTAAATGTTTGGAGCAATGGAGTCGGATATATGGAACGTAATGCTGGTGTTGTCCTTGACTGTGTTTACTGGAACAATTTTTATATAATCAGACTGTAAAAGGCTCACATCCAATACTGGGCTTGAAAAAATGTCTAATTGAGATAGGAAGCTAGGCTTTGATCCTGAAACCAGTGAATGATCCATTTTATTTTGGGACACTAAACTTGCGCTGGGTCTGTCTTCCAGAAGATTTTTTCTTTCCCGATTTGGAAGAATGAGCGGGACTCTTCTTCTTGAAACTGGATTTTGCAACTGGTTTGATTTTAATTTGTTTCCTATTCTTATAAACGTGTCTAAGTTTGGTTTGTCCTTTTCCCATTTGATTAGATTTGGCGGCAGACTTTTTCCCTCCTCTACCCTTCTGACCCTTTCCCTTTTTTGCCTTTTTTACACTCTGCACCGGGATTGTGTAAGGGAACACCAAGGGAGTTAAACCGCCGTAACCAATTTGAGTAGGTGTTGAAATATCCATTTTTCTAAGTTTACAGACACCGTCTTCACAAACTTCAAGCATATGGGTCTTACTTTTACAAATAAATTTTGATACAAGAACTGGCTGGAGCAAAGTCAATTTCTACTGAGACTTTTGGCGGGACGACAGTCATTTAAATCAAAACGTTCTGTTTCGAAAATGGAGCAAGATTGTTTTATGTCTGTCTCTCATTTCAGGAATTTGATTCATGTTTTCATTGCAAAGTTGAATCTCAATGTCTTGAATAGTGTCTAGGTCAACAACTGGGTAGAAGAGGAGATTGGCAGCATACTTGTGAACGAGACTCACGTCTGTCGTAGATTTCCAAAAGACAATTTGTTTGTCTGTTGAAAAAATCCCCAAGAAAGGGATACTTTTCCCATTGAAAAACTGAGGTTCGATTACATTGGACAAAACTAAGAGATGATCATGTAAAACATCAAGATCAATGTTAGCGACGCTGGGGGAAGAAGGGTGGTCGTAGTTGAACCAAAAGGGAGAAACGATCCCAAAAATTGTTTCTAGTAGGGTAGAAAATCTCAACATGTAACCAGATCTTTGAACACCGTCGGCAGATATTACATTTCCATCGTAAGTAAAGGAAATTTTATACGTCTGGATTGAAGTGTTGATATTTTTCATCAAAGAGTCTACCGTTGGCTCGGCTGGCTCTTCGACTGTAGCATAGGACAGTTCGTCTCGGAATATATTATAGCTCAGTGGCATCGTAAGGTCGATATCATTTAACATGTCATTACTCGGTGGGTTTTCTGCCATTGTGTCTCCTTTGGGGAACAATGTTACATTAAATCCAAGGGCGAGAGCATAATCTTGTGGTATCTCGACTTTATCCTTTTCGTCTTTATTGCTGAAACCAAACAGGACTTTGTGAACTTTGTCAACACGTAAAAAAAGTCCCAATGTGGGGGCATAGCGCTGAAACAGTTCATTGGACCTGTTTAGAATTTCCTCATACCTTGAAACTTCTTTTTTCCAGACATTGATGATCATTTTGTATCTCAAGATGACTGTAATCTTATTGTCCCCGCTATGGTGACCAAATACAGTTTGCTTTTGGGAAATACCACAAATCACACAAGGCAACTTCGAGGAGTAATGATTCACCACACTTTATTTGATCTAATAGTTTATTACAAAAAGAGTTTGTTTTGTTTGCTGGAAAGAAACTTCTTGACGAGTTACTACTCATAGTCACATACTTTGAGAATGGTGTCATTTTTCTGAGAGCCATTATGATTTGGCGGGAATTGGAACTGGATTCAATTCTTCGGTCAAGACACTTACTGAAACAGAAAAGTAACGTGGCATTGATACTTGGCGTCTAGTTTGAGACTGAAAGCAATTACCAACAATTTCGTTTCCTTCAAGAGGTTCCAAATAGTAAAATGGAGGGACAGCTTTGACTGCTTTTTTTATCCTAGAAGAATCCAATCATGAGTCTATGATTCAATAAAATTCCCATTAAAAACTTACTTGAAGATGTTGGTTGAATATGACTGAGTCTTTGATGCCTTTTCAAAGGTTAGTCGATTTCCTGCAATCCTTACAAACCGTCCGACCTAAAAAGTTAAATTTAAATTCTCGCTTCCCGATTGTCTGGGACATTTCTTACTTTATACTTTGGAGTTTGGGGTTTGGCCATGATTAACTTGTTGTAAACATTTCGAAATACCAAGTCTTTGTTGGCGGGATCCAGAGCCTCTGTAGGGGTCATTTTTATAGTAGAATGGTATCTAAGGAAGAGTATGCGTCTGGTAAATTACATTATATTTACAAAAAGTTCGTGTTTGGACACCTGTTGTTGTAATTTCGAACGACGTGAGGCCAGAGAGACTTGAAAGAATCCCCACGGTCTACCTCTTCCATTCTAGGCATGGTTTTTCGAAGGGTCTGAATCACCCTCTCTGCCTACAACAGAGTACACTTGTTAATGTATAGACTCTGCAGGGTGTATATCCTATTACCTGAGATGCCTTTCTAGTTGATCTCACAGAGTAGAGGTGAATGTTATGATCTTTTAGATAAGAGTCCATGTCGTGATTCCAAAATTCCTTTCCATGGTTCGATAGTATGAAATGAGGATAGTGCTAGAAAGTTTTCATATGTCTAGAGAGAATTGTAGAAATGCCTTTTAAAGGCAGGAATGACTCACCCCAGATTGCTTAAAGATGATTTTGAGTGCGGTCAAAACTGATGGGCCATTCTTGTGTTTGGTATAGGCTGTATATAGAAATCGGGAAAACATATCCAACACTACAAGTACAAAGGAAAACTTTTCACGTTCTGCGGTTTCCGTCTAACTGCATCAAGTCCATGGCATAGCTCATATGGGGGAAAATGTAAGAGTGGGACGAGTTTTGGGCTTTTTAACAACGGGGCGATGAATGAAATATGACTCGATGGCAGTCAAAATCTCCCTTAATTTTTTTGGGTCCTTGTACTTTCCTGTTTTATGAAACGTGGGTAAACCACTATAACTCTCACTCTTTTTTTTTTGTCTAGGTAGTTTTTTTTTATTTGTCTTGCAGACATAATGAAATTCTTTTACAAAATACAAAATGAATGGGATGAAAATTTTAAAGGTCCAATTGCTTCAAAGTTTCCACTTCCAGAGTCTGTAGGCGGGAGACTTCCTCTTGCCACTGTCGTAAATGTTGACTGTGATTACGGACAAGAAATTCGCTAAAGTTTTTTGAAAAAAGCAATCCTTCTAGAGATTTCGATCGACCTATTGATAGAGAATGTTGAAATATTGTAAATGAAACACATTATTATTTATTACCCAATGCGACGTAAATTATCTGCTGGTTCATTTTGTAGAACATGCTATCATACTCCTTGTCTCCTGGAAGTCCAATGACAACACTTTCATCAGTCTGACCCTGAAGCGATGAAAATCAATTTCTATTCTTTATCCAAATAATTATTTCCCAGACCTGGCTTTGTGAACTGGCATGGCGAATGCCAGCTTCAAAGTATATTGTGTACGTTGAAACGATTGCCTGAGGAGGGGGTCATAGATTGGATAATTTACTGGTGTAATGGGAATATCGATACGGAGTGCATAAGACTTTCCACAATAAAAATCTGGCTTTACAAAAATATAGGTAGGGAAGCCTGCGTCGTCCAATGTTTGGCTAATCTCGGTCACTGTCGCTAGAGCTCCATTATATAATCCTAAAAAATTCAAGGTTAAAGCATAGTGTGAGGTAAATAGCTCACAAGACGTACCTGCGTCGGTGAAGACATTTCTGAAAAGATTAAAATCATCAACATACATGAGTAAAAGCATATTTGTAAAAGATAAACCCTCTTTAATCTCTTCACCTTGTGATCATGACCCTAGCCCCGACACAGATTGTAAGCGTTTCAAATGATTCCAAGGTTCCCCTCCGTCTGTCCACCGAGTTGATGTGTACGATTTCACTTTCAAGGTACTTGAGCTTATGTCTAAAGGGACCGAGGAAAGCATATTATAGGATTGGATATATACTCCAAATGAAAAGGTTTACATGTTGTATGAATCGACTCTTTTGTTATCTCCAAAGAGATAGGGTGAGTCGAGGTACCTCTCCACCTCTGTTTCTTCAACATTGTCAATCACCCTTGTCTAGAGCCTTCACNGTACCTCTCCACCTCTGTTTCTTCAACATTGTCAATCACCCTTGTCTAGAGCCTTCACATCGTCATCAGTGTGTATGCCCATCCTCACTATTGAAAGAATCCCTTTAAATATGGCTTGCCCTGGACCTTGACGCATAATCTCATCCAATAGGATAACATGATCAAATGTAGCATATGCGTTCATTCCATCCCTAACCAATCCAGTTGATTCGTCTTGGCGGTAGAAAACAACCTTGTCTGCAACAGGTCTTAACCTAGGGTTCAGTTTATTTCTTTAAATCTCATACATTATAAAGAATATCTCAACCCTTACTGTGCCAAGTCTCCCATCATACAAATGGTCAATCCTCCCCATGGTTCGCTGGGATTGAAAATGGCTCGAAGTCTACGCTCAATGTATCCAAGTAGTTCAATCCCCAACAGACTCAACTCATCAAAGATGATAAGTTTCACCCCTTTGAGCCTTTCAGCGGGAAAAGCGGTATGCTCTTCGGGTTGATTTCTCTTAAAGTTCATACCAAGAGAGAGCCCAGAATGAATAGTCTGTCCACCTAAAAAGCCATGGAGATGTGATAAAAATAATGCTCGTGTCATGCGTAAAAATGTTCAATACCAGAGGCAAATGATGCACAGCCTGTGAAGCAGAAGACTCGGAATTTAATTTTTCGTGTGTCGAGAAATGGACGCAAGGCAAAGTTTATATATGATTTCCCTTCATACATAGTAAAAAGGCATGAATGAGTAAAATTTAAAGGGAAAAGTTGGAAACTGTAAACTGATAGTACCTGTTCCAGCTGGGCCATGGCAAATGATCATTTTCCCTCCAAGACCTAGGACGGTACTCGTTACCATGTCAAAGACGAGACGTTGTTTTTGTTCAGCTGTTCGGGAAGCACATGGGGGAAATTTCTATTTACATCTTGTGTCTTTACAAACTCTATAAACTCTACTGGATTGGAGGCATTAAGTTTTTTCTTTTCAGGAACTTTTCGCTTCCGCCAACTCATGTTTATGGCACTAAATTCTAGTATTTCTTATCGCCCGAATTGGGAGCTTGGAACTGTAAACAACACCAAAATGTTTCAACAGCAAGTTTTTCAGTTGAGGCAAGTGATGCTTGTTTGGTTTTTCACATTGAAATTCGAATCCTCCAAAAGTAAACTTTCTCTTGCTCGTCCACTTGGATAAACTGTTTAGCACCGTCACTAGATTAATAGTAGAAATTCTGGTCTCAAGAGAGCACATGTGTTATGCGTATCCACCCCAAAATAGTCCACAAGACATACACTCTTGGAAACATTCCCTAACCATGAGTTCAATTTTTCTACAACGTTTCCCTGAAAGTTTTGATTTCATATGCTTAATAGTCGCTTGATTGTAAAGTAAAACTTTCCGCGGTTTGTTTTAAGTTCTCATTTTATAGCGGTAAACTAAAAATTACTTACTAGACAAAATCCCGTAATGTTACACCGGTTTCTAGCCACAGGAACTTTTACCCAGTCGTCTGATTTAATGAATCTAACCAAATAAACGAGTCTTCCTAGACCACTTTGTTATTTTATTCAACAATAACTAAAAATTGTTCTGGAACATTTGTCAGCAAATTTAAAGATGGATCCAGAAAGTTGAAAATAAGACTGAGGCGTTCAAGCCAGCTCCAGTTGAAACTAATACAAAATCTTTTGGACGAGGGAATTGGAACTAGGATATTCCTTATTATAATATACAATCACTTTCAGGGTAAGTTTACTGGAGTTATCCTTGTAAAGTCCCAAAACAAATGACTAGGGCAATGGGTTGAGTACAGGGAGGTTTTGGTGGAAGGAGCTAAAGTATAAATATCCGACGCACTTGCCATCTTAACCTCACTCTCATTTTAAAGTGATCAGAAAAAGTTCAATTACGCAAGTGCCAAGGAACCAGAAGGAATATGTCGCTCTCTAAACTGTCTGGTAAGACTTTACTAACCGGACTTTTTACTTTACACTATTTTACCACAAATTATTTAGTCGTGGAACTAAATCACTTATATTTTGTTTTCAGACTGCACTACCCAGCAAAAAGTATCCGAATTCAAAAGGAAAATAATGAATGATGAGGATGAAGCTCCTATTAGAAGCAAGAGAGCTGCTGAAATTCTTTGTGGGGCAGTAGATGTGGCGGGAACGACAAACACAACTTTCCACAAGGAAGCGTTTCTTGACGGAGGGTTGTCTTACATGGAAAGATGTAAGAGCATGGAGTTGAACTGCCATGCCAAACAAATGTTCTTCCAAGAGCCCGGATTGGTCAGGAAATTTGGAACTTCAATGACATTTCATACTCGCCTNACCAAACAAATGTTCTTCCAAGAGCCCGGATTGGTCAGGAAATTTGGAACTTCAATGACATTTCATACTCGCCTTGGATTCGACCGTTATTGCCAAGGTAACTTAAAATCCTATTTCTGAATTTGTTATTCTCGCTTTGTCTACAAGTTTAAAATTCAGTCTCATTTATATCATAGCCTACAAGATTTATAAAAAGGAGAATATGAATAATGCTCCAACCATAATGGGAATTTTGTTGAAAAAGGCAAATAAAATATTGGAGTATATGTAGACGACTTGTATTGAAATTGACGAGTTTGTAAAGAAAAAAATACCAAAGTTTCACTACGGAGAACGGGAGCTGAGAGAACCCAAGGAGCTGGCCTTTTGGCTCCACGACGATACTTATTATAGGTAATTAGTTGTTGAACAACATATGTACATCATCTCTTTTTAAGTACACTTTTCTTTTATTTGTCAGCCCTACTTTGAAATTTCGAATGTGGTTCATTCACATAATCAGGGACCGATACCAAATTTTCCTTAATGTACCGGCTGATAACACGAAATTCGAAAATTACTTTGGTGAGTTTATTTTGTATATTGATAATTATAAAATAATTTATTCAATGCCTCTGGGTTTTCAAGGCCAAAACTCATTTTCTGTAGAGCCGATCTCAACGAATTCATCAAAACGATGGGTGAAATTTTGAATGAAGTGGATATAGAAGAAGCATAAGGAGGAGAAGAGTAAGTGTCATGATTCGTAGCTTGTAGTCTGTGTAAAATTTTTAAATACATTCCCAGCCAAGTGGATACGAAAGACATGTAAATATATTTAAAAGTTCTGATAATTTTTACAAATTTTAATAAAAAATTTAAATATATAGTGACACAAATGTTTTTTGTAACTTAAAATTATTGGAAAGAGCGACGTGGAGGTGGGGAGGTATGTAGAGGGAGAGCTAATGGTCGCTTACATTTTTACAAATTTTAAACTCAGGAATAATTCTTCTTGTGAACTTTGAAATTTTATAAATCAACCTTTACGCTCATCATCGGGGAGATATAGAAAACATGTGGAGTGATGATTCCTCAGCCATAAATGATAAAGTGAGTGTTGACATCAATCTGGTAACATGAATGAAAACAGGTTTGTCTCAAGAAAAGTACATGTAGTACATCAGGTGCAAATTACAGAGCGGGAAAGATGGGATATTGGAAAAGAAACTGGAAAATACGTGCACTAAATGCCTAAGAGTACAAACTCTTCCAATATTAACGTAAACTCTAAAAAGTCATATAATAAAAATTATATAAACAAAATATAGGTGCGGAAAAACTCGCATGACCTTGAAACAAAACACAACACGTGTATGGAATTATATAATGGCGGCCATCATCATCATCATCATCATCATAGCAGCCACAGTCGTATAGAACAAAAATATCTAGAATTTTATTAATTTTTTATCTCCATTGGATCCAAAATATCTGGAAAGTGTATCGTGTACAGCATGAATCCTGTATACTACCGTATAGGAAATACGAAAACCAAAATTTTGGTATATTACACAAAAGTGTACAAGTTAATTTTCCGGTATCGAGTGTCAAATGTGTTAACACATACAGGTACAAGTTGATTTTCAAAAGTTAATGTCAATCAACTAGACATATGATAAACTTTTCAGAAATTTTGAGTTTTAAAAAAATAAAACTAAGGGTCCCAATACCATTTGAGTAAACACCAGTATGATTATTATCATCCTCTTTCTAAACTCAACTCTTATCAATAATTAAAAAAAACTTCATATTTACCCCATAAATTAATTTTTTCCCCTTTGTTAAACGGCCATCCTTAATGGCAATCACAACTGTAAAAGATGGCGTATATCACAACGGCCATCTTTTTTCATGGCAGCAATAATAAAAAAACATGGTGACGAGTAGATGTACTCTAACACCACATTCATAGAAACATAAACTCCATCTCCATTTGAGAAACAAAAGTACCATGCCATGAACTCCCATCTTTATTGGGATATAGAACTACATGGCATACTCGACGCCATATACATAGACATGAACTCCTATACATAGAGACATAAACTCCATCTCCATTTGAGAATAGTACTACGATACCATGAAGGAATATATAGAACTATATAGCATGGCAGCCATGTTTGTTTTTTGGTGGACCTTTTATACTAACTCCTATTCATTCATAATCTCATTCACGCAATCCATATGGGGGGTTTTCCTGTTCATAAACGATCAAACTTTTGCAATACAAGTGATTCCTTTTAACTGTTAAAGACAGACAAAATCTTTTATATGAACCTTAATATAGTAAATTTCTGAGTGCTTTTATTATCTACAATAAATATATTCTTTCAATCGATAAAAACCATTTTTAAACATCATTTTTTTGGTTATATAAGGAAATTTTTCAGATAAGAAACTAATAGAAAAGTCTTTCATTATTTGTTCCTAAGCTGGCGCATTATAATCCATACATGGACCAATTTTATAGTTTTGCCAATTTGTCATTCTTTGCTTGATTTTTTTTGCTCTATTCTATTCAGAAATCATTTTTTGAATTTGAATAATTTAGCTTTGGATTAAAAATTGTTTGCATTTGAAATTTGATTTGATTATATCAATGATTTTAGTAAATCAATTAGTATAATTTCTTCACATTATTAAATTAGTATATTGGGAAATTATGGTTGTTTAGGTGCAACATATCCCCCCATGGTAATAAATACCACGGAAAAATTAAATTACAGTGGGAGGAGTTATGGCCGTGGTTGGTGGTTTAGCACATTGGTAATTGTCAATTTTCAAAATGCTTTTTCCACATGTGGCAGTCGTTGTTCGATCAAGATTTCACTACCACATTAACCAGTGTGCTTTAATCTACACATACAAATAAATATCTTGACTTAACAACAACTGCCACATGTGTAAAAACCTCTTCCTAGTAGAGAAGTTTTTACCCCACTCCCCATGCTGATTTACACAAGTGAATTTTTCTCAATCCAAAATAATTGAAAATAACATTTTTTCTAAAATTAATTCTGATCACGGATTTCGTTCAATTAATAATCTAATTGGCAAAGTAACTGGAATAATGTTCTGGCTTTATTTCAATATCATTTATTAAAAAAATTGTTTTTCATATTTTAATCAAAAATTTAATCCAGCCGGAACGACTCGGCAGGCACCCAGAGTTAAAAAAAATCGAGTTATTGGCTAACCTTCTGTATGCTATTCTACATTAAAAGCTTATATTGATCTTCTGATGCACATCAATACCTTCAAAAGGATTTGTCTGCGTATATATGAGCACCTTGGACGTTCTTTTAATGAAAATAAGTTGAATTTGAGCCATGTGTTTCAAAAATTTAGTATCCCCGACAATGAAACGCAAATTGCTAGATTTAGCAAAATTTTTGAAATAAAATTGATTAAGGAAAATATACTAGTTTGTTTTTATGAATAACCTTCTGTGATGCTTTAAATGCAATGCGCATGGCAATACCCGCAAGCGGGTACTCGCGAGTAACGGGTAGCAGAGATGCGGGTACCCGTCACCCGCATTTGTTGCGGTTCCTGGAACCGCAACACCACTACACGGTGTTTGCTTTTTTTAAAAAGAAACCTCAATGCTCATTCATGTAACGAAAGTGAAAGTGAGACAGAGCAAGAGGGTTGACCCACACGGACGGCCTTCAGCTATGTCTTGTACAGAAATATTCTGGTGTAACTTAAAAAAATAAGTTTACACCCGTAGTGTTCATATTGTTAAGACCAAGGTTGGTATGAGGAATTAATCTAAAATGGCTACCATAAGGTTAGCCAATAACATGTTTTTTTCAAATTTAAATATTTTGAAAAAATAACAATCAACAAACTATCTAAAAAATATAAAAGTTAAAATCACATAATCAGATTAAACACTATTTGTCGAAATTGTGTATTTTTGTGATAATGGTGCACTGTATCGTCCTGAAGTGTGTAGTGTCACACTACTAGTGTGACGTGACGGACAAGACCAGTGCGCGAACATGGAGTAAGTCAGTGTCAATGTCTGTGTCAAATTGTTTATTTAAATCTATCAAGAATTACATAAGTGAATAATAAACAGCGCAGAGAGAGAAAATTGGTAAATCGTAAAGCCGTAGGAAAGGGCGAGACTCATTTATTTTAAAATTAAATATCGTATAAAACATGTTTTGTTAATGTGTGAGTCTAAATCTTTGTACTCATAAAAGCTTAAATTGAGTATACTTGTGTATCAAATTATCTTCTTGTGTCTAATAAAAGTCACAAATTTCTTNGTATAAAACATGTTTTGTTAATGTGTGAGTCTAAATCTTTGTACTCATAAAAGCTTAAATTGAGTATACTTGTGTCTAAAATTATCTTCTTGTGTCTAATAAAAGTCACAAATTTCTTAAAAAAAAAACAATAGAATAAAGTGTTCCTTATGAGTTATGACTTTTCATCCAGCCTATTGTTCAGAGTGACCATGGTAGGTCAACAGAAATGTAAAGTTTGTTCTGTCCTTGGAACTATCCCTTGTTCTAACTGTTCTAAAATATTTTATTGTAGTGAACGTCATAAGAAACAAGACATAAGAGTTACATCGTATCCATTGCTTTCCTGTAGAAACAGGCATTTAAAGTCTAAAAATTTTATTTTTATTTTTTAAACTTACGTTGACAACTCAGCTGGTTTCCGCCCGGAAACCAGAGCTAAAAAATTTAATTTTGAAAAAAAGAAATGCGTTATTGGCTAATCTTATGATAGCCATTTTAGATTAATTCCTCATAGCAACCTTGGTTAAGACTTAACAAATTTGAAGTTTGTATTAAGGTAATTTTCTTTATGTTAAAATTTTATAGTAGTTAGTCTATTCAAATTTAATTATGAAACAAGAGTTTCTATTATTAGAGGAATTTAAATATTGGGTTTAGGTCTGGACCGACCTAATTTTTCTCGACTTTCACACTCTCGGTTTGAGTCTGAGTTTGTTGTAACTTAAGAGGCTAAAATATTAAGTCCAGACCAACATTTGGCTTGATTGGTTGGATGCTTAGATTAACCACCAGTAAAATTTAAGAAAACTAGTTACGATTTTAATACTTTAGATGACCACTGTTTCCTAAACTTCCGGTTTCATAAAAATGATATGCTAAACTTATGAGAATGTTTAAATGTAAATTAGCATCCACAGAAAATGGATTAACTGACTGTTTCTACCTAAACAGCCAGATCGTACTTTCGATTTTTTTCGAAATTCAACCTTTTTTAGACCCAATACTTAATTAATTACTAAAAACATTACAAAACATTAACAATTAAAACTAAAACAAATGAAACTAAAACTTAAATATTGCTTATAAACTGAAGAAAAAAAAACTCTTGGTTTGGACTTAATCTCAGACCTAAAGTGAGAGGGAATTAGGTCTGGAATTAAGTTTTTGAAAGACGGACTAAGTCTTGAGGAAGGAGAAAGTCCTTCTACGTCACATATTTGTGGCGCGAATCTCATAATTAGGTCTGGTACAGACCTAAACTTAATATTTAAATTCCTTTATTATTATTACTATTCTTTTTTTCTTAGTATAGTTGTTACTTTGTGGTTCGCCTTTTATACAATTTTTGTATATAAAGTTGTGTTTATATGTTTGAGTTACCAGTTGTCCAGTATTCCAACCCAGTTTCACTGGGAAGAAACGCCGATCAGTCCGGGCTGGAAGAGGTTCATTAAAACAATAACGTTTAATTGTTTCAAAATAAAAGTAAAAATTATTGCAAAAAAAGCAATTTGAGTTTTCATTTTGTAAGTTTTGGTCGGTTGTTGGTCAGTAGTCGGCCAAATAGGCGGGAGGAATTGGAGCGGGAGAAGCTCCAATTTGAAAGTTAGTTTTAATTTTGATTTGGATTTTTTTAACTTAAAGTTTTTAAGTTAAATGTTTTTGTTTCTATTTTAGTTAATTGTTTTTAAAATCGGAAAGTTTTTGAATAATCTTTTGAAGGACTGATAGAAAGGTGAGCGGTTTAGCGAAAAAGGTAAACTAAACCGCCACAGGTAGTGGTAGATTTTTTGCTGATCTTCGTGATCTCAAATAAGCCAAGCACCCCAGATAGACTTTGTGTCTTCCAGTGAAGAACTTAGTGTTCTAAGAACTTAGTGTTCTAGGAACTTAGTGTTCCAGAAACTTAGTGTTTTGTTTAGTAAAAAACAGTGCTTTAACTGAAGTTACTAGGACGCTTACTCTGTAAGTCGCTACTACGTAAGTACATCGACCTGGTAATATCGCTTTCGTGTCAAAACTACGAGGAAGTCTAAGCCAGAACAAGAAAAAGCTCCTTCTGATCGGAGGTTGAAATTTCTGCCTGGGGTAGGGCTCTCGTTAACTAGGCACAAAGGCTCTATAAAAAATGGGAGAGGTACTAAGCGACTAGGGTATTCGGTGTCTAGAGGATAGCACCAAAAAGTATGGCTGCTAACGACGCTGTCCTTGTCATAGTACAGGTCGATCAGAAGTCTATGCTCAAGATTCCATTTCTAAATTTGATGAAAAAATGGACGTAGAGTCATTTTTTGCACGGTGTGATGCCGTTTGCGCAGCATCTTCAGTTGACGCAGGCTGGCTGATTTTAAACTTTCACCAGCTAATTGAGGGAGAAGTCCTCGATTGGTGGACGTTTAATCAAATAAGATTTATTCGGCAGTTAACTACTGCGAATAAACAGGTCAAATGGGAAGAGCTCAAAAATGAGCTCACACAATTTTATGATATTGCGTCCGTACGCAAGGAAGCGAAACAAGCAGCAAACAAAATTGTATTTGTAGAATGCAAGTCTGCCGGGGAATATGTTTCAAAGAAATTGGGATATTTTGGGATTATCGACCAAAATATGCCACCGCAAAAACAAGTCGATAAATTGATCAAAGGTTTACCGCTTTCGCTTCGGAACATTATGTATTGTTCCGAAATTAGCACTGCAAATGAGTTTTTGCAGAAGCTAAGAAAGATGGAGAAACCAGAGCCGTCCAAACGGACAGCTCCCAAGGCGGAGCCTGACGACAGACGTCAGGGGACTCTCAGCAAGTTGTAAAGCCACCTAGCTCTACTCAGGCTGGGTTTAGTCAACCTCAGTGACCAGAACCGCATGCCTGAGCGTAGATGCCACCGTTGTAGGGAAACGGGACATTTCATTAGAGATTGTCCTAAGGCTCCACAAGGAGTAGTAAAAAGCTCCACAGTTTATGGTGTCTCTAGAGACTTGGTTGAAAACCCAGACTTTCCAAAAAACTAAGGTGGGCAAGGGGAACGTCCAAAACCCCAAAAGCTTTTTGTTATGTACCAAAAGCTAAGAAATCAAAAAAATTTTGTACGGTAAATAATTACCATACGAGTGTAGGTGAGAGAATGCCTGTTCCGTTTAGGCATCGGCACCTTGGACCTAAAATAATAATAAGTTTATTATTTGGAAAAGTCACATATGTTGCGAGGATTGACGAAGGGTCTAACATTTCTGTAGTTAATCCTAAGTTCTTACAGAAAATAGGACATTGTGTACATAAAACATATACAGTACCTCCACTGTAAGTAAGAACTGCGTCAGCGAGAGTTATACTCTCAAATTATGTGGAATTAATTTTCACATGTGAAGAGAAAAAGTCAATTTGGGGCTTTTATGCAATGCCCAAGTCGCCAGAGTCTCTATTGTTAGGGACCGATTGGACTAGGCGTCCTTCACCACTTTGTTTGGATGAAAAGATGCCTGAGAAATTAGAAGCACCAAAGCTAAGTAATAGCCAAGGTGAAGTAATTTCAAATTTGGAAAATCTAAGTGAAACCAGTAAACTAGTCTCGAAGACCAATCTTTGTGGGTCAGAAATTCTTCCGGTTGACTATGTTTGCAACCGTGAGAAAGAGAGTAAGGTTTATAAATGTTCACTAAGTAACACTGTGAGAATTCCACCGAGGAATTCTGTGAGAGTTCAGGTAAAGACATCTGATATCTTTTCGGGATCAGTGATACTGTGTTTACAGTTCGAAAAGAACATTGTTCAACCCTATGTGTATGCTATAGTAGCAAACCATGTAACTGAGGTATGGATCACGAATGTTGGTCGTACTCCAGTAACGTCGGGAAAGAGCACGACAAGTGCGACCATAGAACTTTGTGAAAACGGTGCAAATGTTTTTCTTTTCAACGAGAATAATTCAGTCTCTGAGCAAAGAAGTAGTCAGGCGAAAAGCAAAATGACTACAGAAAGAACGGGAATTGTACTTGCTGATAATTTGAATTATGTTGAGCAGATAGAAATCCTCAAAATAGTAGATGAATTTTCGGACGTTTTTGTAACAAACGAAATAGACGTAGGAAAATCAAATTTGTTCAAACATAAGATAGAAACAGGGGATCAACAGCCGATACGGCTCCACCTCTACCGCGCGTCATTTGTTGAGCGCTGAAAAATTAAAGAAAAAGTAAATGAGCTATTGGAAGCCGTGATTATCGAAGAATCGATTTCCCCATGGGCTGCGCCAGTAGTTTTAGTGCCGAAGAAGGGAGGCGGTTCTCGATTATGTATCGATTATCGTAAACTAAGAAAAATGCGTACCTCCCAAGAATGGAAGACGCTCTAGATTGCCTAGGTGGTGCCAAGTATTTTACAATACTTGATTTGATTTCATCATTCTATCAAATAGAAGTCAACGAAAAAGATCAAGAGAAAACGGCTTTTGTAACGTCGGATGGTCTTTATCAGTTTAGAAGACTACCGATGGGCCTTTGTAATGCGCCATCTAGTTTTAAATACCTGATGGACATGGTTTTGTCTGGTCTTAAGTGGACCATGGGTCTAGTTTACCTAGACGACCTGATATTGTTTGCAAAAACATTTGAGGAACATCAGCAGAGACTTAGGACCGTCTTGCAATGTCTTCAAAATGCAAACCTAAGGTTGAAAATAAGTAAATGTCGCTTTGCAGCAGACAAACTTGAGTATCTAGGTTATACAATATCCAGTGAGAGAGTTGAGGTAAATTCGGGAAAAGTAACGGCGATTACTAAGTTTTCGGTACCCTCAACTCAAACACATATTAGATCCTTTGTAAATATGTGCTGTTATTATAGACGCTTTGTGAAAAATTGTGGGAAGATTGCAATGCTCCTTAATTTATTGTTAAAAAAGGATTAACGTTTTGTTTGAAGAGAAAACCAGCAAGAGGCCTTCGATAAGTTAAAACTTGCCTTAGTGACAAGTCCAATTTTGGGATATCTCCTAAAAAATAGTGAAACGGAAATTCACTGTGACAGTTGTGGTCATGGCTTAGGCTCTACCCTGGTACAGATTCAGGAAGGAAAGCCTCGAGTAATCGCTTATGCGAGTAGAGCCATGACGAAAACTAAAAAACTCTGCACAGCTAGCGAACAAGAATGTTTGGCTGTTGTGTATGCAGTGATGAAATTTAGACCATATATTTATGGCATTCATTACACAGTGCTAACAGATCACAGTGCTTTAAAATGGTTATTCTCCGTGAGAGACCTCCATGGGCGATTAGCTCACTGGTCTTTTGCCTTACAAACCCAGGACATGACTATTAAGCATCGTCCAGGGAAAGTAGCAAATGACGTGGATCCTTTATATAGGTTTCCAGTAGGGCCACCAGAGTCTATGGACTCAGGAATTTTCGTTGTAGAAGGCATAGACCTTAGAACTAAGCAATTGAAAGATCCATTGCTTAGAAAAGTTCTTAGGTTTATAGAAAACGCAGAACAAAGTGAATCAGACACAGAGTCTGAAAACGAAGCTCCTGTACCTCACATAGAGGATTACAGTATACAAAACGGAATTTTGTATTTCGCTGGTTATGAGCCGTAAGGCAGAGCCTGGAGACTGGTTTTGCCGAAAGGTCTCCGAAAAGAAGTCCTGACTTCAGTTCATGCTAGTGAGTTTGGCGGTCATTTAGGTATGACTAAGACATGGGCAACAATAAAATCTAGATTTTATTGGAAAAATGCGTAGAAAGATACTAGACGCTTTGTACTCAGTTGCTCAATATGTCAAATCCATAGAGTCCGTCGTGGACCAAAGCATGGACTCATGCAAAATTTTGAGGGAGTCAGTCTTCCATTTGAAAGGGTAGTGATAGACTTCATAGGTCCCTTTGTTCCTTCTAAAAATAATGGCAATAAGTATGCCCTAATCTTTGTGGATCCTTTTAGTCGCTATGTAGAGTCATTAGCGGTGGTCGCGGCAACTGCGGAAAATGTTGTTGCAGGAATACGCGACAAAATTTTGTTAAGGCATTCGTTGCCTAAAGAGTTTGTAAGTGACCAAGGGCGTCAGGTTATTTCGAAACTTGCCAAAGAGGCGAGCGAGAAATCGAAATATAAACTGCGATTTACAGCGCTTATCACCCCCAAAGTAATGGGATTACAGAAAGATGTAATCAAACTCTGAAAAAAATAGTTGCCAAGTTTGCAAGCCCAGATCAAACTGATTGGGACCAATGCTCGACAGCGGCAACGTTTACATATAATGCAAATTGTAATGAGTCTACGAAATTCTCTCCGTTCTACTTAGTGTATGGACGAGAAACGAGAATTCCGATAGATTTGGAATTACCAGTAAAGTCTGAGCTGGAATTGGATAGACAATTCCCGAGAGACCTGGAAGTATCTAGATATAGTGCCCAGAGAAACTCTCGGAAAGCTCATGAGAAATCAAAAAAAAAATGATTTGACAAAAAAAGGCTAAGTGCAAATTTTTGTCTAGGAGATAAAGTTCTTCGATGTGTACCTGTGAGGAGAAAAGGGCTTACACAAGCCTTTCTTCAAAAAATTGGTCCATATGAAGTAATTAGACAAGTCGGTGAAGTAGACTACAAAATTAGACTACTCACTGGCAGACGACAAAGGTACATTATTGTACATGAAAATGATTTGTTTCATTTTCATAGTGAACTTGAAAGTACACGTAATGTACAGTATTATCCAAATTAAGCCGTGGCTTCCTTCTCCGCCTTTCACCAAAAACGGCTTCGGGAACGCGGTACACAATTAGTAAATTAATGGTGAAGGTGAAGCTAGCCGACAAAAAATATGGAGAGTGCCAGGAGTGAAATTTTTTTTATATATACTAATTATTATTATATATAAGGTCACTTGTCAATCCCACTATCCCAATATTTTCCAGATAAAATACATCAGCTAGCTATCTAATTCAAATTGAAACAGAAGTTTTACCAAAATAACTTTTATCTGAATCTTCACTTTAGTTTGAAGAGTAACACGAAAGTGAGAGTACAAGGGTTTCAGGAAGAGAATTCGTCTGTTAATAAACTTGCTTGAAAGATTTTGTCCCTTCCTGACCTCCTTTCATGTCCTCACGGCTTGGATTGAACCAAAGAGCGCTAAAAAAAAACTGAAAAATTTCCACATGTTATGTGTCTCTCTTGAGCGACGTAATGACCTATACAAATGTTGCTTATAATAATTCAGTGACCAACTTTTTCGAATAAACTTTTTCTTTTTGATCAACTGTTGAAGTTTTTGAAGTTTTGGAACAATTAATATGCATTCGTTGTTAGGATAGATTCGGTAGGTTGTTAGGTTAGGCTGTTAATAAAATATTTCATCAGTATTTTGTTATCACGTGAAAGAAATGGCGGGGCGCAATCTCCGTGTCGCTTCGCGCGCCTCCGACAGCTGTTCAACCTTCGGCTCGTTAAAACGTTGAAATTTTTCAAAAGATTTTTTTTTTATTTTTTAAATTTAAAAAAACTTGAACAAGTAGTTAGAGAGAAAAATTTTATTAAAAGAAGTTGGTCACTGAATTATTCTAAGCAACATTTTTAGAGGCCATTTCATCGCTCAAGAGGGACATATAACACGGTTGTGAAATTTTTTTTTCTTTTTTTTTGCTGCCCTTTTGGTTAAATCCAACCAGCCAACCTCATTCCCTCCAAATTTCCACAATTCATTTGCTGTCTCAAATTTTTTTGGGTGAAAGCGACTTTCTACTGCACGGCTTAATTTGGATAATGCTGTACTATTTAGTGATAAAAGTAGGAAGTCCAAAGAAACTACTTCCTCTTGGACGGGGCGAGCTAAGCCCGCCATTCCTGCTAGTATCGGAAGCAAAAGTCTTGCTTCCTTATCACATTCAAATTCTAGTAAAAATTCAGTTGGAGAAATTTGCAAAAATTTAACTCCAACTGAAAAAGTAGGCAAATTAGGTCTGTCCCTTTGAAAATTTGCAAGTGGATTAAGCAAATTAATCAAAAAATAACCGTTGTGGACGACTCCAGTGATTTTTACGGATTCCTGGACCCTATAAATACAGTTCCAGAGGACAGAGACAGCACCAGTTGTTCACCATTCGTTGAAGGATCCGTACCCTTACGAAGGTCAGCTCGCTCCCGTCGTCCTACTCGCCGTTTGAACTTGTGATTTGCTGATTTTCTGTGTGAAAATATGGATGGTAAGTCTTATCTATAATTATGTTAGTTTGTAATAATGAAAAATGTTTATTTTTTGTTAGTTTTTTTTTCATGTATTAATGTATTTTGTATCTTTGCAGATTCATTATTGATGGATTTCGCCTGCATGGGAGAAGAGACGCTTCCAGGTCTCGCTTTTGTGTCTGCCCCTGCTGTCCATATACCTATAGGTATTGAGGAGAAGTTGGGGAAATCGGTTGGTGCTTCGTCTCGGCAGATGAAGAAGAAAGTGCTGACTTCCAACCCGAAGCCGACACTTAAAATGCCGACTGTGAAGAGCCCTGCGAATATAGCCATGGAGATGGCCCTGGTGCGGAAACCGACTCATCCGGCCAGGGTACCAACAACAGTTGCTCCACCTCGGCCCCCTCAAAAGAGAAAATTAAACTGGAGTGGCAATTCCTCTGTACCAAAAATATCGGCACCCTTTATAATCGTTCAATCGGCTAAGGACCCGATGTCGGTCATCTCTACCGAACAGCCTAGGCGCAAAAAGGTCCCCAGCCGACGGCAAATCGAGATGGGCCGTCGATGTTATACATGCCGGAAAAAAGGTCATGAGGCCAAAGAGTGCCTCATCCAGAAAAACCGGAGTCCCCAATGAGGACATTGTTTCAAGAAAGGAGGGGATATTGTTAAGACTTTACAAATTTAAAGTTTGTATTAAGGTAATTTTCTTTATGTTAAAATTTTATAGTAGTTTATTCAAATTTAATTATGAAACAAGAGTTTCTATTATTATTATCCTTATTCTTTTTTTCTTAGTATAGTTGTTACTTTGTGGTTCGTCTTTTATACAATTTTTGTATATAAAGTTATGTTTATGTTTGAGTTACCAGTTGTCCAGTATTCCAACCCAGCTTCACTGGGAAGGAACGCCGATCAGTACGGGCTGGAAGAGGGTTTGTTCTTTAAAACAATAACATTTAATTGTTTTAAAATAAAAGTAAAAATTATTGCAAAAAAAGCAATTTGAGTTTTTATTTTGTAAGTTTTGGTCGGTTGTTGGTCAGTAGTCGGCCAAATAGGTGGGAGGAATTGGAGCGGGAGAAGCTTTGATTTGAAAGTTAATTTTAATTTTGATTTGGTTTTTTTTTTAACTTAAAGTTTTTAAGTTAAAGTTTTTTGTTTCTATTTTAGTTAATTGTTTTTTAAAATAGGAAAGTTTTTGAATAATCTTTTGAAAAAGGACTGATAGGAAGGTGAGCGGTTTAGTGAAAAAGGTAAGCTAAGCCGCCACAATATATTAATATTAAACAATTGGGCAATTATTTAAAAAAAAATTGTATTTTGTACCCCCGCAACGTAAACATTTAATTTCAAGAATATGAGGGTATAGTGAACTGGAAATCAAGAACTGTTAACACCTGGTCAGACAGATTCTAAATTTAAAAGTTTTCCAATCCGTAGACAATGTTTCTATACGTTTCTAACTGTTAATTAACAGAAAATTTTCAAATGAATTTAATTACTCGTACTGTTATCAGTTGTAAAATTTATTTCATTGGTCCACTAAAATTGTCGACGTGAAGTAAAATTGACGCTTACATTTTCTCTATTCATTTTCGGTGATGTTCCGCTAAGTGATGGACAAACTGGCATCATATTCAAGCGGAATAATGTACACATTGAGCCTGCCGCTAAGATGACCCCCACTTGTGGGAGGGGGGAGGGGAAGAGTTTTTTTCAAATATTTTTTCGAAAAAAATTTTCAAAGTGCTAAAAAAATTATTTTTTATATATGATAGGCTGTTAGCTTGTTAGTTACAACACAAACTAACAACCTATCGAAGATTTTCAAATGTCACGATTCGTGTAAAAATAAAAACATCCGAAAAAAAATTTTTTTTACACATAAAGTGAAATTTTTGGGTAATTAGCAAAAAAAAATTTCTAAAAAATTCTCTTTTTNTCAAATATTTTTTCGAAAAAAATTTTCAAAGTGCTAAAAAAATTATTTTTTATATATGATAGGCTGTTAGCTTGTTAGTTACAACACAAACTAACAACCTATCGAAGATTTTCAAATGTCACGATTCGTGTAAAAATAAAAACATCCGAAAAAAAATTTTTTTTACACATAAAGTGAAATTTTTGGGTAATTAGCAAAAAAAAATTTCTAAAAAATTCTCTTTTTTTAACTATCTCACAAGTTCAAATATCGTGATTCGCAGTGATATGCAAAAATCCGAAAATTAAAAAAAAATCACCTCTATAGATATATATCAACCCGGAGCGTATTTGCAGTATGATGTATTATTCTGTTTGATGAATCAGCTGCAGTTTAAATATAAGAATTCATTCGAGTTTTTAAAATTAAATTGAAAATGGGGCAAAAGGAGCGTGTATTTACCTGTGAGATGAAGCTTCGGTGCTTCTTCCAATACCACACTTTTTGTTCAAAGACACAACTGAACGCTGCTGAATTAATATAAAATCGGTTTTTTCCGTCTGCTTTAATGAGAAAAACCTAAACTCACACACGATCTCCTGAGTTTCTCAGTTCCTCCCCCTTAGTGTTTTGAAATATCGTGCACTACTTTAGACTATGCCAGGGGCTCAAGAGGTAAACATAATTCTAGGACAATAGGCTCCGAGACGATGTGAAGGGTGCGACACCAAGTGAGAGAAATCGCCAAAGCGCAATTCATCTCTCTCAATTGAAAATTAGTTTTACTCAAAGCTGTTGTTAATTGTTTAATTAAAAATGTCAAAACCAACAAATGTTTGTGCTGTTTATGGGTGTAACAATACACCAAATAATCAGGGTTGGTTCATACGTATAAAACGTTTGGTTTAATTCGTATTATACGTTGAATAATACATGAGGAAAAAATACATGGGTATTTTTCGTACAATTCTTACTTTGCGCCCATAATTCGAGGTTGTTTGGCCTCTTCCCTACACTATGTAGTAGAGGGGTTCATTTAGGACAACTAGCAGAGGCCACATAACCCTGCACCAAAATTTCCTTCAGACTTTAATTCATGCAAAGAGCTCAGATTCTACACCAGTTTGGGCCACCGAGGGTTTAAGTGTTTTGAGTTTGAGTTTTTGATCTTTTAAATGGGTATGGAAAAATAACACAGAGGACACTATGGAGGTACCAGAAGTTGACGATAGTGACAGTGATGGGGAAGATAACGAAGATGGGGAAATTGAGCTAGTTGACATGGATGAAGACTGACTAATACTTTGATGATTGTAACTCTGGCAATAAAATAATTCGAATTCCAAGATCTGAAATTATCATAATATACGATTTTCAAATTATCGCATTTAAAGATTAAAGTGAAAAGCGCGTGGCAACTTTCACTTCAATGTTCAAAGAATTTCCATCGTGTGGATCATCCAAGACATCGTGGAGATAAGAATAACAATACGTATTCTAATTAATTATAATGTGATTTTCACAAAATAATTATTTAATGAGAGAAAGTAGTGATTTTACGAAAAATACAAAAAATACTGTATTATACCGTATTATACCGTATAATACGTATGTTTAGTATAATTTGGAAAAATACGTATTAATCCTAACCCTGCAAATAATACACCATATAGTAGACCTTTAGTTAAGTTTCTCTACCTCTAAAGTTTTCATGCTCGTATAGTTTCAATTTGTCCTTTTTCCTACATCTGCACCGAGTAGAAAAAGTAGGAGACCTGTTTCAAACTTTGTCATATTAATACAAACTGAATTAGTAGTAACAGTGTTTAGATACTTTCTAATGAATTCCGTTTTAGTTACCATAAAAGACGATGATAACAAGGAGAAATTCTTCATGTTATTTTGTAAGTTATGTTGGTATCTGAAACTTTAGCTTAAAAAAATTTTTTTTTTTAAATTGTTTCCCTCAAATCCTCGTATTCTCGAAAGTAGAAACTAACATAACGTTGGTGAAATGTCGTGTAAACATTTACGCGTTATATATTTTTAAAGATCATAATTCAATTAAGTAAATTGTATTTTAATTAATGTGTTGCGAAAAACATATCGCACTCCATTTTTGGATGAATTTGCCCAAGTTTGATTTTTAAAATAACAACTTTTTGTTTTGCAAAAAGTGGCAATTCTAATTAGAGATATTGTGCAAAAAACAGAAATAAAAAATTCCACAAGATTCTGATTGAAATTGACATTTGATTATAATCTTCTACTTTGTAGAGACGTCTGAAAGTGGTTTCCGAAATTCTATCTGTAAAAATGGAACAGAAAAGTTGCATTGAAACTAGAGAATTTTTTATTTTCGCAGTTGGTTACTTCTTTTATTGGACGTTTTATATCCTAAATATGAAATCGAGTATTTTCTTGTTATTTTTTATACAAAATTTGATTGGAATATCTAAAAAAAAGTCAAATAGAGTAATATTCAGAAAAAGTTTCCTTAAGTTTATTGCAAAAATTCATTGAAAAGTGAAGGTCGATATAATTTTGCAACAACTTTCTCTGCTTTCTTTTTACCTTTCACTCAACTTCGTGAGCATCTTATGGAATTTTTTACTTTTTTTTTTGTTTTGCAGAATATTTCCAATTGGAATTGCCACTTTTTGAAAAAATGTTGTTATTTTCAGTGACTCCGGAGTCACTGACTTCGGAGTCACTGACTCCGACTCCAAGAATATTTTGGAGTGGCTACGGAGTCACTGACTCCGACTCCAAGAATATTTTGGAGTGGCTCCGGAGTCACTGACTCCGACTCCTTGAAAATAAGGAGTGACTACGGAGTCGGAGCACTGACTCCGGAGTCAAAATTTACATTTACTTAGATTTCGCAAATACATATAATGCACATGGTTTTGTGTGGAGGTGGGGCAGTTGTCAAGGGAATTCCATTAAAAAAAAAATCAAAATTCATCTAAAAGTCGGCAAATTAAGGACAAAAGTCTCTAAAAAGAGTAAATTAAGTTAGGAAGTTATCATGAGAGAGGTCAATGAATTGAAACTTAATTTGTGAAAGACTTGCCGACATTTGTCCCGGGTCTTGTTTACGTATTAGCCTTAAAAATTAGTAAACACTTTCTAATTTTGAGTTGTCGGATTCTTCGTCGTCATGCCTTCATTATTTAAAATATTTAAATTTTAAATTGCTCCTAAAAGTAGGAGCAAAGCAACGGTATATTCCACCTACACTATATTAAGCAGCAGAGCTGTTAATTAAAGCGGCCCCTATATATAGCAGCAGAGCTGCAATATTTAGTGTATCATACCTTACTGACATACGTGTATTCTGTTTGTGATGTAATGCTATATGAATTCTGCGCATGACATTTTTTTGGAGCTGACTCCAATTGTGTGGAGTCGACTCCGGAGTCATTGACTCCGACTCCTTGTTTGCATATGCCTGCTCCGGAGTCATCGACTCCGACTCCATAGCAAACCACGGGTGACTCCGGAGTCGGAGTCAAGGAATCGACTCCGACTCCGACTCCGGAGTCGGAATCATGGAGAACACTACCTTTAACTGCATCTTTACGGTATTGGGAGTGTCTATCATTATATCTGACGAATCAGATTTAGTTGCACAGACAGAGGTTTTACTGTAATTAAGAATCGTTATATTAAGGCAAATTTTTTGCAAAAAATTAGAAACTCAATGTTGATAAACGGAGAAGATGAACATCATTCTTGTTTCTTTCTCTCACTAGGCAGGCGATAGTGTGCAATTTCACTAGCGCCACTGGCGAGCGTCTCGGTGCCTATGCTGAGAACTCTCATCCAAACTTCAAAAAGTTAACAAACAACCTAACAAACCTCTCATTCTTCCAAAGATTTTCTTTGCCACACGCCTTCACTCCATGGTGTGAGGAAGAAACTGTTGTCACAAGAGTCGAATTAAATAACTACTTGACCTTCAATATTATGAATATTTAATTTTTCGGTGATAGTCTCCTCATTACAGGGTCAGTCCCTTCCCTAGACTCTAGATATAGGCATATTAGAGTATTTTTGGTTGCAGTGCAATGTGCAAACTTGTCCAATGACTACTACTTCACCAATCGCCAAGATCGGTATTTCCTCATTGAAAATTTGTGGGATCTAGCTGATTTCTACGACGGTCTCATCTCTAAAGTCTCTAGTTTTTCTTTCCAAGTAGACGTGCAAAAGTGTTGAAGCACTCTAATTGGACTCTGTCCATCAACTTATTAATGATGAAAGAGAGTTGTGGCAAGCGGCAAGGAAACCTATTCTACACTATTATGATACTTGTAGAAGTATGAGAAGGGTACAAGAAAGGAGGAAGAAATTGATAAACCCTCCTTGGAGATGGATACTTGGCTCTTCCCTCTCATCCAAATATGTCCCTTTCGGATCTATGACTCTGCAACGTCTAGGCATTTTACTGCGATGGCCCCAGGATCCATTGTCAAATTGGCAACGGGGTACTTCAACTTTACACTAAACTACAGTCGGAGGGTTGGATTGCACCAAAGCGGACCCAATATTTTCCCAATAGATTCTCCCATTATATCCTCCCAGCACAAAATTTCCAAGTTTTTTTCGAAAAAAAATTTTTTTTTCGTTTTTTCGCATAGAAATCCGTTTCAGTACATTCTCAAGCGATTCTCAAAATATTTTGAAAAAAAAAATATTTTCGAAAATTTTCTTAGTACGAAATTTGAAATTTTTTTTCCTAAGTCCAAAGTTTTGATTTTGGGTTCCACTATAAGCCAAAAAAATTCTTCTACAAAAGTTGCTCAGAATGAAAATCCGAACAACTCTTCCAAAAAACAATTTTCTTCATGAGCCTGAGCCATGGCTCATGAGCCAGCTCAACGAAACTTGTGAGCCATGGCTCAAAGGCTCAACCTTTCTCCTAAATTCTTCCTCTTTTATCCATGTTAATTTTTCTTCCAAATCATCACTTTTTTTTAATTTTCGAAATTTTTGGTAATTTGCCTTTAGCCAGTTCATAAGTATGATTTGTGATGGCTTATCCTGACAAGGTCATTCTCACTTTTAGCAAAATGTGTATATTAACGGAAAAATTTTGTATGTTGAGCCATGAGTAATGGCTCATTGACATGTTGAGCCATGGCTCTGGCTCATGAGCCAGCTCAACAAAAGTGCGGATCCAGAGCCAAGGCTCATGAGCTGGCTCACCGCTAGGGTAAGCCTTTGAGCCATGGCTCACAAGTTTCGTTGAGCTGGCTCATGAGCCATGGCTCAGGCTCATGAGGAAAATTGTTATTTGGAAGAGTTGTTCGGATTTTCATTCTGAGCAACTTATGTAGAAGAATTTTTTTGGCTTATAGTGGAACCCAAAATCAAAATTTTGAACTTAGGAAAAAAAATTCAAATTTCGTACTTAAATTTTCGAAAAAAATTTTTTTTTTTCAAAATATTTTGAGAATCGCTTGAGAATGTACTGAAACGGATTTCTATGCGAAAAAAGCGGGAAAAAATTTTTTTCGAAAAAAAATTACCTTGCCCCCGGTATGGGTAATTTGGACGTTTACATTACTTTTGAATTGAAGGGGTCACATCAGAGAAAATTGTTAGATGGAAAAGTTGTTAGGCTTTTCATTCTGTGTAACTTTTGTCAAAAAAGTCACCCAAAACCAAATTTTTTTAATTTTAAAAAATTTTGGACTTAGAAAATTTTGGAAATTTTTTTTTTTCAAAAAATTGTTCAGAATCCCTTCAGAAGAACCTCAAACGAATTTCTATGCGGAAAAACTAAAAATTAATTTTTGAAAAAACTTACAAATTTTTACCTTGCCCCTGCCCATGCTAAACGCATTGGAGCTTGATTTGACTTTTGACCTGACTTTTGACCTGAAGGGGTCACCACAGAGAAAATTGTTAAATGGAAAAGTTGTTCGGATTTTCATTCTGAGCAACTTTTATAGAAAAAATTTTTTGGGTTATAATAGAACCCATAATCAAAATTTTGGACTTAGAAAAAAAAATTTCAAATTTTGTACTTAGAAAATTTTCTAAAAAAAATTTTTTTCAAAAAATTTTCAGAATCGCTTCAGAAAGTCCTGAAACGAATTTCTATGCGAAAAAAAAAATTTTTTTTCGAAAAAGAACTTGCCTTGCCCCCGGTATGGGTGATTCAACCAAAAAATTTAGAAAAATTTCACAACTATGTTATGTGTCCCTCTTCAGCCATGAAATGACCTCTACAAATGTTGCTTAGAATAGTTCAGTGACCAACTTTTCCTAATAAAATTNTCGAAAAAGAACTTAGCAATTTTATACCTTGCCCCCGGTATGGGTGATTCAACCAAAAAATTTAGAAAAATTTCACAACTATGTTATGTGTCCCTCTTCAGCCATGAAATGACCTCTACAAATGTTGCTTAGAATAGTTCAGTGACCAACTTTTCCTAATAAAATTTTTCTGTGTTCACTTGTTCAAGTTTTTGAAAATTTTGAAAATTTTAAAAAACTTGGAAAAATTTCACAACCATGTTATGTGTCTCTCTTAAGCGACCAAACGACCTCTACAAATATTGTCTAGAATCATTCAGTAACCAACTATTATTAATAAAAAATTTCTCTGTGATGACCTTCTGAGGTCAAGAATGATTGGATTTGACCTAAGGGGGGCCGTGAAAATTTTAAAGTTTTTAACATTACAAATAGATTACCCATTTCGAAATTTTTCTAAGTACAAAATTTATTTCATGCCCTATATGACCGATATAATGACCTCCACAAAAGTTGTTCAATCCAGTGACACGAGTAACTTTTGCTTACAAACTTTTTCTCTGCGGTGACCTCAAGAAGTCAGAGGTCAAGGTGACCACTTATATTCCCTCATAACCAGCAAAATGACCTATACAAAAGTTACTCAACTCAAATACGCGAGTAACTTTTACAAATTTTTTCTCCTATGAGCAAGTAACAGTGAAATTCTTCCATGCTACCCTCGTCAACCTCTTCAAATTCATTCCTACCATTTATGAAAGGCTATCAGTTTAAGCAGGTTTAATAACGAAAGTTAATTTAATCTGCTCGATGGATTTAGTACGCAAGTTCATATCTAACTCATTCTTTATTTCTATTTTCAGAATACTGGACTCCCACTGCTGGGAATCGACTATGACCCTCGTTTACATAAGCATCATCTTAATCATGGCGAGCACTAAATGAGAACATGCAAAAACCTTTATCCCACTCCTGAATTTATAATTTTGCTAAACTATAAATACCGACCGTGTTGGGTGTGTAGCAAATATAACTCAACCTTTGTCGAGGTGTAAAAATAAAATTTCTAGACTATACAAAGGTACCTCAAACATCANCCTCTATATAAAGGTACCTCAAACATCATTCATTGAAAACAGTCATGACTTCGAAAAATGGCATCACACGTTTGTCCATTTTNAGGTACCTCAAACATCATTCATTGAAAACAGTCATGACTTCGAAAAATGGCATCACACGTTTGTCCATTTTGCGGTTATTCCTTAGTGGACAACGGGAAGGTGTTGCGCTTCAACGAAGTTATATCTGATTGTGAGGGCCATTATGTACATCAGTCCTGCTGCGCCATGCCGGCACCAAATGACAGGCGTTTCGATGCGCTGTTTGCGACAAATGGCATCGGAAGTTTTTGTGGCAAGTTGTTTCTGGTCAACTGGCTGACGAAGTTGCGGTGGGATAAGCACCACTGGCAACTGTATTTGCCGAAAACACAGACCCTACCTTACAACCAGAAATTCCTCCTTCAGTACATATTGCAGAAAAGGATCCCACAAGTGCTCTGCCTTCTACCACGTCAGAATTTAAATTCTCTCTTTCCGGCATTCCATTCATCTTTGGTGTCCCGAATGCGGTATGCTCGGAGAGTCGTCCNGAATTTAAATTCTCTCTTTCCGGCATTCCATTCATCTTTGGTGTCCCGAATGCGGTATGCTCGGAGAGTCGTCCTCGTCTCCCGGCCTTGCAGACGTCTCCGAAAAAGTATTTATGAAGTGTTATTAAAATTTCAGTTTGACCTGTTTNACGTCTCCCGGCCTTGCAGACGTCTCCGAAAAAGTATTTATGAAGTGTTATTAAAATTTCAGTTTGACCTGTTTATATGTCACCGCAGAGAAAAAGTATGAAAGTAAAAGTTACTCGTATAGATCAGTTGAGCAACTTTTGTATAGGTCATTTTGCTGGTTATGAGGGAATATAAGTGGTCACCTTGACCTCTGACTTCCTGAGGTCTCCGCAGAGAAAAAGTCTGTAAGCAAAAGTTACTCGTGTCACTGGATTGAACANGACCTCTGACTTCCTGAGGTCTCCGCAGAGAAAAAGTCTGTAAGCAAAAGTTACTCGTGTCACTGGATTGAACAACTTTTGTGGAGGTTATTATATCGGTCATATGCGGCATGAAATAAATTTTGTACTTGGAAAAATTTCGAAATGGGGAATCTAATGTTAAAAACTTAGAAATTTTCACGGCCCCGTTTAGGTAAAATCCAATCATTCTTGACCTCAGGAAGTCATCACAGAGAAAAATGTCATTAGGAATAGTTGGTCACTGAATGATTCTAGACAATATTTGTAGAGGTCATTTGGTCGCTTAAGAAGGACACATAACATGGTTGTGAAATTTTTCCAAGTTTTTTAAAATTTTCAAAAGTTTCAAAAACTTGAACAAGTGAACACAGAAAAATTTTATTAGGAAAACTTGGTCACTGAACTATTCTAAGTAACATTTGTAGGAGTCATTTCATGTCTCAAGAGGGACACATAACATGGTTGTGAAATTTTTGTTTTTTTAAATTTTCAAAATTTTCAAAAATGTGAAGAAGTGATAACAGAGAAAAAATTTATTAGGAAAAGTTGGTCACTGAACTATTCTAAGCAACATTTGTAGAGGTCATTACTGGCTGAAGAGGGACACATAAAATGGTTGTGAAATTTTTCTAAATTTTTTTGCTGGGAGGATCTAATGGGAGGATCTACTGGGAAAATACTGGGTCCCCTTTGGTGCAATCCAACCCAGTCGGAGAATCATTGCAGAATCTCTGGCTATCTTCGACATACTCATGGCACACCCACAGGTAAACTCCACCCACCTCATAAGTCATGCTCACGAACGTATGAAATGAGTGAGTCCTCCCTCCTCCCATGGATTCTTTAGTTTTCATTCACTTCGTTTTTAGGCTAATGGATTTATGGGTTTTCGATTTCCGTCAGGAGGAATTTCCGCGGCTTACACACTCCTAGTCAAGAAATTCTTTGAGGAGTTGAAGGCTTCATGACACGGACATCGGATCAAAATGTCCGAGTACGTTAGATCTTCCTGGACCTTTCATGCCAAAGGTCTTTGGTTTTACCTACCCGGTGAAAATACACCCTTGGTTACCCTCATAGACTCGGTGAGTGCCCAATTTCTATGAGTCAACTNAAAACCAATCACCGTTCGAATTCAATTCTCTTCACTCCTAAGCTTAACAATCCGTCTACCGAGATTTAGAAACTCAGCTTTACCTTGAAACAAAGGATCCAAATCTCCGGTTGTAGCTCCACAACGAGCAATACCGTCTCTATTTTCATTCTCAGCCACTTGAAGATAAAATTTTATTAGAAAATGATCATCTAGTTCCACTATGGGTTCAGATGGTCGTCAGATTCTTCAAAAACTTCTTCTAGTTTACACTGGACCGGAAGTGTTCTAAGGAAATAAATTCACAATCTAAGCATCTTTAATAGTAGCAATGTAAATGAGTTGATATGGCTTTGTTATATGCTGTAAAGGTACGATTGTGATTTATTTTAATTAACAAACTTTTTGCGCAACTCTGAAAAATGTATCAAAACTGTAAGTTCTGACTTTAGAACTGAAACCTAAATTAAATTAAAAGTCAACGAAAACTTCCTCACAGGTTTCAAAAAAGTCGGACGCATAGATGGGCATACAAGAATAATAAATTAGATTCAAAGGTCAACTCTATTTTAATTGCACCGGTTAGGGTTGCAACTACTTTAATTTTTTTCTGTCTTATGTGATTCAGGGTCATGACTCACTACTCCCAATTTCGTACACAGTAACAGTCATGTTTTACACTGACTCAATGGTGTGTCACAGTGACTTGAGGAGACAAATTTAACTAATTCTCTGCAGTGTAGTTAAACCTAACGTCGTCGCGATCAGAGCTTAAACTAATTGATGTACAATTTGTAGCGGGAAAGCATTTATTTCAAATTTTCCAACTGCTTTTGACTGAATATGAAATAGATATTCGGTACTCTATATTGCCGAGTAGGTTTGCAAACGAGCGAAAGCTGAATTGAGCTGAGATAATTCAACTCGTTTATAAATAAACGAGTCACGAACCGAGCTGAGTTGGAGCATTGGCTCTCTCGAGTAACGGGAATAACTCGTGAGTTAGTTCGCCAAATTTTCGGGTTAAAAATCTTAAGTAAAATGCTAAAATTTACTATTATATGGTAATGAAAATAACATTTTAACTTCTTCGAAAGGATATGCACACTAGTTTTGTCATTTAGTTAAATGTTTCACAGACAATGAGTCAACTCATTCAGTTTTGTTGCTTTGGCTTGCCGCCATATGTATGCTTTCCGTATCGCTGGCTTTCTGCGAAGAATTCTTAGGAGAAAGCAGAGAAAATTAATTTATGCTTTCTCTTGTCTTTGCTTTGTCAGGTGATTTTTTTTTTAAATTCTTTTTGCAAATAATCAATATATACTTTTTTTTTTCGTCATCGTTCTGCTCTCGTACCATTTCGATTAAAAGTAGAACTGGTTCTACTTGTCGAAGCAAAATAGACAGCGAAAGTGGAGAATTCAACTAAATTTTCATGTGGAATTTTTTGAAGTTTGAACGAAGAACGAACACAGAAAGTATATATTCATCTCAAACAATGAAGTACGCAAAGGAAACGCTACGGCAACATATACGGTATGTAGTCAAAAATCATACACCGGACGTGAATCTATATGTTACAGATCGCAGCATTTTTGGTTCAGTCTGTACAAAAAATTATTGAATTTCATTAATTTCACTAATGTCAATAATTGTTGCCAAATCTGTTCATCATTTTTTAATTTAGTTTACAAGAACAAAGCTAAACGTACAACCTACTTTGTTTCAACCGATTGTTTTCTTGAGAAGACGTAAGACGTTCTATTCACCATTTGGTGAATAGACCGTCTTACGTAGGACATGTGGCAATCTTGTATACCACTCTATTTTCCCCATAATCTACTTTTGTAGCACAATGCACGTCGAAGTAGAAAAGAATATCTAAACTATGATTCACGAGCCAGCTCGCGAGCTGCTCGTGCGAGTAGAGAAATGAGCCGAACTGAGCTGATATTTCCCAACTCATGTGAGCCGAGCTGAGTTGAAATTTTAACGAACTGAGCCGGGCCAACAAAAAATTCGGCTCGTTTGAGTCCTATTGCCGAGTACCGAATATCCATTAGTGAAAAACGGCTGCAAAACGTAAAATAAATGCTTACCCACTACAAACTAGAGGCAATTAGGTTACACGCTGATCTTGACAACTTTTAATTTAATTTGAAACTACACAGCAGAGAAGTAATTAAATTTGTCTTCTGATTTTTTTTTTGCGTTTAGTAATTTAACTCTTTAAAGGTAAAAATTATTTATCTTAAAACTTTACTGAATCTGAGTCACCTGACTCAAGCTTCAGAAGTAGTCTGACAAGTCACTGTGACATGCCATTGAGTCAGTGTAAAACATGACTGAATATTCGCAATTAGGAGTAGTGAGTCATGATTCTGAGTCACCTATGACAGAAGAAATGGGGGTAAATTGCAAAATGGAAGTTTAATTGTAGCCAGAAAATGGGAGATTAATTGTAACCCTAACCGGTACAATTTTAATATAACTGACTATTGAGTCTAATTTATAATTCTTGTATGTCCATCTATGCATTCGACTTCGGTGAAACCTTTAATGAAGTTTTAGTTGACTTAATTTAATTTGAATTTCATTTGTAAAGTCAGAATTAACAGTTTTGATACATTTTTCAAAGTTGCGCAGAAAGGATGTCCATAAAATAAATCACAATCACGAGAGGATGCGATGAGGCAGTGAACTCAAATAGAAGCAATCGAAAATGGGCTATAGAAGTATATTCAGTCTCCTGACGAAGGATGGGCTTCGGCATTTGCCTTTTGGACCAGAGCCATTCGAGATCTGAGAAAGAAGTGAGATTAGTGGAAAGAAGAGTCAAGTAAAGTCTGGGAATCCTTACTTGATTTGTCCTGCGAGGAGGGGGTTAATAGCGTACAACCAGTCTTGAACGTCTTTGTCTAGTGGGGGTTGGAGTATGTAGCGCCGTTTTGTATCCCGTGTCACAACCCTATTTACCAACTTATTTATTCTTGTCCACACTTATAACATCATGACATTTCGTCGGCCTTCAAACAAAAGGGCCTATCTGATTTTGCCTAATTCAAAAGGGCTTTATTATAAGTTTCTCAGATTTGGTTTGAGGCCAATGTGTGAATTCCTCACTTTTCAGGAGACAGAAAAAACGTTGCTGCTGAAATACCGTATTTCTCGGTTTAAATCCCCTGGGGAATTATTATTTCAAACTGGACAAAAGGTGGGGAATTATTTCGAGGGGGGAATTATTTCGAGGTGGGGAATTATTAATTGANCCTATTTACCAACTTATTTATTCTTGTCCACACTTATAACATCATGACATTTCGTCGGCCTTCAAACAAAAGGGTCTATCTGATTTTGCCTAATTCAAAAGGGCTTTATTATAAGTTTCTCAGATTTGGTTTGAGGTCAATGTGTGAATTCCTCACTTTTCAGGAGACAGAAAAAACGTTGCTGCTGAAATACCGTATTTCTCGGTTTAAATCCCCTGGGGAATTATGATTTCAAACTGGACAAAAGGTGGGGAATTATTTCGAGGGGGGAATTATTTCGAGGTGGGGAATTATTAATTGANGATTTCAAACTGGACAAAAGGTGGGGAATTATTTCGAGGGGGGAATTATTTCGAGGTGGGGAATTATTAATTGAGGAATTCTTATTGTTCACAGTATATTTTCGTCGGCGCATTGTCACCTGTATAACTAATACAGATGCAATTCTGTATAAATGTAGGACCATATTGCGTGTTGCGAATAAATGTTTCAAAGTTTTGAAAATTTGCGATATGGCGCCAAAATCGTTTGTCATAACGGCCATTTTAGTCAAACTTTGTATCCCTTTTTCTCAGGAATGGGTACTCCAATTCACTTCTCGTTTTTACCATTCAATTCATTACCACCTTCCCTCTATGGGTCTTTGGTTGGAAATTTGGAATAGTTTATATTTCCGCCACAGATGTCGTTTCAATCAATTCTTCCTTAATTCCTTTTATATTCTCCCCCACCTTTTTTTTCTACAAAACTTCCAGACGTCTGTTATAGCGGAAGTATGCACTATTCCAAATTCTAAAAAAAAGACCCTTCGGGGGCAGGTCAAATGGAATTGAATGGAAAAAACCAAAAGTCGATTGGAGTCCCCGTTGCTGAGGAAAAGGGATACAAAGTTTGGCCAAAATGGCCGCTGTGATTATCGATTTCATTGCGATATAGCAATGTTGGGCAAAATCAGCAATGGTATGTATAAGTAAGTATCGAAGGATACTTATTTATGTAATTTTTTGAAGAGTCTGTATTATTTTGTGGGGTTTTCACTAAACTTTGCACCTTTTTTGCTGAATATTTTGATATATAAATCCAAAAGCTAAATTCAAAAAGCTTTTCCGCATTGGCCCTTCTCGAATTAGCCAAAATCAACCAATGCCCTTTTGGAATTAAGGAAAATCACATATAGGCCCTTTTGATTGAAGGCCGACGATTTGTTATTCCTCAATTCAACTAAACTATTTTGACGTCTGAGACTCAATTTTGATTTTAAATTGATATTTTTTATTTGGCTTATTACAATGACCAAACAACGCTAACACATTTGGAAATTTCCAGAAATAACCATTGAAACGCGGCGGAACTACTCTAAATACTGTCCCCTCCACTAATTCGAAGGACTGAATTGGCTCGATGACGACCTAAACTGTTTACGTGATTTTTAAGCTGGTAGCAAACAAAATGAAGATATTAAGGAACTCAAACCTTGGGTGAAATTTGAATTTTGGAAAATTTGAAAGGCATGCATTTAATGGCTAACAAGTAGTAACTTCTAAAAATTTCAGGAAAGTGCCAACTTTGGTAGATAGGTCTTCCATTTTTTCAGTGTTAAGCTTCAAATTTGGTTTCTACAAGAATATTGATTAAAAACATGAACAACTTAGACGATTATCGACTGAATTCTGTCGTATGAATGAGTGGAGGGGACATGTGGAACTTGCAGTCCCACGGTGGGACTCCCACCCTAAACGTGTCGACATATTTGAGGATTTGCTAGATGAACGGAATAATTCTGGCAATTTCCAAAAAGATATTGATGTCAATTGCAAATTCGAGCCTGCGACGTGAAAATTTTTTGATAAATTAATAAATGGAAAGTTTGTCTTACGTAAAAGTATTGGCAAGTGGACCCTCTGCCTCAGGGTCGTAGATAACTTGTGAATTAGCTAAGTTAATTACGTTCCTTTCCACGGGATCTTTCTCATCTCGGAAGAGAAAAATATGAGGACGACGAACGACCTAGACAAAAGAGCAACTCCTAATCATTGGACATCTTTTGAGAATGTTAGCTATTGTACAATCCATCTCTTCCTCCAGACAGACCGTCTGTCGTCACAGACATGTAGATAACCCCGTCGACTGATGATGGGAGAAATACGAATCTCCTCGATCTCTGGAATGTAGAGAAAAAAGTCTTTTGAAGGAGACGGTGTCTTGTTCCCACAACCTGGCGAAGGAACTGTAGGTACGAGATTGTTGCTAAGAAGAAGACTACGTGGACGCTCCAACTCACGCAAACTAGAAACACAAAATACATAAAAACGGATCGTAGAGTTGAGAAACATTTTACTTGTTTACTCTGTGCTTGGAGAAGGTGTCATTGATCTCATTGGCTCGTCGTTTAAATTCTGCACCAAGTCCGGCTCCTAATGAATAAAACTAGATAGAATGGAAAGCAGTTCGTCTGTTTTTCATAACTTACGTTTTTCCCAGGAGCCCTTCCCTGCATTAGTTTGATGAACTTAAGAAGGAGGTCCTTTTCTCGACCCGTCAACTCCTCATTGAGAGTCCCATTTGTTGAACAAGAGTTTCCCCGAATCGCTACTCTTCCTTCCTTTGCAGCCAAGTTCACAAACTCCTCCGGAAGCAAGAAAAACTATCATCAGAATTTCTATTAGAGAAAAAAAAATCTAGGGATATACTTTCTCTTCCTTGCTACTCCAACCACTTGGTTTGGGTAGAAAGGCTGTAGGGACGGAAAGTGCTTCTCTGAGGAGAAGGGCATGTCGAACTTTCTCCACTTGTTCCAGTCGACTGATTTTCTCTAGTTCCCATTGGTGGTCAAAGAGGAGGGAGTCACCTAATGGTCGCCAGCCTGAGAGGTTCTCTTCTCCACGGACGTAAGCATTGGAAGTATCCAGAACACGACGGATTCGACGCTGCATACCTGAAAACAAAGATCTCTGAATTTAAAAATTAATTCCCAAATTAGAAATAATACCCTGCCTCTTATAGTAGCCCGGTCTCTAACCATACCCGAGTGTTGAAGATGAGTTATAATAGAAATTTCTGTACTAGGCACAAGGGTTCTTTTTGTAGAAATACTGGCGTAGGATTACCAGAATTCATTCCTTACTCAGCAGATCAAATAGCAAGTTTGATAGCAATCTGCAATTTTTACACGGTAGCTGAGACACTGATATTCGCTTTTAGTACATCTCGCAGGAGTTTTTAACTCATACTTGTCATTGTATTTGGTTATACATGCCTCGCTTGGCAACGAACTGTGAGAGTTGGAGTCTGGTCATAATTAACCACCTGGGCGATATAGAATCCTACCCACACATAATTTCTGTAACTTTTGTGACTAGTTTTGAGCAGTCGATTTTTTTTAACACTCATCTAACAAAATTATTGATTCATTTCTTTAGAATGCTGAGGAAACTTAATAGAAAATTACCCGCGCGTATAACTAAAGATATACGGCATCCTGCGGAATTTTAGGTGCCGGATATCCGCAACATCCCTAGCATAAGAGTTTATATAATGGGCATGTATAACGAATTGAAGAAGTTTGTTTAGTGGGTTCGTTTCGTACCCAGATCCGAGGCCCTTTTGAGTAGGAGTTCGTAGAGACCTGTGAGTCTGTTTCCGTCAGGATTCTTGTATATTTGTGAAGTGAAGAACTCTTTGAGACTCCGTGGACCGGATCTGCCATAGATGAGGATGCTCAAATCTTTTGTGACGATCCCTGGCATGCCACAGTTCTCCAACTGGAAAGAAAGAGACTGAGAGTGTTGGTATATTGTTAGTTTAAATAATTCCCTACATCCACATAGGCAGAGAGAGTGAGGTAGACGTTTTCCGTCGAAGGAGTGACCCTGTTGAGTAGATGTGAGTTGTGAAGACTAGAGTCCCATGCAGCTTCAAATCGGAAGAGACTCTTGTCCTCTCCTAGACATTCCAAGTATTCACCTGGGAAGAGACCAAGAGAGAGAACGTTCTCGTCTTCATCATCTGACTCAGGATGCGTCCTTATCCTCCCTACAAGAACTTCCCTCACATCTCTCCACTTCACCTCCTCGTCCGAGTCATGGACAATGGTGATGCGGATGCGTCGTTGGAGACCTTGGTGGAGGACAAAGACACCGCGGCAAGGAAGGTTGTCCCCATGAGTTACCCTGCAAGGGACGTACTCTCCGGAAGGTGCCAGCTCACAAATCTCCACCCACACGAGGAGTTCTATCTTCTTGGCGACGTGAGAGGCGGAAGGAGAGATGAGGAGGGGAAGAGGTGTGAAGCGAGAGGAGCGGACTGGAGCTGAGATTGGAATGCCTGGCGGAAGTTGGAGACGGCGCGGAGGAGTGTGGCGAGGTGTACCAGTACTAGGAAAAGTTCGCACTTTAGTCTTCATTATTAAAAGACGATTAGACTACCCTCACCTCGTCTCTTGCTTGGCATCTTTATGGAGGGGGTGTTGTTGGTAGTGACCAAAAACTTCTAATAGAATTGGCTGAGATTTGATGTACTCAATAAAACTTCGCGTTACTCTCGTTGTTATCTACAGAAAAATTCAAAGAAAACATTTCAATTCTAATATCTAATCAAATCAATCAAACATCTATATCTTAGAAACAGAATTCTCCGTACCCTTTTTTAGTTCGTATTGACCAACAGTAAAACCAGTTATCCACCAGAAGAAAATTTTAATTTCATTAAATTTTAATTAATGTTTTTTGTATTAAAAATTATTTATTTAGAATTAAAATGCTTGTATTAAACATTATTTATTTAAAAACTAAAATGTTTGTATTAAAAATTAATATTGATTGAAAATTTAATAAGTCAGTACACTGTCCAATTGAGCCAAAAATTATTATTTAAATAGTAATAACCAAGGCCGACCAAATGCACTTTTTGCACTAAATCACATTTTACAAATAAGCCAAGTCTGTGATAAAGCATAAAAAAAAATAAAAAAATAAAAATTTCGTTTTAAATTTTTTCATTTTTGCTTTAAACTTGGCTTGATGTGGAAATATGGCATCTGGGGAATGCGATTAGGTATCCTCATACATAACTTTATCGAAAGCGGTCAATAAATGAAAAAGTTGACGAAGATTTTTGAAACCCATTTTTTCAACTTCAGACCCTAGCCCCCTGCCCCCACCCGTTCTGGAATTTTTTAAATTATATTTTCTTACTCTACACATTCTCTTTACGTAATGGGGAGTGTCAAAAATTTGAAGTCCAGAAAATGTCGAACCAGAATTTTTTTTTCAGTCCCAGGTTTCAGTGATAATTGCAGTTTTTTTTAGCCTATATCATACTGTTTTGGATCTGACTGTTTCAGAAATACTCACTTAATTTTAACTTTTTAGTTTTGTTTTCGTTTCGTCTGGTGGTTAATGGTAGCCTAGTGTTAGTGTTGGTAAAGGATACCAAAATTTTGTGAATTTTGAAACAAATTTAAAAGCGTCTATCTCCTTTGTGTTTTTTTACGTCAATTTTTTGGGATGACTTACGTTCTGCACATAGGAAAAGGAAAGTGCATCTCCATTAATGTTTTTGATTGGGTCTGTGGAAAATGTCTCATCACTCCGATGTAGAAATCTTTTATGTAAAGAAAATGGATGACAAGCCATTAGATCTATAAAAAGAACGGCTCCTTGATATTGAAGACGTGAAACTGACCTAAACTGGCAAAAGACGTCCGCATAGTCAGGTTCTACTGAGTATCCTTTGGCGAGAGTGAGCTTAAAGGTAAAGTCATTTCCCAGTTGGAGATGTGGTGGAATTCCCGTGGTGTTGTCTGTTGTCTCTTCTTCATCAAAGTGGAGTCTGGCGGAGTGATTTGGTGGGGATGAATTGTCAGAGTCGTCAATGTAGGGTTGGACAGCTACTTGGAGGTATCCCTTAACATCTCCATGATCATTGACTATAGGAACTCTGTGGAGGAGAGGGAGGGGATAGAAGAGGTTGCTGAGGTAGACATAGGCTCGTCCAATGAGTCGGAACCAAGGGAATCTGTCGTAGAAGGGGTCTCCATTTGGAGAGACTGTGTCAGGGGACGGTGGTATCTCCTCATTGCTGTATATCTCACGCATCTGATCGAGACGATGTCTAAAGAAAGAATGAGAGACTTACGGGCCCACAAACAATGGGAGGGTTAGTATGTCCTTCACTTGCACTTGGTAAAATGATAGTAAAGTAGGACCTTCGCTTTCCCTAACTTTAGCAAAAATAATGAAATCGGACACTTCACTTTACTAAGAGTTAGTAAAGTGGCTACTTTACGTTCCCTAAGATGAATTTTTCGCGGGAGCTGCCAAAATTCGTAATTCAACAAGTGATTTCTGCATAATCGATTAGTCATGTCCTGACAAGACAACTTTGAGTTTAAAAATGAAGCAATGGATACAGGGAATCAAAAGCAAAGTTCTCAGCGGTTCACATCACTGGAAACTTCAGCCTTTATAGACTGGCTTCGGAGAATTTGGTGAAATTGAAAATCCGGATTCCGGATGTCACCCACTGTACCACATTTGCAACACTGACCTTTCGATCTCGATCTTTTGGTTGATTAGATCGACAAATATCGAACTCGATCCTTTGGTTGATTAGATCGACAAGTATCGAACTCGATCTCAATCTTTCAAACAAAAGTTGGACTACTGCCGATCTCAATCGAGAATATTAGGTTTCCCTCGATAGTTTCTAGTAATTCTGAATCGTCAGATTAGTCGATCTCGATCTCGAACAGCCAGCCAAAATATTGATCTCGATCTCTAGATCGAGAGGTCGGTGGATGTCGATCTCGATCCCGATCTTTCGACCAAAGTTGAGATAGATTTCGATCTCGACCAACAAAGAAAATTCGGTTGAATTACTCATAGTAGGAGCAAAAAAAAATTTTCCAAGTTCAAAAAAAATTGACTAAAGCGGGAGCTTTAGAGAGGTCGTCTAGACTTCTCTAACATTTTCAGCATAAACTTGAGGCTTAAGTGGTAGTGGATGCTAACACTTTCCATTATTTGTATACTAAGCGAAAGTTAAGTGCTCGCTTAGTGGAAGTGAAAGTAGAGGGACAGGATACACTCCGATTTTCATTATTTGTGCGTTAAAGTATTAAGCTTGGTTTTCATGGACACACTATCGCATGCGCCCGTGCGCATTTCGCATGCATCATCGCACTGATAATGCATTTTGCATGAAAACCACTATGTGAAAATCTCTGCGTCTTGGCGCAGAGCGGATTCAACTTCTTCAACAAAAAGTATGCGTTCGGTGGAGCAAAACATGTTTTTGAAATCTGGGCTTCAAATTTTGACACCCCGCATTACGTAAACAGCATGTATGGAGTAATAAAATATAATTTAAAAAATTCCAGAATGATGGAGGGCAGAGGGACTAGCGTCTAAAGTTGAGAAAATGGGTTCCAGAAACCCTCAACTTTTTCATTTATTGATCGATTTCGATGAAATTTTGTATGAGGATTTCCCAGGTGCCATATTTTTTGTTTCAAAATTTGAATTTTTTTGAATTTTTATCGAATTTTGGAAAAGAGGATTAAAAAAAACCATCCTGNTTTTTGTTTCAAAATTTGAATTTTTTTGAATTTTTATCGAATTTTGGAAAAGAGGATTAAAAAAAACCATCCTGGATTGTGTTGGGTATTGTTCGACTCCTACTACTCTTGTGAGCATCACTGAACGCATCAAACAATGTTTAGAGCAAAAAAAAAAATACTTAATAATTTGTTTGTTTTTTTTTTCAAAAAAAAAATAGAATTTTTTAATGCTTTATCATCATTTTGGTCTGAGATTCGTCGCATTACTCTGCGCCATTTGCTCTGTGATGAAACATATGAGCAAAAAATTTGTATTTGAATATTTAAAACTAATACCAAGGTGTCATACTTTTTAGTTTNTGATGAAACATATGAGCAAAAAATTTGTATTTGAATATTTAAAACTAATACCAAGGTGTCATACTTTTTAGTTTTCGAAATTTTTATTTTTTCAATTTTTATTAAATTTTGAAAAGAGAATTTTTCAAAAAAATCATTTTGCTCAAGCAAATAATTCGAAGAATCTCAGACTAACGTGATACGTAATAAAGCAAAGCTAAGAATAAAAATAAAATAAAAAAAAATAAAAAAGGAATAAAAAAATTTTTTTTTTNTACGTAATAAAGCAAAGCTAAGAATAAAAATAAAATAAAAAAAAATAAAAAAGGAATAAAAAAATTTTTTTTTTAATTTAAATTTTGTTTTCAACATGGTTTGAAGCGTTCAATGATGCTCCCAAGAGTAGTTAGGAGNTTTTTTTTTTAATTTAAATTTTGTTTTCAACATGGTTTGAAGCGTTCAATGATGCTCCCAAGAGTAGTTAGGAGTCGAACAATACCCAACACAATCAGAATTTTTTTTTTAAATCCTCTTTTTCAAAATTTAATAAAAATTCAAAAAATTCAAATTTAAAAAACTAAAAATATAGCATATGGGTGCGATTAGGCATGCTCAAACCAAATTTAAAAAAATCGATCAATAAATAAAAAATTTGACGAGGGTTTTTGAAAGCAATTTTCTCAACTTCACACCATAGACCCCCTGCCACCCATCATTCCGGAATTTTTTAAATTATATTTTCTTACTCTACACATGCCCTTTAGGTAATGGGGCGTGTCAAAATTTGAAGTCCAGAAAATGTCGAACCAGAATTTTTTTTAGTCCCAGGTTTAAGTGATAATTGCTCAAACTTAACTTTAAAAACTTTATTCCAATTTTCAGCACTAGCGCAGTTAGGTGAAATGTATTGATGTTTTACTTATAATGAATACTGACATGCGCCAACGCAAGCGTTACTGGACGCGAATCCTGGACGTGCGTCTCGACGCATGCGAGATCGCACTGTTCTCTGCCATGAAAACTAGCCTTTAGGGAACGGGTCACTGCCGCTTTACTAACACTAAGCTACATGGACATAGAGTCGCGACAACGAATTTTACAAACGCAATTGACGCAAAAGTCTTCACATAATTTCGCAACGACGATTTATCCAATTGCGATGTGATTTTTTAAAGATATTTTATTGTCCCTAAGAACGATTCGCACATAATCTGTTCCAAACAGATTTTTTGTGACGATACGCGATTTTGTAATGATGAGAGATGGTGAGTTGAAAAAAAAAATCAAACGGAATAATGACCCTTGTGTGTATTTCCACCTCACTCAATAGAGGACCTGCAAACCCCTATCTTTGCTTCTCTGCTTGTTCCATTGGTTTGCATTATTACCATTTGCTGCGTTAAGTAGTCTTCACTGTTTATCTCAACTGCATTCAATAAGTGAACACTACTTAAGGAACAGATGGCACTCATTTTTTATTTCAATCGCAATTGAAATTGGAGATTGGTAGCTGATGCTGCTACTATGTGAAACAGCGCGATTGAGTCTACGATTTCACATTCGTTTTTGTAACCACGATTCAGAATAATCGTCGTCGCGTTTGTAAAATTCGCTGTCGCGATTCTATGTGCATATACCCTAAGGGCCATAGATGCTCCCTTCCCATTACCACTTACTTCTCCAAAGGTTTGGAATCGCCAAACTCGTGTAATTATCACGGCACAGAAAAATTATCTTCACGAGTCAAACAAATTATACAATACCAACCCACATATAAATTATCTAGATACAGTAAACTTCCAACCGTTCTCCGGTGAAAGGGTGATGTCATTGGAAAATTTAGTGCCCATTGAGTTCTTTTGCAATTCAAGCTTTTTAATGTTTTTATTTAATTTTTTATAATAATTCAACATCTTCATCGAAAATCGAAGTGATAAGGCTACATGCACATAGAGACGCGACAGCGAATTTTACATACACGATGACGATTTTAGTATTCGCGATTGACGCAAAAGCCTTCACATAGATTCACGACGAGAGTTTTTTCAATCGCGATGTGAGTTTTTAGATATTTTATCGTCCCTAGGAACGATTCAATGGTATATGCACATAGAGTCGCGACAGCGAATTTTACAAACGCGACAACGATTATTCTTAATCGCGGTTACAAAGACGAATGTGCAATCGTAGACTCAATCGCGCTTAATTACACATAGCATCAGCTACGATTGCGATTGAAATATTCCATTGGAAGAAATGAGGAATGCAAAACAATGTTAACACAGCAGAGAAGCAAAGAGAGGGGTCGGCAGGTTCTCTGTTGAGTCAGGTGGAAACACACACAGGGGTCAAAACCCTCGAGTTTTCCCCCTCAATTCACCATCTATCAGCATTACAGAATGGCGCATCGTCACAAAACATGTGATTTTATTGGACATAAGCTAATGCAAAACAATGAAGCAAGGCAGAGAAAGGAGAAAGAGGGATTGGCAGGTTCTCTGTTGAGTGAGGTGGAAACACACATAGGGGTCAAACTTTGATTTTTTTTTTCAACTCACCATCTCTCATCATTACAAAATCGCGTATCGTCAGAAAAATATCTGTTTCGAACATATATGAGCGAATCGTTCCAAGGGACGATAAAATATCTAAAAACTCACATCGCGATTGAAAAAACTCTCGTCGCGAATCTATGTGAAGGCTTTTGCGTCAATCGCGAATACTAAAATCGTCATTGCGTATGTAAAATTCGCTGTCGCGTCTCTATGTGCATGTAGCCTAATGTTACAGATACAACCTGAAATAATAAAAGAGTATAAGTCATAAGGGTGTATGCACATAGAGTCGTGACAGCGAATTTTACAAACGCGACGACGATTTTGCTGAATCGCGGTTACAAAGACGAATGTGCAATCGTAGACTCAATCGCGCTTAATTACACATAGCATAAGCTACGATTGCGATTGAAATATTCAATTGGAAAAAATGAGCAATGCAAAACAATGTAACAAAGCAGAGAGGCAAAGAGAGGGGTCGGCAGGTTCTCTGTTGAGTCAGGTGGAAACACACACAGGGGTCAAAACCCTCGAGTTTTTTTTCTCAATTCACCATCTATCAGAATTACAGAATGTGTTTTGATTGGACAGGAGCAAAGCAGAGAAAGGAGAAAGAGGGATCGGCAGGTTCTCTGTTGAGTGAGGTGGAAACACACATAGGGGTCAAACTTTGATTTTTTTTTTCAACTCACCATCTCTTATCATTACAAAATTGCGTATCGTCACAAAAAATATCTGTTTCGAACAGATATGAGCGAATCGCTCCTAGGGACGATAAAATATCTAAAAACTCACATCGCGATTGAAAAAACTCTCGTCGCGAATCTATGTGAAGGCTTTTGCGTCAATCGCGAATACTAAAATCGTCATCGCGTATGTAAAATTCGCTGTCGCGTCTCTATGTGCATGTAGCCTAAGTCTGCAAAAATAAAAAACCGGACCTTCTCCGGAAAAATAAGTGGTAATGGGGAGGGAGCATCTTATGCTAAGGGCTCATTGTTTGTGGGACCGTAAGTATCTCCTCCTAACACAATAAATACAACACAACTGACCTATCCACCAATTCTTCCTCTTCAAATATACCCCAGAACTCCTCACTCCTCATCCGCTCACGCATCAACTCCACACGGTGTCTACAGGAAGGAATTTACATTGTCAAAACTTCCTTACATCGGTTAATCTTCATAATTGTCATCCTCAAAGAATCCCGCCAAAAGCAACAAGACACTAACCCGTCTATTTAGTTTTTCTAATTAAGTTGATAGTGGTTGGGAATGGGATAGACACAGATAAGAGAAGAAGAGCAGAGCGAATGAGACTGGAGGGAAAAGCAAAAGATTGGCAGCATTATTGGTAACGTATTTCCACTAACTGGCAGTAGGCTAATTATAATTCTTAATTTAAATATTTAATGGATTCCTCTACCTCAACTTTTCCAGTGTCCAGTAATGTGTGGCTCCATTCTTTGTATCCTGGACTTCCACACCCACGATTGTTTTGCATCCTTCGTCCTCCATCATAATAGCCGNTCCAGTGTCCAGTAATGTGTGGCTCCATTCTTTGTATCCTGGACTTCCACACCCACGATTGTTTTGCATCCTTCGTCCTCCATCATAATAGCCGCGAATTCTTGTGGGAGCGGGGAGTAAAGCGTATCACTCAGGAGAGTGAACTGAAATTGAACCTGAGCAAATGGAAAATCCAACCTCTCAACGGAATCATTCAAAATCTACCAGATGAAAAGAGAAAAGAGTTTTTCCCATACCTTCTTTTTCAATTCCACAGAAATAGCATTTGCTTCTTTTAGGAAAATAGCATTTCCCCAGAGGTCATCCCTGAGACTTGTGAATCGATGTGACCTCCACTTCTTGAAGGCGTGTAGCACAAGCCCGTACTCCCGTTCCCCCCAATTCTCCACCACATCCGAATGTGACTCTGTCAATAGGATCACTACCTCCAATTAATTTGTTCTAAAACTCACTCCAAAGGATGGTATCCGAAAAAGCATACCTCGTTTTTTTCGTTCGGATGCTCGGTTCAACATTTGAACTAGTGCATCTCCTAATGTTTCATGAACCCATTAATGTAGGGAGAGCGTTGGGTAGTAGGAAAGTCGGCGGGCAGTAGGAAGAGCAGAAGGGAGTAGAAGGGCGGCGGGGAGTAAAATGGCGGCAGGGAGTTGGGATACCGGCGGGCAGTAAGGAGGGTGGTAGGCAATAGGGAGGGCGGTCTGCCGCGAAGGAGGCTACGTCAAAACGAAATTTGTCAACCACTTTCCTAGCTCCTGGGTATAAAAATGGCGTACAACTGGGGTTGGAAAGATATCCCAGCTATTGGGAGGGTGTTGTACGGTATGGTCAGATTCGACATAGTTTTTTTTCTCTCTAAATCACCAAGATATGCGCACTTCTCATTACATCATTGTCACCCGAAATAGATGGGCGATCACCTGCATTCTGTAAAAATAAATTTACAAAGGAAACAACTTTTATGACAAGTTTAGACTTTTATTAGTCATTTTACTTAAACTCTATCCACTACCGACAATACAGTAGTTTTCATGTCATGAGGTTGTCATGAATTTTCAATTCTAAAAAATCCAGTCTTCCTTTTATTCGCCGTGTCTAATTTTTTCACCTGCTTTGGTTACAATGTACCGTACATTGACATTGCCGCAAGGAATTATACCGCGAGGGGCAAAAGTCTCTATACATGAAGGAAATGAGTTCGCTGTGAGTTGTAATGGAATAAGATAGGGAGTTTCCAACCCCCTAATTTTTTGTGCATATCTTTTTCAATTAAAACTTTCTTCATGTATAGAGACTTCTGCCCCTCCCTGTAGTTCGTATCGAATGACCGGTTGAAATCGTCCATAGAGAGGGGAGGGGCGTAGCAAAGGCTGGATTTGACCAAATGCGGAGCAGTCAAAATTTCTAAGTGTTATAAAAATGAATTCCCTGTCTTCAAAATTTTATAAGTTTTTATAGGTTTTGTTCCCTCATAAACCACAAAATGATCTCTACGAAAGTTGTTGCAAATGGTGAGTGGAATAAAGTTTCCCTCTTGTATTTTTCTCTGTGGTCATCCAGTTAGGATCAAATAATTTATCGGTCATGCGGAAACTGTGTGTTCACCTTCACCTATGCCCTATGACCTAAACGGATGACCGTAGAGAAAAATATTTGACGGAAACATTACTCCCCTCATCAACTCCAACAACTTTTATGGAGATCAATTTGTGGTTTATGATGGAACAAAACCTAAAAAAACTTAGAAAATTTTGAAGATAGGGAATTCAATTTTAATATACTTAGAAATTTTGACTGTCCCCATTTGGTCGAATCCAGCCTTTGCTACGCCCCACCGCCTCCTCTATGGAGGATTTCAACCGGTCCTTCGATACGAACTATAATTCCTTACGACAGTGTCAATGTACGGTACATTGTAACCAAAGCAGGGGCAAAAATTTGACACGGCTAAAAGGAAGACTAGATTTTTTAGAATTAAAAATTCATGACAACATCATGACATGAAAACTACTATATTGTCTGTAGTCGATAGTTTAAGTAAAATGACTACTAAATGTCTAAACTTGTCATAAAAGTTGTTTCCTTTGTAAATTTATTTTTAAAGAATGCAGGTGTTCGCCCATCTATTTCGGGTGACAATGATGTAATGAGAAGTGCGCATATCTTGGTGATTTAGAGAGAGAAAAAATAACTATGTCGAATCTGACCATACGGTACCAAATTCCAATGGTGTGTGGAGTTAAAGTCTTCATCTGTAGACGTTACATGAGGCTAGTTTTTACCAAGTGAATTATTTTTGCAAAACTCCTGCCATTTCACATTTTCACTGTCTTTTCCGATCATTGACAAAGTGTGTTTGGTGGAATGTTAAGTTAATCCCACTACTTCCAATTCCATCTATTTTTGAAATGGAGGAGTCTTTGCTTTAAAGCAAGGAATTGTGAAGATATTATACTTAAAATTAAATTATCCATGTAATCTAAAAATTATTTCTAAATTTAATTCTACAATTTCCAATACCATATAAACCTGAAATACTTCCTAGGCAAAACCTGCTAAAAAAATTATTAAAATTTTAGTTCCCATAATTCTACCTTCTGAACTGGTTTGGTTGAATGACTCAATTTGGGACAATTCAGTAATGACGTCAACATGAAAATGACTATTTTCTGACCCCCATATGATCACTCTAGCCGGCGCTCGCTTCGCTCGCGAGCCGGCTAGCGCTGCCGCGGGCGTCAAACTTTTATCAATATTGAAAAAAGTATTAGTCGGTATTCATTTTTTGCTTTATTATGACGTTCTGTTTCTGAGATTCTTCGCATTACTCTGTGCAATTTACTCTGTGATAGACCAATTGAGCCAAAAAGTTGTATTTGAATTGTTAAAACTAATTCCAAGCTGCCATTTATTTTTAAGTTTTTCAAAAATTTTATTTATTTCAATTTTTATTAAATTTTGAAAAAGTGTATGTAAAAAACAAACATTTTGATCGTGTTGGGTATTGTTCTACTCCTACTCCTACTACTCTTGGGAGCAGCACTGTACGCATCAAACTATTTTTAGAGCTAAAATAAAAATATTAAAACAAAATTTCTTTCTATGCTTTGTCATCTTGTTAGTCTGAGATTCTTCGCTTTACTCTGTGCCATTTGCTTTATGATGGACCAATTGAGACAAAAATTTGTGTTTAAATAGTTAAAATTTATACCAAGGTGTCATATTTTTTAGTTTTTAAAAGTTTTGCGTTTTCGATTTTTAATAAATTTCAAAAAAAATTTTCACCATATAAGAACTCAAAGTAACGTAATACCCAAGGTTGCTGAGGAATAAAATCCAAAAGTCCTCTAAGAGGTTAGCCCATAACTATTATTTTTTTTTAATTTTAATTTTTTTTCCTGGCTGACACTTCGTCAGCCAGTATAATTTCAAACTATGTTACTATGACATAATTTTTAAATTTCAATATTAATTTTACTGATTAAAATTTTATTAGTGTATTTTTATTAACACTAAAAATTATTTCGAAAAAATTTAAAATTGCAGGTCGACATTTTTCAATATAATTATATTTTTGAATTGTTAATAATTAACAATTCGAAAGTAAAAATAAATTAAATTTGTTTACAAATGCGAAGGTTTGTTATTTTTTTAGAATTGATAATTTTCCTAAAAATAATAGTTATGGGCTAACCTCTTAGAAGACTTTTGGATTATTCCTCATAGCAACCTTGGTAATACCAATGGTTAGAAAAAAAAAACAATTTTTTTTTATAAAAATAAGTTTGATGGTTCGTCAAAATGTTATTTGTTGCGTTCAGTTATTACTTATAAAAGCATTAAGTGTCGAATAAGTCCCTACATGGTCCAAGTGTTCATATGACAAAAAGATATTTTATTTTATTTAAAAAAAAATAGAAAGAGAAAAGAAACAACATTTCAAAAACTAAAAAATATGGCACCTTGGTATTAGTTTTAAAAATTCAAATGCAAATTTTTGGCTCAATTGGTGTATCACAGAGCAGATGGCGCAAAGGATGGAAAGAATCTCAGACTAACGTGATGATAAACCATAAAAAATATTATAATTATAATATAATTATAATATATAATATTATAATATAATTTTTGAAAAAAAAAAAAAATTTTATATATTTTTATTTTTATTCCTATGGTAGCACAGGTTTTTTTCTATAATTTTTGGCCAAAAGTGTCATTTTTCATCTATATAAATTCCAGCTTTGATCACTACAAATTATTAAGTAGGGCTAATAAAAATTACTCATAAAATTTGGTGAGGTTTGGTTGAAGTATCCAGTAGCGACGGCCCTTCCACGTTAAGATTTAACATGGAAGTACATTAGTTGATTTTTCATTTAAAACCCCACAAAGCCCCAGGCTCAAAGACAGTAATTGAATATTACACAATTATGTGCACACCATGATCTGTGTTTACAGCTGCCACGAGCTGCCCACGTCAAAACCGTAAGGAGTTATGACCTTTCGAAGAAGCGCACTTAATGAAAACCGCGTTGCTCTTTTTCGATACATTGTGTATAGTCGATTTATAATAATGAATAATATTACGCATAATATTATTCTCTTGCAATTAGTTATTTGGGTCTTTTTATACCGTTTAAATTCAATAATTCACGAAGTATACAAATTACAGAATCAATGAATTCTTATTTTTTTTTATGGATGGTATATTTTTACCAATGGTTACTCATTTCTGTGGTATTTATTTGTCGAAAATAAACAACTGAAATTATGAAACAAATAAAAAGGAATTTTTAGTGTAACTTTTGTAAAGACGGTCTATGAAAGGCAGCTTCAGAATTTTACTTTAGCTCACACATGGACTTTTGAGGTTTGCCGAACCTTCCTAACCCGAATCTAGTACACAAAAATTTTGCCGCACCGTACCCGGACCGAACCTCGACTATATCGAACCGAGCCGAACCCGAACCAATTTCAAATTTTACTTTAGCGCACCGAACTCGCACCGAACCTCGACTCTGTCGAACAGAGCTGAACCCGACTCTACTTTAATATTTTACTCTCTCGAACCGAACCCGCACTGAACCCATCCCGAACCTTGCCCCATTTAATATCCAAACATTCAGGTTCGCTGAACTTCCCGAACCGAACCGAACCAGGTTCTAGATCTTGTCGAACCGAGCCGAACCCGTAACTAATTAATATAGAACCCGAGCCGAACCTGTATCGAATAATGTTCGGTTCGGTTCGGGGTTTGATGAAATTTTTCCTTACCTCAAACACCCATGTGTGTTAGCTCTTCATTCCATATTTACTGTAAGTTGTGAAAACGAAGCGTGGATAATTTCAAATTTATATATGCATATTCAACTTTTATTAAATATTTCTAGAAATCTGCTTAACATCATTTAAGTTATACCAGACTGTATGCAATAACGTTCTTAAGTAAAATCGTCAGTAGGAGAAAGAAACGTTGAAGAAAAAGGTTTACAGACGGATGCATAAAATTACATAATCCGTGGATAATTCAATTTTTTTTTCGCTTACGATAACGTTTTTCATTCAAATTTACGTATACCAAAGTGGATTAGGCCAACACGAAGCTAATTCGCAGCGTTTGGACTTTTGGCCAAAAATTATAGGGAAAAAACCTTCTGTGAATAGTAGGAGTAGTAGTAGAACAATACCTAACATGATCAAACAAATTTTTTTTTGAAAAATCCTCTTTTCAAAATTTAATAAAAATTCAAAAAATCAAAATTTTGAAAAACTAAAAAATATGTCACCTGGGGAATGCGATTAGGTATGCTCATACAAAATTTCATCGGAGTCGGTCAATAAATGAAAAAGTTGACGAAGGTTTTTGAAACCCATTTTTTAAACTTCAGAACCTATTGCTCCCCTTTTTTCTGCAATTTTTTTTAAATTATATTTTCTGACTCCACACATGCCCTTTAGGTAAGGGGGTTGTCAAAATTTGAAGTCCAGTAAATTTCGACCTAAAAAATTTTTTCAGTCGAGAAATAGACACACAGAGGTAACGTTTTATGTGTATGACTTTAGGGGGTTGTAGAGGAGGGGGGGGGGGTGTCTGTCGGAAGGTTAATAGAATGAAGAGAGTAAATCAAAAATACTTAACCTCAAAAAAAACAAAGAAAAAAAAAACACAACCGTCTGAATCGAACCCTGTACCACCACTTGGAGAGCCTCGCTGCTAACCACATCACATATCTAACTGAGCACTGAAAAAGGCTTATTTTTAAGCATACATATTGTATAAAGAGAGCGGACAAAGAAACACACAGAGGTACACTTTTATGTTTATGATGGAAAAAGTCAATCAAATCGAAATCTAACCTTCAAAATAGTCGTTTTGTAAATTAGTTTTCGTAAAGTTAGAATTAAATTTCATTAATTTGAATTATATTACTAAAATGAGGATCGCATCTAAGTGTTAAATGGTGAGTTGAACATATTTAATTATTAAAAATGCTCCAAGTTGACGAATAATCACTCATCTTTATAAATCCGCATGTAAGCTGGCCAACGTTGACTGTATGAAACCTTCGACAATAAGGTCCTACGACCGCTAAGATAAGATGGCGTCCACAGAATCACTTCATTGAAAACTAAGAACCATTGGTCTAATATTTCACCAATCACAAAGTAAGTCTACATTTGAGAATTAAATATAATAATTTTTCATGAAAACTAGCCAAATATGCATAATGTCAGAACCACTCTCGGCGACTGCGCAACTTCAATACGGAAGTTGTCTTCATCGCTACAAACTAGCTTCAATAGTAATGTTATTGAGCAGCTAGTTGAAGCGAATTACACCATTTGGACTTGTGTTCTTTATAGACTTAGTCACAAGTTGTGACTCACAACTGCCCATCCTTGCATACGGGAAATTTTATACCCCAGGTGTTGCGTGTGAGCAACTAGAATGGTGACTAGCACCGCTAAAATTCTTTATTGGAAAAACATACCGTATTAGTCGACTTGTTTAAAAAATTTGAAAAAAAAATTAAGTTGATGGGAACATGACCAAAATGGACGTTATCTGCACATAGTCGCCCCATGCCCCACGGGATAGATATTTAAATAAAAAATGGCAATTCCCTACGAAAAATTTTTTTTTGAAAATTCTTTTTATGGGTCTATGTAACATTAGGAGATGCACCAGTTCAAATACATAGTTGAACCGAGCATCGGAGCGAAAAAAACGGGATTATGTGTTTTTGAATACCATCCTTTCCATAACTTGGACTAGTTACTAGAGTGGAAATCGCTTATAAGGTCTTCATAAGACCAACTCCGTTATTAGACCTGATTATTTGGACCAGTGCACACTTGGCGATTACTAATCCAAAATTGGCCAAAATTGAAAAAAAAAATATGAAAACTTTAAAAACAAATTTTTGGCTCAAATCTATTCCTGTTACAACTATTGATTTTTGTTTAAATTTTCAAAAAGTTTGCCCCAAAATTGAATTTGTAGCAGGATACGGAAAAAAATTATTTACATGTAATTGCATGGAGAAACTTCAAACTCCCACCTTCAGCCACCTTCAATCGATATTTTTTTCATTCTTTCTAAATTTGGTTAACCTTTATCTATACTTCAATTTGTACTTGCCCAAACTTGCCCCAATTGAACTTTCGAAAAATTAAAAATAGTTTAAGTTAAGGAACCGAATTAGTAACCGCGTATTATATATATATATATTTATACGAACCAAATATTTCTGAGTCAAAAAAACAATTCTTACTAATTCCATAATTGAATTCAACCTAAAGGCTAATTTATAATCAGACGAAAGTTCATCCGTCACGACAAAGTCACCTTCCGTCAGCTAACTTGCGTGACGGATGCACTTGACGTTATNCACCTTCCGTCAGCTAACTTGCGTGACGGATGCACTTGACGTTATCCCCTTCCGTCTGCGTAAAGCCCCTTCCGACAAAAGTTAAACATGTTTAACTTTGACTCATCCGTCAAGTTGAGTTTACGTGACAGAGCGCTGTCGTCTGAGTATAAATTAGCCTTAAGGATTACGTCACTACAACCTCATACACCGTATCTATTATATTTAAACACAAGGGTTTTATTCAATTTGATATTTGGTGTTTACGTCTAAACCTATTTATAATTAATTATTTTTTCGTCAAAGGNGAGGGTTTTATTCAATTTGATATTTGGTGTTTACGTCTAAACCTATTTATAATTAATTATTTTTTCGTCAAAGGAATATTCTCCTTAAATTGTATTCACGTTGTTCATATTTGTTCAGTTATATCATAATAAATTTCTATTTGGTGAAAATGACAGGCGGATATAGTGAATAAACACCCAAGTCCTGCGTCCGCGGCCAAAAATGCGAATAATCAGTTGAGAGAGGTAATTAGACCCTAGAAAATTTAATTTGAACATTTTCAAAGATTTGGCCAGATTTGGATTAGAAATCGCCAAGTGTGCAGTGTTCAAACGTAGTATTCTGGGTGGCAAATATTGGTGAAAAATATAGGAAAATTCTAGCGAATAATGCTCAAGGGGCAAATAGTAACAGAGATGCCGCGAAAATCAGTATTCAAGTAAATGCGAATATCGAAGAATTCGACTTCGCCATGGCTTTGAAAAGTGAATGCTTCGACGAATCAATTTGGTTTATAAAAATTCCACGTTTTACCTGTTACCTGAAGTATAATTTTCGCCTAAAACTTTTTGTTTCTGGAATAGTTTTTACTGTATTTGATGGAAACCCTTTATATAAAACGATATACCCTAAAACCTCACGTCCGCGGCTTATACACTGAAATTGAGCGTCAACTGGTTGGATGCGGCTTATACACGAGGGTGGCCTATCTCATATTTTAAGAAAGGCCTCACGCTAAGCTGTTCAAGATTAAATATCGCACAGTAAAAAACCAAATCTTGCTGTAGACTAACTCAGAATAGAGTCCTTTGCATATTTCAAAAAATAAATCTAGACTTTTGCCACATTTAGTTGACAAAAATTGTTTTACTAGAAATTCGATCCAAATTCTTAAGGTTTCTGTCCTAATTAACTTCAATAGTCAAAATTCTTCTCTTGGTTATAAAGATATTGGTTTTTGTTTTGTTTTGTTTGATAATTTATTCAAGTGTCAGAGAGCATCATTTTTATAAAAATGTTAATTTGCAATGACACCTCCGCATACGCAGGACTAATTAAGTAAAATAATAATAAGTAGGTCTTAATTTTTAGAGTTATTTACACTTTGAATTGGCATGAGTTGGTTATACCCCATAGTTAATTTACATACTGGTAGTGTTCTCCATGACTCCGACTCCTTGACTCCGACTCCGGAGTCACCCGTAGTTTGTTATGGAGTCGGAGTCGGTGACTCCCGAGCAGGCATAGGCAAACAAGGAGTCGGAGTCAATGACTCCGGAGTCGACTCCACACAATTGGAGTCAGCTCCAAAAAAATGTCATGCGTAGAACTCATATTGCATTACATCACAAACAGAATACACATATGTCAGTAAGGTATGATACACTAAATATCGCAGCTCTACTGCTACATATAGGGGCCGCTTTAATTAACAGCTCTGCTGCTTAATAATCACATCGACGTTATATGTCAACGATTGCGCCTACTTTTAGGAGCATTTTAAAATTTAAATATTTTAAATAAAGAAGGCATGCCGACGAAGAATCCAACAACTCAAAATTAGAAATTGTTTAATAATTTTTAAGACTAATACGTAAACAAGAGCCGGGACAAATTTCGGCAAGTCTTTCACAAATTAGTTTCAATTCATTGACCTCTCTCATGATAACTTCCTTTAATTTACTTTATTTTAGAGACTTTTGTCCTTAATTTGCCGACTTTTAGATGAATTTTGATTTTTTTTAATGGAATTCCTTGACAACTGCCAAACCTCTACACAAAAAGAAACATGTGCATAATATGTATTTGCGAAATCTAAGTAAATGTGAATTTTGACTCCGGAGTCAGTGCTCCGACTCCGGAGTCACTCCTTATGTTCAGGGAGTCGGATTCAATGACTCCGGAGTCAGTGACTCCGACTCCGGCCAAACCCGGAGTCATGGAGAACACTACATATTGGGTAGTTCCATAGGAGCAATTTTTTAGGTTGAACTGACATGGTACATAACTAAAAATAAAACAACTTACCAATTAGTTAAACCATTCATCTTCAAGAATATTCGATTTGTTTAAAAAAAAATACTCATGAAGCTCAATAAACAATTTTCAAAAAGTACCTAATTGGTAAGTTAATTGAAAAAAAATTTTTTTAACCCATAATCAAATGGGGGGTGAGATTTTTTCAATGATATTTTGAATCCTCACCCTTTTGGTTTGCCAGCAAATGTCAAAGGTAACTAGAATACTGGTAAAAACTTTGTTTCAGTGGGTTTAAGCTGAGATAAAGAACACCATTGGCATTTGGCGGCAAAATATTTAAAATGATTTTACAATATAAGTCAAAATTAAAAAAAAATTACTTCGAACTGAAAAGTGCAAATCAAAGTGCCATGAGTGCCTATTCGGGTAGCACAACATAGACCTAAATTGTTTGCGTACCAGGCTTAATAATGGACTTAATAATTAATCGAATCATGATTGTGATTCCATTTTTGTCAGATAATATATAATTAAATTTTCAGGAAACAATTAATTAAATTATGGTTGATTTACTTATTCATTAAGGTGATTACACACATGAAATAATTACCGCTTTGCTAATATCGTATTACCGGGAGCGGAATTAAAAACCTCCAGAATTTGATATTCTAATGATATGAATTCATTTGTACATAGAAGACAAAGCATAACTATATTTATGTGAATTTATTACCGCTATTCCAATATCGAATTACTGGGAGCGTAATTCACATTTGGTGTTTTAATGATATGAATACATTTGTACATAGCTGCCACGAACCATAAACATATTTCCTTGAGTTTTTTACCGCTATGCAAATATCGAATTACCGGGAGCGAAATTACAAACCACAGAATTTTGGTACTCTAATGATTTGAATGCATCGGTACATAACTTCAAAAAACACAAACATTTCTTAAATTTTTTACCGCTATGCCAATATCGAATTACCGGGAGCGGAATTACAAACCTCAGAATTTTGGTACTCTAATGATATGAATGCATTGGCACATAGCTGCTAACAAACAAACATATTTCTTTGAATTTTTACCGCTATGCCAATATCGAATTACCGGGAGCGGAATTACAAACCTCAGAATTTTGGTAGTTTAATGATATGAATGCATTGATACATAGTCCCAAACAAACAAACATTTCTTTAAATTTTTATTGCTATTGCAATATCGAATTACCGTGAGCATAATTTTAAGCTTCAATAATTTGCCTTTCGGATGATATGTATGCATTGGTACATAGTTGGCATCAAAATTCTGGTTTCTCATTTAAATTTTTAATGTAACGACTATTTACTAATATTAATGATTTTATTGACTTCCATTGATTATAACTTGAGTAAAAAAATTTGAAGGCCTTATGTAAATTTTACAAAGTACACGTAAGCGCTCCTCGTCAAAATTTTGAGATTTGAAACTCCGCTCCCGGTAATTCGATATTGACATAGCAGTAATAATTTAAAAGAAACTTGTTTGATTGATGGTTGCTATATACCATTGCATTTATATCATCACAATAGCATATCTCTGAGGTTTGTAATTCTGCTCCCGGTAAATCGATACTGCCATAGCGGTAATAAATTGAAATAAATGTGGTTATGCCTGATGTCATTTATGTAACAATGCATTAATATCATTAGAATATCAAATGTTCGCGGTTCGTAATTCTGCTCCAACTAAATCGATATTCGCGTAGCGGTAATATTTAAAAAAAACATTGTCTGTTGGCAGGTATATACCAATGCATTCGTAACATTAAACTAGAAAATTTTGAGGTTTATAATTCCGTTCCCGGTATTTCGATATTTGCATAGCGGTAATAATTTCAAGGAAACATGTTAATACTTGATGGCAGCTATGCACCAATGAATTCATATTGTTACGATGTGTTACTCTGTGTCCTGTCTCCTGACAGGACAAACGAGACAAGAAAAGATAGAGTACACCACCGACCTCTCAACTCTGACCCACCAAATCCCAAATTCCCAAAGACAAACCTGGTGGATGCTGNTTTTCCACTTTATTCATTTCTCGTGAGTGAGGTACCTCCTGGGGTCTAGCCATGTATCCGTAGCACTTACTAAGCTTGAGTTCAGATTTATTTATATTTTGAATTGTGGAGAAGAATTGTGGGTAGGTGGAGGGGTGGGATTCACCGTTTGTTCGGCATCTTTATAATTAAAGTGCCCATGCCCGAAACACTAAAAAAGAATAGTTCACAAAGAACTACCCTACTGGTAAATTCTACAGTTCTCGATTCCTTTACCCACTCTTTAGCTTCTTTTTTCAACTTTCCCAATGTGACTATTTCGTCCAAGTTATGAGTTTGGATGAATTTATTCCATATCAGTATTGCTCTATCACTGAAAGACTTTTTAGAAAACTCAGTATTTTTTCTAATCATTTCAAAAGTTCCCTTTAGTTTTGAGTCATAGATGTGTTCTTTTACCATAAAGTATTTTTCAAGATTTAGAATTCTTGTACTTGGTAATTTATAAGTTTCAATTAACGTAATATATTTTAGTCTCTCTTCCAAACTAAGAATATTACATGAGTCATATAGCTTGTTCATATCATTATTGTCAAATTCCAAACGCAGTTTAGAATTGTAAAAAATCCTTGTTTTGTNTTGTCAAATTCCAAACGCAGTTTAGAATTGTAAAAAATCCTTGTTTTGTACTGGGCCCTTACATTTTTTCTTTTTACTTGTTATTGGAAAATAGAATGAGACTAAAATTCTATCAACTTTGTTCTGAAGATTAGTCAGTTTATTTTGAATGTCTACCCATACTGAATAGCAGAAATTGATATGTGATAGAACATAAGCATTAAGTAGTATTTTAAATATGTGATGATTAATTTTCCTTTTAACAAATTCTAGGCGACCACACCCTCTTGCCACTTTTTTTTCCACATTATAAATGTGTTGAGAAAATGAGAGAGTCTCATCCAACACTATTCCCAAGTGTTTAAAAGATTTCGATTTTTTTATAATTCTATCATTACGAGGGGGAGGTACGGGAGTTACTTGTGTCTAACATATCTTAAACCACCGCGTCAAGTTAATCATTCATCTCTGGAAAGTCCCAAACAGAAATGTCAGGAGGAGTTGCTCAATCTTCAATTATTGTAAGATAGGGCGTCATGTTTGAAAAGAGGTCTTGAAGTTTCATAAATTTGCAAGGTATCATGCTTTTTCTAATAAGAAAGGTGTTACCCGTATCTTCAGAATAAGGGCTACAGGCTGTAGTGAGTACAGCATTAACCACATTAATCCATGCAGTAGAAAGTCGCTTTCACCCAAAAAAATTTGAGTCAGTAAATGAATTGCGCGAAATACAAAAGTTGGAGGCAATGAAGTTAGAGTATGTTTGAATAAATATGTTACAAAAATTAATTATTTAACAACAGCAGAGTTGAGAGAATGAGTGGAATGGGGTATGGTCCCTTTGCATCTACTCCACCTCACTCAACAGAGAACCTGTCGACCCCTCTCTCTCTGCTTCTCTCCTTTCTTTCTTTGCACTGCTTTGCAATAACTTGTCTAATCAAAACTGATTTCGACTTTTTTAAACAAACGCCATTCTGTAATGCTGAAAGATGGGTAATTGAGAGAAATGACCAACTAGCGGAATGCGGTACATTCCCTTGGCATCTATTACACCTGCCTCAACAGAGAACCTGCCGACCCCTCTCTCTGTCTCTCTGCTTTGCTCCATTGCTTTGCGCTAGTGTATCTAATCGGAACAGATATTTTATAGTGATTATAATAAAATTAACTTCACTTCCATTATTTACTAATTGTGTACCGCCTCGCCCAAGCCGTTTTTGGTGAAAGGCGGAGAAAGAAGCCACGGCTTAATGTGGTTAATGCTGCAGAGAAAGTGAAACAAATAAACCAGCATCCAGTTCGCTGCGTTCTGTGATTATAACTTTTATGCTTATACCAAACTTCGGAATTGGGGATTCCAATTCCGAAAATTTTCGGAATTGGTCGTGTTTTTTGCTACCATACTTCCGAATTAGAATTGGATTTTAGAATTGGATTTCCAAATTCCAATTCCTACGTGCGGTTTTCCGGAATTCGAGCTTCCATACTTTATCCCGCGGCGAGAGAATTGGAATTGGCATTTGAGAATGCCAAATGCCGAAGTTTCAGAATTTGACTACCATACTTTGGAATTGACCCTTTCGGGATTGGGTTTTCCTACTTTTCCCACCTACTTTCGGAATTGGATTTTTTTCAAAAATTTGAAAAAAAGCCAATTCCAATGCTGAATTCTGCTTCAACTTGCCCGATCAAACCAAAAGGTTACATTAACCGCGAATTAATTAATAAATTTGAACAAATAAAAAATTAAATTATTTCAAATAAGTTTTTATTTGTTTGTTGATTTGTCTACTGCCGAAAGTATTTAATTTCAACCATTGACACTTCACTAATTATTAGTGAAGTGTCAAATTGCTGCGATGGACATGGGTTTGACTCGTCTCTACGTAAGTAACAACATATTGTAGAACAGTGCCAAAGGAAGCACACTTTGGCCCGATTCTACCTAAACAAAGATTGTTTCTGGATTCCACTTCATCATTTTAAATTTACAGATTACAAATAATCTGTCCTCGTCCACAATAGACACATTAGAAGGACGCATTGTTGCTGGATGGAGAACCCAAAGGACTTCAACATGTCTTTTCCTAGTATCCTGCTTTCCCGTATTAATTTCTGTTTGCCCATTTCTCTTTCTTCATTCATTTTTTACTCCGAATAAATAACTTGAGAAAAAGCAAAGAAAAAAGGTCAAATTTTATTTAAAATTTTTTACATCCCGCGTAAGTATTTTGTGCACTTGGGAAAATGATACTTTCTACTTTGAGAATTGGAAAATTGGATTCTGATTCTCCAAATCCAAAGTATGATAGGGAAATGCCAAAATCGGCGAGAACTTTGGCTTTTACATGTCAGAATTCGCCGTTTCAAATTCTGAAGTATGGTAGCACCGTCCAATTCCAATTTTCAATGCCGATTCCGAAAATATGTCAAATGTTTTGTAAATTGGCAAACATATTTAATCTCACTGGTTATAATTTAACCGTACTCCACATTTAAATTTAATTTGAAATGAGAGACCCATTAACCCAATCAATCTCAATCATTCCAAAAACGATCTATTTTTTTCTCCAAAAATTTTCTTTCTAGAATCACTATCGGCGTCAATTATCATCAGACTTTTAGTACAATTAGGAAATTTAATTCTTGCATTCCAACTATCGTAGCTATGATATGTTGGTAGAAAAACTACTGCGACCTTTCTGTATAGTAAAAACACCCACCAAAAAAGTGTGGNTTCATCCACCCAATCACTTATCCATAATTTGCCCAAATATGAGTCTCACCTGAGGTGGGTGCTATCGAAACAGATCTGAAACGTGGAGTGGCTGGATTTCAAAAAGTGAAAGAAATATTTGTTCCAAACGATAGCTATGATATGTTGGTAGAAAAACTACTGCGACCTTTCTGTATAGTAAAAACACCCACCAAAAAAGTGTGGCTTATACGCGGGTGCGGCCAATGCGCAAGGGCGGCTTTTCTGCGAGGTTTTAGGGTAATTCGTNGCTTATACGCGGGTGCGGCCAATGCGCAAGGGCGGCTTTTCTGCGAGGTTTTAGGGTAATTCGTAAAAATCACTATGTATTCTTAAATTTAATTAGTGGTTTAAATTTTATGAAACTTTGCCTACCTACTACTGGTCTGTCCATTGCTACAACCTCGTCACTTTCGCTTTCAGACATTTTAATACTAAATCAAGTTGCCGTTAAAAATAATTAAACCACAATCAGCATTAAACCAGCTTTGACTGTACTTTGTCTCTTAGTACTATTAATAACAAACACTCACCAAACAAATCAACATGGAATCCTGAATGAGACATGGACATGGAGGGAAGCGTCTGGACAGAAGCGAGGAAGTCTTCACTCGCCATAGACGAGTACATAGACAGATTCATTGACTGCTCTTCCACTGTCTTCTGGAGTGCCTCTATTTTTGCCTCATAGTTCTGGAAAGAATACAAGCATGTGAGTTAGTTGCCTAGGTTCTGTGGTTAATTGAGTAGAATTTAGGCAGAGGCCGCTGATGCGTTCTGGGCATAGTGTGCCATACGCATAATATGTTAAATGGTATTATGCTAATTTTCTGAAATTACGGTATTTTTCATCTCTGGAGGTAATAAGTATACTATATAATACTATTATACAGTGTAATACTNTTCTGAAATTACGGTATTTTTCATCTCTGGAGGTAATAAGTATACTATATAATACTATTATACAGTGTAATACTAATTATGGGTACTGTTCAGCAGACGTATTATAAGCTATTATGCGTATTATACGTATTTTTCAGTACTGGAGGTATTATATGTATTATACGTATTTTTCAGTACTGGAGGTATTATACGTATTTTTTAGTATTGGAGGTANCTGGAGGTATTATATGTATTATACGTATTTTTCAGTACTGGAGGTATTATACGTATTTTTTAGTATTGGAGGTATTATACGTATTATATGTATTATACGTATTTTTCAGCACTGGAGGTATTATACAGTATATGGTATACGTATTATTCCTATTTTTCATTACTGGAAGTATTATACAATATAACGGTATTTATATTTATTATATACCTACTAAATTAGTATTTATCCAAAAAATACGGTATTTTTCCACACTCTGATTCTGGGTTATTACACTTTAGGTTCCTAATTTAGGATTAGAAATCTCTCGAAATATTTCAAAAACTCGCCACAATTATTCACACAGGGTTAACAAGAGCATAAGCAACCGCTGACTAAATCCAACCACCTTTCGCTGCTGTTCGAAAAGGACATCTGCCTCCATTTTCTCTCTCTTGTACTGCTCCTCCAGAAGGACAAGACGTTTTTCCATCTCTTGCTTCAAGTCCACACCTTGTTTCTCGAGGAGCTCTATCTGAGCAAAGTTCCAGTCGGAGTTGTTGGGTTCTTCGTCTGGAACCTTCCTTGCTCGTTGACTTGGGTTGTTGAACCGAAAAACATGGGACTTTGCGAGAATGACACGGGAGCCAGTCTGGAGCTCAGTAGCCTCCTTGACGAGTCGACCATTCACATAACAAACGGCCTCTTCACTGAAAGGAACCAATCGAACTATCCCGTTGTCGTTCTCAAATCTACAGTGCTCAGGAAGTATGGATGGACCGTAGAGGAGAATATCCTATGCAATCGAAACAAAAATAGTCTCAAAATATTTATAAGCACGGACGCTCAAACACATAAAACATATAATCGTTGCTACTACTTACCAGTAGACAATTATATGGGTTGGACTAAAAAAAACGCATAAAATGTATAATTTTTAGGGATGGTTAATAATTTTTTTTTTAATTTCGGATTGTCCTACACGATATTACATTTTGTATTGCGTGACTCTGGAGTCAGAGTCATGACTCTTACTCGATTTACTCCCAAATAATCAAACAGTCAGTGTCATGGCTCAGTCAATACTGGGAGTCATGGAAAACTCTTCAATTTTATGCAATTTAGTGTCTTATCTGTGATGTGCCCAGCTGTGCAGTGGCGATGATTTCAAATGTGAGTGGTTGTGTAGAACTTTGATAACGTGCAGTATGGCCCGTTACACTAGAAGTACAGCCAATTCAGAAACGAATGAAGTACTTTTTTTTTCACCACCATCACACAACTCAAAAAAAAAAAACTACTGCATTCGTTTCTGAATTGGCTGTTAGCAGCCCGCTGCTTAATCTAGCGTCCACTAGATCTAGCAGCGGGCTGCTAGATTTAACATCTCAGCCTCTAGATGTAGGGGCTGAGCTGCTAGATCTAGCGTCTTGGTGCTGCTAGATCTAACAGCACTAAACTTATTTTCAAAAGCTCGAACATATAACGGGTGCAGCGGAAAAAAAGGGACTGATATAAATTTCATATTTTGATCAAGTTCCTGCAAATATTAAATTCCGAATGTAATTCCATTCGATAAAGCATAATATTTGCCTTACGGTTCCACTAATGGTTGATAGAGTATGGTCCATTTTCGGCACAGGCGCTCAATAGTTTGCGAACTTTCTCCATACTCCTTCGGACGACTGATATGTCCACTTGTTTCAAGCAATTACTTCACTCTTTTCATTAAAGCAGTAGTGTCAGTGGCTTTCCAACCACCTCTGTACACTAGTTGATCTAAATAACCAAAAAAATCTTCTATTGGACGGGCTTGGGGTAAGTTGGTTGGATTTTCTTCGTTTGGTACAAAATGAACGACTTTCTCTTGGAGAAAGTCAATCACGGATTTCGCGTAATGAGAAGATGCTTTGTCTGGCCAGAAGATGTAATTGCCGTCCGAATGATATTTTTCGATGAATGGGATGAGTCTCTTTGCAAGACACTGAGTTTTATAAATATTCTGATTAATGGCGAGGCCTGATGGGATGAAGTAAGGAGTACTGATTCCATCCGGTGAAAGTGCAATCCAAATCATAATTTTTTTTTCAAACTTGTGTCTAAATTTTAGTTTTACCTCTGGACTAGTACTCTGCCTGTCTGTGGAGTAATATTTACTGTTTCCAGGAATAAGAGCTTTGCTTAAGGGGAAGTAATGTTCGTCGTCAATGATGAACTTTTTTTTTGAGAATTTCTGCATAATCTTCGGCACTGAGTTTTCACTTTGAGAATTTGCTCTTCCGTGTACTCCGGGGATCGACTTTTCTGAAACATTTGATGTTGGTCTTGTCTTGTAGTGTCCGTAGAATATGTCGATGACTGCATTTGAATTTTTTTGCTGCGTCCCGTTGACTAATCTTGTCGCTTTCTTCAAAAAGCTTTTCCAGTTTACGGACTTTCTCTTTCGTCGTAATTTTGGGCTTTTTGCCGGAACCAACTTTTTTTTTTCCATTGGGATTCCATTTTCAACCCTTTCGGTTATCCTATAAATTGTTTACTTACGAATATTTTCCAGTTGAAAATGTTTAACAACCTCCAATTTCGTAACACCCGGGTTGGATTCAATCAGTCGTCCGAAACGAATTCTAAGAACTTCTTGTTGTGATGCTGTCATTTCCTCAATGGTATTACTAGGGAAATTAGGAAACCCGTTTTCCACAATACAAAATCCCGCTTAATCCAAAAAAAATACTATTAAAATGAAATTCGCGCGATTAGTAATAGTAAATTCTCAATTTACGTCAGTCCCTTTTTTTCCGCTGCACCCGTTATCTTCTTGACGAGTTTAGCTACTATTTTTAATCGATAGAAAATCAAATTTAGCAACTTTTCACCACGCCGAAAAAAATTTCATAGTGGTAGGGCTGAGATATTCAATGCAATGTCTATAAATTACAAGATTGAACATTTCCGGTTAATTTTTTTTTGAATTAAATAGCTTATCCTATAATCTTTCGACTGATATAAAGCTTGGCCGAGAATAATTGATACCCAATTTTAGAAAAATAATTGAAAAGTAAAGCTGCTAAATATAGGGTCTTTGTTGCTAAATCTAGCGGCTCTGATGCTAAATCTAGGAGCTTGAGCTCCTAGATATAGAAGCAGCTCCTATATCTAGGGGCTGCTGCTAGATCTAGCGACATTGGCGTTAGCAACATCTCATTTATTGAAATTAACCGTATTAACCTTAAAGAAATTATTTCCTATGCAGTTAAATTGTGACTACAAAATTTTTTTTGTACAACAAAATCAACGTTATTATNAACAGAGGGAAGTGTCACCTTTCAGGTAAGTTAATCCCCATTACCCCCCATGTTCAAATTATTTAAATAATTAGGCATGAAAATTGCCAATTTTTAATTTTTGCATTGCAGTTGATTGCCTCATCCATTGAGTATCTTCAAAAATTACGTCCATCGACCATNAAACTGTAAAGGGGCGGAACGGGAGAACACATAGGGGGACGGAAAATTAAGAGAGTCAGACCATTTGTTCTCATCAGTGAAACAGTGATTTTTTAATTAAGTTGTCTAGTCATCTCTTGTAAGTTAAAATTAACTCTTTTATATCATTAAACAGAGGGAAGTGTCACCTTTCAGGTAAGTTAATCCCCATTACCCCCCATGTTCAAATTATTTAAATAATTAGGAATGAAAATAGCTAATTTTTAATTTTTGCATTGCAGTTGATTGCCTCATCCATTGAGTATCTTCAAAAATTACGTCCATCGACCATCCGCAGTAGGTAAATCAAATATTTGTTATTTATAAGGTATAAAAATTTTATGAATATTATAAATTATAAATTATTAATATTATGACATAAATCTTATAAATTTTATTTTTATTTCTCTTATATTATAAACATAAATGAATTGATAGAATTGGGTATTAATTAATTACATGAATCCCAGCTACGCATTAGGTTAGGTTATGATAATAAAATTATAACTCAATCAATGCAATCGTAAAAATAAAAATTAAGAAAAGTTTATTTGGGTAAGTCAAACTAAAGTAATAATTTTTGGAACAAGTTTACAAAACGTTTGATGAAAAGTTACAAATTTCTTGACACAAATTAACAAATTTTTTTGAAACAGTTGACTGGTTCGGTGACAATGGATGACATATTCATAAGCCGCATTAAATTTCTGATCGATTGATGTATAAATAAGTTTGGAAAAATTTTAGAACAAATTTTCCAAATTTTAGACACAAGTTTTCAATATTTATAAAAAATTTGACTCGTCCGGCAACAATGGATAACATATTTATAAGCTGACTTAAATTTATGGTCTATCGATGTACTGCTTAACAAATTTTATTTTCATTACTTTTTTATATTATTATTTATTATTTGTTTTATTTTATTATTTTTTTCAAGCCAAGACGTAGCTGATTCCCAGCCGAGTGGGTGAGGAACTTGCAAACTTTCATGTTCATTTTCACTTCCACTCTCTCTCTATGGAAGAGCATACGTTCCGCTTTTTAACTAATCTGTATTACTGTGCATTGGCGTTAGCAACATCTCATTTATTGAAATTAACCGTATTAACCTTAAAGAAATTATTTCCTATGCCGTTAAATTGTGACTACAAAATTTTTTTTGTACAACAAAATCAACGTTATTATTTACGTTATTATTATTATAAATTAGTAGTAAGAAGTTGCCGTGATCAAGGTTGATTGACAAGATGAAATTGGTNTTTACGTTATTATTATTATAAATTAGTAGTAAGAAGTTGCCGTGATCAAGGTTGATTGACAAGATGAAATTGGTCTTTAAAAATATCATGTCAGAACTCTTGTTAAAAGTATTATTTACTTTGTTCTTGAATGCTTTGCCACATCCAGACCCTATGCATGGAAATGAGTACTAGCTTCCCTTGCGGAAACACAGTGTAACGCCTATTATTTGTTTTGCTTTCACCGTCCGTTGTTCAGGGATAGTGAATTACAATTAGTAAAATTTTCTTCCAATTCTAATTTCACATTGCAAAATTATTTAAATTGTTAGTAAATTAGGAAGGATACTGCACTTTTTCTGAACAACAGACAAAGAAAATTTTTACGGGAGTTACTTCCCGTATCATTTTAGTAAGAAATCTAGCAACTAGAAAGTTTCAAAACTTCCCTCACTTCTCTGATTATAGCTTATTACGTATGGTAGTACATATACATATGTATATTTTTGCTTAGTCTTTAGCAAAAATTCTTTAATTGTTTCTGTATTTCTGTTATCCCAAGTTGTAAAAGGAAATTTACTACTTCGGTAAGCTCAATTTTTAATATTTATAAATTATATATCAATTTCTTTTGAGAAATAAAAAATAGTTTACAACTTGTTGCTTTAATGTAGAACTATTTCCCCCATTTTTATTTTCTAATTTTATTTTTTTTATAAAAAATTTTTATAGCAAAATTCAAAAATACTACGAAAGTTAGGCAACACTGCAAGCCCCTAGAAGTAGGAGCAATTCACCCAGAAATAGCAGCTACACTACTTCTAGCACTAGAGCTGCTAGAAATAGCGTCCACTACATCTAGCAGCAGAGACGCTACTTCCCTTAGACCTTACTGACGTGGTAAACGGACGAAAGCTGATTCAAAAAATACCTTATTCGCAGTCGAACAGTCAGTAACAACAAACACGTTTACTAATAAGTCTGGTTTCACATTAAAAAAGTAAGAATAATACATTAATTTCGGGAAAAGGGTATGAATGGGGTTGGGTGCATAGTGCACATTTCTATACTTTGCACAGTAGGTGGAATCATTGAAATAATTGGCCAAAATTCTAATTTTTGAAATTAGGAATGTTTAAGTTTTGTGAACTCAGACTTGTTACATAGACCGAAAAGCACCTTTCCCTAAGTTTTGTTTAGAATTGGTTCAGTAATTTCCGAATAATTTAAATTCGAAATATGAAATTTCTACATAATGCTTATCTTCATTCAAATTATCCGCCAATATCCGCGGAATTAAGAGTAAACAAAAACTGATTTAGTATCACCATAATATGCTTATTCTATCCTGCTGCCATTGGCTGCCGGTTCCGCTTAATCGCTGAGCTATAGAGTCAAATTTGTCGAAAAATGTGAAACCTAAAGAAAACCGCGGAAAACTACTGACTGCGTAGTTCCAAAAACATGAATGTTAAATTCTGCGGAGTCGCTCACACTACGAAACAGTGCTACACTACGAAAAAAAATTAATACTTGGTAACTCAAAGAATTGAAACCCTATGGCTCCGCTTATTTACTAATTTTAGTCACAACATTCAGGTCACTAATATTTTTTTCGTGGAACTCCACACCATTTCTAGCTTACATTTTCCAGTCAAAAGTAGACATCCTATTGTACCACTTCAAAATGCATTCTGATTGTCCCTGGTAAGGGAACTACTGGGTCTGACCCTTCCCTTCTTTCATTTTTTGCGAAGTATGAGTTCCTTTGCGATCTAAGTCACCGCCCGTGAGAATCTCACAAATGGGCACTGATTCTAATTATTTTTTAAGATTTATTACTAATAGTTTCGCAAAAGTTTAAGAATCATAAGAACACAAAATTTATACTAATTCTTCATGACATATACCTTCATTTTCATTGGGAACTACTACTACCTTGCACTAGCGAACTTTGTCTCATAATTTGCTGTCTTAATAAATTCCACGAAAAAATATTTTGTGTTAGCAAAATTTTGCCTACAGCTTATTCAACTTTCATAAAAAATTCTATTTTTATCTAAAAATGTTAGATAAATTTCTGTCATCAACATATTGTATATCATTAGAATATAAACAATATTAGACTTGTATAATTAAAATCGGGTTGACAACATTCCATTTCTTAGCTGTAACAGGCAGACGGCACCGTAAATTTTATAACCCTTCTACGGACACACTGTCCTTGGTCAAAAACGATTCAAATCAGCGTTGCAGTAGGAAATATGCTTAATCGTACCTAATTTAGTATGGTTATGCTGAAATAAGTTAAATATTTTGTTTGATGTTTTTGGCCAAATTTTTCAATGATTCCACCTACTGTGCTTTGGTTCTAATCTAGATTCAGAGAAATGTGCTGTGACGTCACCCAAGATTCTTTGCTTTCCATTGCCTTGGAGAATGTAATGTCTGGAGGTCAAAATGACCCCTCCAAGAGTTCGTTCTAATTGAGATTCGATAAAATTCAAATAATGATCGTGAAACTTTCAATGTGGAGTCAGTGAGACTCAACACTCAAGATACAAAACTTCATCGCGTCTGGGTAGATCCGTTAGTGTGGGAGGAACACAAATCGAAACAGAAAAGTTTATTGATTGAATTGTCTGTAAAAAAGAATCTGCTTATGTAGCTAGAAAAATTCATTTGATGATTCATATGGACTAAAGGTGAAACAATTATTCTTAAACGCTCTAGAAAAACCATGTTAATAAGGCTAGCGTATAAAAAACTCAAGTTCAATCTATTTCTGGCAATTGTAGAGGAATTAAATGTCGTAGCTAAGAAATGCTCAATTTTCCCCCACGACTGCATAATCATGCAGAAATATTTTACATAATCCCTATATAAGTGATGAAAAATACCTGTGAATTGGCGTGTGCCTCTCCATTCCCTACTCTCGTCACTCCTTCCTTGATGTAGTATAGAAGACATTCGGCCATAAGCGGATCTTCGTTGAGGTTGATTAAATGCGGTGTTTTCTTTGGACTGAAGACCCCCACCGTTCCACCGTCTTCCTTCATGGCCACACCCATTTCAGCAAACACCGCTTCTCTTTGTAGACGGATTTGCTCCGTCCTCTTTAACTTTTCCTCCCAAGTCTCGTTGAGCTCTGAGAAAGAGAAACATTCGAAGGTGCAATGCTATTGTCGGAATAAACGTAGACAGTGATTTGTATTTCTATAAATCCATCACACAAAATAAAACTTGTCACAATAAAAATAAGATGAATGAATTCAGAGAAAAATTTGCCAAATAAAAGTAGTCGAGCAAGTTCAACGCTCTATGAAGAACTCTTATTGACAGAAATTTTTTTTCAACGCCGGCGGTCACGTGCATCGCGGGGCATATTCATACGAATTAATTCGAAAGGCTTGAATTGATGATCGGCAGCACAACAGTCAAGCTACTGTACTAGCAAAGCAAACTCAAATTCGCAATTTTATGTTTGCTAAATTTAAATATTAAAGCTATATGAAATTTTGATGCTTATATAAAGTTGATTATGAACAATAATAATCTCAAATTCTAATCTTTTAGAAAGAAATGCCTGCAAAATTTATTGAGTATGAGGTTGTGGGATTCTAAATTCACTTCCCTTCTCTCAATTCAAATTGTGGAGCATCCATTTTGTTACATCAGCACGAAAATGATCATTTCTTGATCAACACACCCCTAAACAAACAGTCTTCATTTTTAATTGACCAACGCACTCATATCGATTGGTACATAGCCTAGCATTAGTACATTGACGCCATCAAACAAAAACATTTCTTTGAAATTATTACCGCTATGCCAATATCGAATTACCGGGATCGGAATTATAAACCTCAAAAATTTGCTATTATGTTACGAATGCATTGGTACGTAGCTGCCATCGAAAATTAACATCCTGCTTTGAAATAATCACCGCAATGCCAATATCCAATTACCGGGATGGGCGTTTGATGACAACTATGAATTAACACATTAAAAACATTCAAATAGCATATTTTGAAAATTTGTCATTTCTCTCCGCTAATTTTATAGTCGTAAATATTTATAAAAAATGATTATATTTGATGACAGCTATGTACCAATGCATTCGTAACAAGAATAGCAAATTTAAGAGGTTTACAATTTACGTCCCGGTAATTCGACATTGGCATAGCGGTAATAGTTTTTAAAAGAAATGCTATTTGTTGATAGCTCTGCATCAATGCATTCTTGAAATTAGAATGACAAATTTGGAGGTTTGTAATTCCCATCCCGGTAATTTGATATTGCCATAGCGGAAATTATTTCAAAAAAGTATGTTTATGTTCGAGGACAGCTACGTACTAATGCATTCGTAACATTATAATAGCAATTTTTTGGTTTATAATTCCGATCCAGGTCAGCCGGTAATGGCGTTGTGGGAATTATTTAAATGAAATGTTTATGTTTGATGGCATCAATGTACTAATGCTTGGCTATGTACCAATCGGTGTGGGGGTTGGTCAATTAAAAATGAACACTGATTGTTTAGGAGTGCGTTGATCAAAAAATGATCATTTACGTACTGACGTAATATAATGGACGCTCCAAAATTTGAATTGAGAGAGAGTGGAAGTGAAATTAGTATCCCACAAGCTCATGCTGACTACATTTTACCAGCATTTCTTCCTAAAATATTAGAATTTGGGGTTATTATTGTTCATAATCATTATCGTAAGTATCAAAATTTAAATTTAGCAAACATAAAATTTCGACTTTGAGTTTGCTTTGCTTTGCTAGTACAGTGGCGTGTCTGTCGCACTGCCTCTCATCAAATCAAACCTTTTAAATTAATTCACATGATTTTACCCTATTCTTATGTTATGAATGCATTGGTATGTAGCTGCATCAAAGAAAAACATACTGTGAAATCATTACCGCCAAGGCACTATCGAATTACCGGAAGCGGAATTACACATTTCAATTTTGCTATTCTAATGTGCTGACTGCATTGGTACATAATTTAAAATAATTTTGATTTAGTACACTGTTAACTAACCACCTGAATGTTGACGCAATCAATGGATGCTCCCTATTTACTGTTTACTTTGTTGATCAATATGATCAATGTTATCCAACGATGTTTGCCGATTTCGGAATTTTTAGTTTTTAAATATTCCCAGTAATTCGATATTAGTGTAACGGAATTGCCTTTAAGAAAACAACTTAGGATTTTTTGTTCCGAATACCCAAACAAGTCCTGAATATTAAATTTATCATTTCTGCTGTTTCTCGGTAATTCGTTATTGATGCAGCGGTAGTTAATTAAAAGTGTTCGACATTTTTAATTTATAAATACTGAAATTTGAATTACTGCTTCCGGTAATTCGATACTGGTTTAACGGTATTATAAGGGCTATACTCATTCTTCCATTTTCATATGTTGTAGTCTCTGAGACTTACCCTCCTCTATGAAATCCCATTTCCAAAAAAAAATCTGTCTCATGGCGTGTGTCAGCTTATGACTATTGTTTCAACCATGCACTTCGTATGTTATCCAAACTAGAAGGGCTTACTTGAGATTCTATGAGAAGACTAACGTGAAGGGAAATCAATGGCGCTAAAATCATAATCCAAATTCAAATTATTAAAATTTTTAATTTGGGTTATGATTTTCGCGCCACAGAATACTTTCCTCAAGGTAGTCGCCGAATAGAATCTCATGTAATCCCGTTGAGTTTGAATAACATGTGAAGTGTATGGCTAAAACCATAGTCATAAGCGGACCGACGCCATGCGACCGTTTTTTTCTACAAATGAGACTGGAAAGAGAAGAGTGAGGGTCTGTCGTAGACAAGTTGACATACTCCGAGGCTTCACTCCATTGACTACAACATATGAAAATAGAAGAATGAGTATAGCCCTTATCTCTTCCTCGGCTATAGGGACACTAAAGATAACCCACCCTGTATAATAGCTCACTTATTTGCATAATTAGGAAGTGTGAATATAACCGCTTGGTTCATCAAAGTAATTTTTTAGCCGAAGCAAAATCTGATAAAACAGCTTTTTTCTTTTCCAATTTGCCAATATACGAGGAGGTTAAGTAAGTTTTCACTTTTTGAATTGAATCAAGAAGCAGTTGGTAAACACTAACCTGCGATGAGTTTCTCATTGGCTTGGAGCTGATCCACAGCCTCTTCAGCTAGACTAGAAGTGGAGTTAGATCTCCGCTCCCCTCCACGACTTGCTTCTACGTTCTCTATCCCTTCATGTTTGAGGAGGTCTTTGAGGCGCATGATTTCCTCCTTGAGTTCGCGAATGAGTTTGGCATTGGCGTCTTCGTTCACAACAGCCTTGCAAACTATCTGTTTAGCTCTGTCTGCGTATCTGTAGAAATTTATATTGACAAGATGAACCTTTGTGAGCCAGATTTTTAAATTCCACAACTAACAGTAAGAGAATTTTACTTAACTCATCCTAACCTCCAGTTTAGACTTACAGGTTTCATGCAGTCTGGATCCATTTTCTTGAAATTTATCAAGATTGCTTAAAGATTTACATTTTTACAGGTTTCATCGATTCCATTTCCAATATTTATTTATGATATATTTATACTTCCAGTCTGCATACAGACTGCTTCCATAATGTTAAAAAATTTCCATTTTCGTAAAGTTGACACTGGTTCAACTTTTCTTGGAATGGGTGAACTCTGGATTCACTTTTCGCCCCATTGTTCTATTTTCTAAATCAATAGTTAACGTAAGAAAATAAAATTTACAATTCAATAAAAAAGTGAAAAAATTTAAAAAAAATTTGAAAGAATTAAATGTTTTTTTAATTTTTCGCAAAAATTATTCAAAATCGGTGCAAATCATCTTGAATCGGATTTGTAAGGGATTGAAAAAATTCTTGAACAGATGATTGATATTAAATGAAATCCTGTGTAATTCCAAAATTACATTTTTAGTTTCACAATTTATTTTTTGGAAATGGAAATGAAACGGACGGGACCTTGAAATGATTTCTGTAACTATAAATTGACACAAAAATATTAATATGGAATGGACACGATATGAGCTGGATCTTGACTGCATCTTGATAGAAAATCTGGAAGTCTAAACCGGGGGTAACGCCCGTTGTAGACGTAACTTTATCCTAATGCCTGATCCAAACTTGCCTTTCTCCTATTGTGCTCTTAGGGAAAATACGGTGCGATTAGAAACTTTGAACAATACAATCACTTTTTACCATAACAACTCTATTCACAATTTACTGAATATTTAGAATAATACTGCATTTTCCCTAGAGCACGATGAGAGAAAGGCAAGTTTGGATCAGGCATAACTCTCCCGTCACTATTCGCGTTACCATAACGTCAACCGTTACACTTAGCGCATTTAGAGGTTGTTTGATTACAATGCAGAGTTATTTTAACGCTAACCTAAGTGTTAAAGTTTTCTTTAGAGAAGCTCTAAATTATCCGTGCGCTGTCGTAAGGTATGAATAATTACTATAATTCTATCTACTCTTCCTTAACCTGAGAGTGGAGAGTGTCTCTTCGTAGTTGATGTCAGCAGGTGAAATTGCAGCGATCATGGCTGTTTTTGAGTTTCCACCGAGACTCTCTCGAAGGAGCCAGGTCAAGACAGAGTCTCGATAAGGAACAAAGTCTCCTTTCTTCTTTTTTTTGGAAGACTAGAAAGAAGACAGCAGTCCATTTGAAATTAGAATTTAGTACTTATGTAGTAATGAACATACAGCTTCAGCCAAAGCACTGATGACTTTTCCCAATGTCGTTAAGCTCTTGTTGATGTTGGCTCCTTCCTTGAGACGTATGCCTTTGGCACCTGTAGAGTCTGCGCGCTCACTCCCTGCCAAATCCACCAGAGAGATCTTGCTCACTTTCTCTGCCACGAGGTCAGTTAGGGCATCATGGCGCTGCTGAGTGAAAATGATAGTGAAAACTGCGTGAGAGCGAGAGGAAGTCTCGTTCATATTGGTGGCCGCAACAGTCCGTGCCTTGTTCCCTTCATCCATAAGCTCATGGATATCCTCATAGGAAGTGACAGCAAGCTTCGACAAGTCCTCTACGTAGGGTCCCAGGAGAGGGTGCTCTCTCACTTTCAGATTCGCATTCTTGTTCTGTGGGTTGAGAAGATCTCGAACACGCTCGCAATAGATCTCCATGTAGGAAACCTGAGATACATGACATTGCATAGGACATACTTATTTGAAATAAGTCTGACTTTAGCTAGACTTTCAACACAAAAAGCCTGAACTGGATGAGAAAAATCTAAGCCATTTTCATCAGTAATTTCGACATGGGTTACGGTTAAAAAGGATTAGAGAAGATTTGAGGCCTGACTTTTGTTCTTACATGCTTTTTTGGAAAAAACTTTTCTTTCCCCAAAATTAGAGTCGTGATGACTATAAACGGGGATCCCTAAAGCTCATCGTCATCAGTCTTATTCTTACCTCTACAGAGAAATTCAAACCACCGTTTTTGTCTTCGTAAATCCGTTTGAATAAATCCTCACAAATTTGAGGTATGATGCCTTCCTCCTCTGTTTTCCCCATCATTGTGTAACTTTTTCCAGCACCCGTTTGTCCGTAAGCAAAGATACAGACGTTGTATCCTATGTCAAACGGAAGATTAGACTTAATCTCATTTTCTTTTTCCCCAATTGCAGTAATTTATATAAATCAACTTCCTCACCTTCGAATGCATGCTCCAACATTTCCTCTCCAATATCTTGGTAGACACGCGTCTGTGTAGCAAAATGCGGAGTGTTTGGCTGTGAATTTGATATTTAAAAAATTAATAAACAGGCATACTTTAATTTTTTTTTTGTAGTAGTTAGTCATTCTATGAAAAATTAACATCCTCTCTTAGAATTTTCTTATTTTAGAGATTCCACGGATTCTCCAAAAATAAAGTCTGACATAATCTTCTCTCCTTCTCCCATCTTTTTATCACTTGAAGGTGTGAATGAAAGTGTTAAAATATTTGGATTTACACTGACAAGACTTAAAGACAAGATCTGAGAGTAGATTTTTACGAGCGATAAGATGAGATGGAGCCTTTAAATAGCGTCAGAGAAAGTTTGGATTATTAAGCGTCTTGTGGAGCAAGAAATGGAACCTAGGAGCCGTGGAATTGGCTCATTCAAATATAATTACTTGGCTTACGTCGTGTGACCAATAGGAGTAGTCGTAATTGAAGGTTTTCAAAGCCTCTTTGGACCCTGGCGTTCCTTTAGGATTGGTTATATCTGATTGAAGTGATAGAGATTATTATTAGATATAAAGCAAAGCAAGAGAAGTGGAATGAGTAGGGGTTCCCTTACAAGTTGTATTATCTTCCATCTCAATAATGCATTCACAATCATTGTTAATTTCCCTGGTATTGAAGGGCCTGACGCGAACCGCCACTTTTACTGACGACATCTTTGAATCGGATAAAGTTGAGGCACAGGAAGATTAAGACTTTGGTTCTCTAAATTTCAAGTTAATTGTTGAAAGGAGTGAGTGGTTGAGAGAGAATTAAGAAAAGAAGTGGAAGAATTAGTAATAAGTCCTGGTGTGTCAGACGGAGATCTTTATGAGAGAGCAGCAGCAGACGGTGGAATTTTTTGGTGGACGGTTGACACCCCAGCTGTAGCGCATGGATGGATCGATATCTCATCGAATTTCTAATATACTTTCTACGCATGGATTCAGTCAGGACACCTTCCAGCCCATCAGAAGAGAGAAATTCAGTTGCCAGGTAGCGGACTGTGCTACTCCCAATCCCAAACACGAAGATTTTGAGTATTTCCAACACTTGGAATCTCATCAAATTCATATTCAAAGAGTTCTATTTGGCTGGAAAATTTTTTTATTTTTATGTAGATACTTGTTTCCATCTGAAAAAGGGCTCCACTCCCTCAGTCCAAACTTCAATGGTCCAATTCTGGATCACAAATTGTGATTCACAATTCACGTTCTGAATTGTGAATCACAACTTGGAAACTTCGTCAATTGACCTTTTTCCCAAAGACAGCCATCTAGTGGATTTTAACTTGAACCTACATAAAACTGTCTAAACCGAACACAAACTCCCTTGCTAATAACATTAAGTTATAGCGATCGTTAACAAACTAAGTAATTTCTTATTATATGAAATATAGGTAAAATCGATTAACAATAATTCATACATGTTAACGACCTACAAAAACTTGCACATTAATTAGAAATTTTTAGTAGAAATTCTGGTTCAAAGTTTTGACAAAAGTCAATAATGAGGGGAGAAAACTCTCTTAACGTAGAACTTCCAACATGTTTACCTTTACCAACTTAAAATAAAAAATAAAAGTAAAAATTATTATCAAAAACTTTAAATTGATGAAGACTGTTTACTTAAGTACTAAAAATAAAGATAATTTTAATGAACAGAAAATTATGATATATATTATTTATAGATTTCGAAATCCAAAAATTCTCATATCTCTTCAAAACACAATACTGTAAATCTGAAGGCGGTATGAACACTGTTATCAATAATCTTAGCTACACTCCAAACCTGTGAGTATTCTTTAAGTAGTTTTTCCATATTTGTTATGTAGGTCATCTAAACTAAAATAATCAATAATCATACCTTCAACAGCTTTGTCCTAATTTTATTCCACTAACATTGCTTTCTTTGAGTTTAGAAAGCAGTGAGAAACTAGGAGTAAGAGAGAAAGCATGTAAAATACTCCTGTTAAATATCCACTCAAAAGCAAATAAAATCCAATAATTTACTTAAATTGAAACTTTAATTTAGCGCCCAGCACAGCTAAATCCATTGTGTATAACAAACACTACTATGTATGCTGATCCAACATTACAAAGGACCATCCACCCTGCATTTTACAGAATACGGAAAATAGTGGATTAACGACTAAGTTGTTCCCTTCAATGGTCAAATAGAAGCCTTGGATAATAGATCTTATTGGATTTCTCAGCTAAACTAAAGTTGCTTCGCTTATTATGTGTCTTAAATTAATTTAGGAATTCGTTTTATTTATGGGCTGATATAATATTTAATGTGTTTTTTAAAACGAACAGTCAATGTTGCTAACAGTATAATATTAATCGAAACTTCGATAAATTTAATTGGAACCATTAAATTTTTCTTATAGACATTTTATAATAACACTATCACAAAACGCGTTAGTTTCCCCCTCATGGTAAAGTGTAGTTCAAACGCGGGAAATCAGGGCGGCAGTAATTGTGAAAAAGGTCTATTCACAACTTGGAAACATCGTCAATTAAACTTTCATCCTTGACCATGTCTTTCACAGAGGTTGAATTCGACTCCCGGTTTGGCCCAGGGATCGAAAAAATCGGATTTTTATATAAAAATCCAAAAAATCCGATTTTTTTGATTTAAATCCGATTTTTTTGATTTTTATTTTTTAATTGTCAAAAATCAAAAATATGATGTCTGGAAGGGCATTGAAAAAAAAATTTTTTTTTTTAATTTGCAGATTACGAATTTTTCAGAAAAAATTTCTTCAAATTCAAAATTTACAAGTGTTAAGTACTTTATTTCACCAAATACAAAATTGAAGCTAGGAATCTGAATTTGGATGTAGTGTTAGTGCTTAAATTTATCTTCAAGTTTGTCTAAGTGGGTAAAAAATAAAAATCCAAAAAATTATTGATTTTTATTCTTGGATTTAAATTCGACTTCGAACCCTGATTTGGCCCCTTATTTGTATCAGTATCAGTGTAGTTCTGAATCAAAATTTGTTTTTAAACTAACTTTGTTTGGCTAAAACCCTTAATTTTCGGGTCTTAAATAAAGAAAGACACTTCCCCACACAACACATCAATTTTGACACAATAGCATAAATCGTAAGAAATATATTGAGGGTCTTCCCGTTGCACATGAAAGATTTATAACTTTAAAAAATTAAATTCTTTTACAAGTTCTTTTGAGGTTATTGGGAACGCTAAAAGTTGAAATTTGAAAGAAAAAATAGGTCAAGAAATTTGGCGGCAATGAAATAACCACCACCCTGGACTTAACGGACATGTCAGGTAAACTGATTTGACAACTTGGAAAATTGCAATGGAAATTTAAGTTTGTAAATTTTAATTTAATTGATTGAGGGGAAAAAAGAAACAATAATTGTTTCTTTTATTTTTAAACAATTATTGTTTAAAAGTGTTTCCTGTTTCGACATTTAAATTTTGAATGAATCAAGAATAATTTGGAGAGGGGTAGATGAGACTGTAGAGTACTCTTTCAAGTGAAAGAAGTATACAGGGTCCACCAGAATTAAGTACCATATGGAGAAAATTTTTTGATACTAAATAACCAAAATTATGACAAATGCGTCAGAAATTTAGAGTGTTGCACTGCATCATACAGAGCTAAAAGTAAGAAAAAGTTATTGCAAGGTAGGTAAATGTAAATGGTAATTGAATCAAAAATTTATCAGTATTTTACACAAATTCGAAATATCCAATCGCATCAAGTGCTAAACTTATAAATTTTTTTGTCTATATCTCAACTAATAAATTGCTCAAAGTGAGGATCTTGTACCCTACTGTCCCCTCCACTACTTCGTCCATCAGAATTAATATTTGAAGAGATAATATTTATTTCGTTATTTGCATAAATTTTCTAAAGCAACAGCTTAAACTATTTATCGCAATTTGGTAATAGTGAGCNTAATCGAATCAAAAATTTATCAGTATTTTACACAAATTCGAAATATCCAATCGCATCAAGTGCTAAACTTATAATTTTTTTGTAAGTTTTTTCTATATCTCAACTAATAAATTGCTCAAAGTGAGGATCTTGTACCCTACTGTCCCCTCCACTACTTCGTCCATCAGAATTAATATTTGAAGAGGTAATGTTTATTTCGTTATTTGCATAAATTTTCTAAAGCAACAGCTTAAACTATTTATCGCAATTTGGTAATAGTGAGCAAATTCGTCTGTTTGTCCCTGGTTTTCTCCCTATTCCATTGACCAAGTTAATTAATAACAAATTTCGTATCGTATTAACAATGTTAGGATTAAATATTTAACATTTTCACTTAGTATTCAATACGGTTGCCGCGAAGCTTCGGCAGCCTTCCCGTCGGTTCCCGCAGCCTTACCATAGGTTCCCTCAGCCCTACCGTGGGTTACCGCAGGCCTCCTGTGGGTTTCCACAGCGCTCTCGCAAATCCCCGCAGCCATTCTGTAGTTTCCCGCGGGTATCCGCAGCCCTCCCGTAAATTCCCGCAACTCTTACGTGGGTTNTGTTAGGATTAAATATTTAACATTTTCACTTAGTATTCAATACGGTTGCCGCGAAGCTTCGGCAGCCTTCCCGTTGGTTCCCGCAGCCTTACCATAGGTTCCCGCAGCCCTACCGTGGGTTACCGCAGGCCTCCTGTCGGTTTCCACAGCGCTCTCGCAAATTCCCGCAGCCATTCTGTAGTTTCCCGCGGGTATCCGCAGCCCTCCCGTAAATTCCCGCAACTCTTACGTGGGTTCCCACAGCCCTTCCGTACTTTCCCACAGCCCTCCCGTGAGTTCTCGCAGCCCTCCCGTGAGTTCTCGCAGCCCTCACGAGTCTTCCCGCAGCCCTCCCGAGTCTTCCCACAGCTCTCCCATAAGTTGCCACAGCCCTTTCGTGGGATCCCGCAGCCCTCCCAAGTCTTCCCGCAGCCCTCCCGTGAGTTTCCACTGCCCGCCCGTGAGTTTCCACTGCCCTCCCATAGTTTCCCGCAGCCCTCCCGTAGGATTTTACAGCCCTCCAGTGGGTTCCCGCAGCCCTCTCGTGGGTTCCCAAAGCCCTCCAATATTCAATTAAATCAATTAACATGCTGATTAATTTGCTGGTTGGCTAATTTTAGCCATTAGTTTTTAGTTTCAGCAAAATCGGAGATATTTTGAATTTTAGGGGTCACCAGTGACCTAGGTCAACTACAAGTAATTAAAATGTGCAGCTGACGTATCACAGTGACAAGGTGCAATGACTTGAATAATTGTTAAGTCAATTCGCAATTATTTTTTAATTTCAACGAAGTTGTGGTACGTATTGGCAACATCTATTGTTTTCAAACGCCACTACCATCAACACAGAAAATTTGAATGCACATCAACTTCATGAAATTTACGTTATTCAGGAAGAACTACCCATTAGTTCATACTAATTTTATTAAACTTTACATCCAAGTGCGTGAACCTACTGATGGTATGAGCAGTTTGATGATTTAATTCAATTACCGAGCCAATGAGTCGAGATTAAATCAAGAGAAGATGATCTGATGAGCGTGATTTCATTGTAATAAATGATTGAAATGAGACAAGTAATCGAATGTTTGATTGGGTTGTCGGTTGTTAGGTACGCGCGCAAATATCTAGAGGGACAAGAATGAAAGAGAGAAGTAAGAACACCCCATTTTTTTGGCATATGTTTTAACCCTTGTGCTTTCTCCATATGGTACTTAATTCTGGTGGACCCTGTATAAAAAGGTAAGGAAACAAGCCGGCAGAACACGGTGTCTAATGTGACATCGAACGTTCGACACTAGCATTATTAGTGATGGAAACGTGGAACGTTAATACCGTGCCATCCCGCGCCTTGCTCAAACACACTTGTTAACCTAAATTTTAACGAAAGTTGCGAACATTACCGCCCGCGTGACTTTTATAATTCAGATAACCCGCCCTTTCGTATAATCCGCAATACGCAAAAAAAAATCTGAGACAAACATGTCGCGGTAATAGGCAAGGGAATAGGATAATTTATAACTTTGGAAGATATCAATTCAACAGTTTTTTTGAATTTTCTTTTTAAATTACTCAATAGTGTCGAATGGCCACGAGCTGACAGTAATCCATACATGAGAATGAAAAGCTGTATCATAGTGTATAGGTGTATCCAAATACTTAACACATTGTTCAATGTTTCATTCGGACTCACTTTTGTACCTCTGTATAAAATGGGCTTAATGATTGGGATCCTTGTACTGACGTATGCTGCCGTAAAGTTACGCCATGTACTACACTACGCCTTGCTTGGAATGGTACTGGAATACTTGGTAGTGGTTGTTGGAACATTAGTATTTGGGGCCATAGTTATGTCTAGTTCATATACAATATCGTCACAACTACATAGAAATATTGAACTCAATTGTCTAGATGTAATGAAAACAAATAAGGCAAAGGCAAAATATGAAAAAGCACTTAAAAGCATTCCAATTGTTAGAAATAAGGTTGGGATTTTTTACTATATGGAAGGAAAAGCAAAATTAACACTCACAGACAATTTGGCAAATGGAATTGCTTTTATGTTTGTCTTCTTCAAGTAGTAGAGAATGCATCTTCAATTTATAAACTATTAAACTCAACACGAATAAAATATTTGAATGGAGATTTGGAAAATTATTTTAATTTTGTTTAGTAATATAAATTACGAAATATCGTCAACCATTTTAATCTATTGTCCATAGTTTTTTATTTTTAAAACGACTAATACTTCAGAGGTACCTAATTATTATTGATTCAATTAAGGGATTCAAAGTTTCAACTTATTCTGTAAGCGAATAGTATTTAGATTTTTAATTCAAACTTTATAATTGCTTTGGTTATAAAGACTATTTCCAAAATTTGGTTTTGAAACAGCGTAATGTATTGAGAATGGTAGAATAAATGGTTCTTCCAAGGAACACTCACGAACCCGGAATCGAATTATTAGAACTTCGTTTTACCAATCGATTACACGTTGGAAATGATGAAAAATGGTATAGATTATAAGTGCCATGAGGTTGAGAAACCAAGGTCGGAGGTCACCAAAGGTCAAATTTTGGTCTCCATATGACCTATGAGAATGGGTCATTCCAAAAATATATAACACTTGAAATTAAGGAGTCTTTCTAGACAGAAATACTAGACGATCTAGAATCAAATAGAGCAGTTTATATTTAACAAGTTGAAGTTCGAAAATCAAACAGGGGTACTTATTCTCTGAATTCTCTTCACCTTATGTTTCAAGGGTCGTTGTTCATAATCATAACTTGCTGGGTCTTTAAAATTATTAATTTTTATCATTTCAACGATGAATGTCAGTTATTCTCAAAAATCATTTTCAATTTTCTCCAGCCACAGTGGCAGAACACGAATTAGTAGAGAAAATAATAAGTAATATTTGAACAATTTTTGGCTAATTATTTGGTTGCAATTAAAATTATTTGTTTCAAATTCTACCTATTATAGATAATAGGTATCATTGAGGTTTGTGTCCTAACCCGATGTTTGCTAATCCAATACCAATATCGGGACTATTGGTATAGACGATGCCGATAAGTATAATAACGATACTTTGCCAAAGTATCGTTATGGGTATCGGGTTTCTTTTTGGATAAAGTTTAAGTATCGGTATTGGAAATTTCTTTGAAAAAGTATGGGTATAGGTATCGGTTTCGGGATTTTTTTTGGAAAAAATATTGATATCGGTATAGGAATTTGGTATCTTTTTGGAAAAAGTATGATTATTAGATATAGGAATCGGATTTTAGCTGGTATCGCTGATATTTGCAGGTTTTTGAAGGCCACGAAAAAAACAAAAGTAGCAACAATAAAAGCAACAATAATGCAATAGAAATGGGCAAGTTCGAAGATGAGCCATATCCATCAACTCTGATCTAATTTTTAATATTTAATATATTCCTATAGGACTCAAATTTTGCCTTATGGGATTTTACATGTTAAATAATACGTGGAATATTGTGGCGAAATCGGTTTTCGAAAGAAGGATTTCGCAATAATCGGGAAATGATAATGTCGCTTGTACAGGATGAAGGTTTCCTGTTTAAGTGATAAGGAAGGAAAGAAAACCACTTAAATGTTGCTTGTGGTTTTTCTATCACGAAAGTAATAAAACTGTATCTTTCCTGTGTCTCGGGAGAGGGGGGGGCAGTCTAGGTTCACGCTTTGTGGAGTAAGGTTCTGCGACAAGCGAAGTAGAAATTAAGCTTTGTCTAATAAACATTCACTTTGAAGTAACCTCATCTTTATTTGTAAGTTTTCCCGTTCTTGCCTTACCCTATTGTTAAGGAGAAGTTCAGTAAGATAAGTTTGGTTATAAGTGTGTCTGGTGGAAGTTGACAAATTGGATCCTCAGAGAGAGTGGAGACTGGAAAACTGTTTACACCCCTTTCCCAACCCGGAATAGTAAGTGTTGTGTGTAACAATAGTATCCAGACCGTAGACTCGGTGAGGCTCCATCCTCACTCAGGGTCGAAGTCCCGCGTGGCAAAACACCATCTTTTTGGGCGAGCGGCGGTATCTCCCTCATCCCCAACGCTTACTTCACTCACCCCGGTTTCATCGGTATCACCGGTGTCGTCGGTGGGCCCGCCGGCGTCGGTAGATGGAAAACGGCGCCCCGGGGAGTCGATGCCGGGACATACATCGGAACTCCCCATCGGAAACCACCGGAAAAACCTAAGAAGCTAAATCAGGTAACATCCAATAGCTTCTCGAGAGTAGAGTCCTTAGAGTTAGAAGTAGACAGAGTTTTAGGGAGAATCCCCGGTAGGTAGAAACCGGCGGTAGATAGGCCCCGGTAGAGAGGCTCCAGTAGAAGAACTCCAGTAGAAAACCTCCGGCGGTAGAATCCCCCGGGGGATTGGAAACAATAGGGAGACCTCGAGGATATCCCCCGTACATAGACAGAAGGAACTTAGAAATANCCGGGGGATTGGAAACAATAGGGAGACCTCGAGGATATCCCCCGTACATAGACAGAAGGAACTTAGAAATACCAATAGGAATTCTCCTGTACTACAGAAACTCTAGTAGGTAAACTTAAGGATAAAAACCCCAGTGGACAACCCCAGTAGAAACACCGGAATCTTCTGCGGTAGTACTAGACTACCGGCAGAATTCTTCCGCGGAACGGAATTACTAGAATCTTCTGCGGTAGTACTAGACTACCGGCAGAATTCTTCCGCGGAAGGGAATTACTAGAATCTTCTGCGGTAATACTAGACTACCGGCAGAATTCTTCCGCGGAACGGAATAATAGGAATCTTCTGCGGTAGTACTAGACTACCGGCAGAATTCTTCCGCGGAACGAGACAGAAGAATCTTCTGCTGTTCTGGTAGACACCCAGTGAAACGGAATCCATAGTACCCCCACACCGGACTCANATCTTCTGCTGTTCTGGTAGACACCCAGTGAAACGGAATCCATAGTACCCCCACACCGGACTCACTACTCTTTCACAGAGTACTTGGTGAGTATAACCCTATCCCAATTTCCAGAACAGAACAGGCGGAATTTTCCACAGTAGTATGAGACTACTAGTAGAAATCTTCTGTTAAACTAAATTAGAATCTTAAACCCCTTCATTTAATAATCCCCCATAATTCATCCGATAAGTAACCATCCGCGCCACAATATGTAGAAAACTGATAGATGGATCGGAATGGAGTTTCCACTATGGGATAGCCCACATATCAAGGTCTTCCATCTGTGCAGTGCGCCTTATACGCGAGAATTATAGTTGCGCATTGTAAGGCGCAGTTGTAAGCTCATTGTACAATTATATCCGGAGCCCGCGTTTTGCCCATCACCATCCCGACTGCTCATTGTCCTTCCAACTGTCCAATGTCCACTGCCCACTTAATTATATGACTACATCCCTCGGCTACTGTATAAGTTTTATTAATTAAAATTTTTGAAACTTAATTTCGGATCTTATCGACAATTTCCAAGTAAAACCGAGAAGCTTTGTTTAGATGCCTAGTTGCGTTCGTAAATATTTCTTACTAGGTATTTGTGCTCCAATATTTTATCACTAATATCGAATACAGAAACTCACATATTTAGCGATTCAGAATACGTTAACAAAAATATTTTTGACATTTATTTCTCTCATTAACTTGGCATAGTGATGAAATGCTTTCCTTTAAATACGAAGACGAAAACGAAAATCCGTTTCCTTTCCTTTTCGTTTTAGGATTTTTGAAAACGAATCCATTCGTTTCCTTTCCTTTTCGTTTTCAGTTTCCAAGGAAACGAAAAGGAAAGGAAAGGAAACAGAAAAAGGATTTTTCTAAATAATGCGCACGAGTAGTTAGTTTTGAGTTTACCCACAAAAAGTTAAATGCGATGAATGAGGTGGTTGTTGAGTGTAGAAATTCAAAAATTTTAATAACTGAATCCTTTTGTTACGAAATTGTTCAGGGAACAAGATTTTTGTCAAACCGAAGTCAGTGATTTAGCTCTAGCTACCGAGCCATGGGTCTGATTCTCTCTGCCAGATGGTTAGAATTAATTATCAAAAATTTTTTGCTCAATTACTTTGCATATAAAAAATAAATAAGAAAAAAAGAACCCTGTACAAATAATGTTGTCTAGTAGTCCCTGTCAGATTTAAATTAGATTTTGCAATCGGTTGGATTCGATCCTTCTGTACGCAAAAATTTTTTCTAAGTTTTTTGACTTTTCGGTTCCCTTACAACTCAAAAAACTACCTTTACAAAAGTTGTTGTGAATAACCAATGGAGGAAGATATTCCTCTAACATTTTTCTCCACGATGACCTGGTCAGGTCAAAGTTCAGGTTTCTTGATTTTCCGAAGTTTTTTTTATTTTAACCTAAACTTTGCCCTGACCAGGTCATCGTGGAGAAAAATGTTAGAGGAATATCTTCCTCCATTGGTTGTTCACAACAACTTTTGTAGAGGTAGTTTTTTGAGTTGTAAGGGAACCGAAAAGTCAAAAAACTTAGAAAATTTTCGAGATGGGGATTTGTGTTAAAAAACTTAGAAAAAATTTTTGAGTACAGAAGGATCGAATCCAACCTTTGCAATCAAGTAGATCTTTCCATGCAAATAATGTTTAAATGGGACAGAATGTCCTTCGGCTTCTCATTTGACCTCTGGAGGTTACTAAAGGTCAAATTTGATTTTTAGTAACTCCTTGTCACATTTTAACAGAATTTCGCCAACAAATAGATCTGCTGGTTGGATTCTAGACTTGAGTTTTTCAGCCCATATATGCAGACGTCACCTGGCATAAGTGCGAGATAAGTTTCAGTATAACCAGGTAAACACAAACTGGAGGGGAAAAGTTAATTCAAAAAGTGTAGACTACTTAAGAAGCGCATGGTATGAGGATGTTACTTTAGACAAAAAATTTGTTTGCTTTACTAAATTTGATAAAAAAAAACATTTTGTAAAAAATACCGTTTTCGTTTCCTTCCCTTCCCTTTCCGTTTGCTTTCCTTTCTTTTCGTTTTAGGATTTTGATTTCGTTTTCGTTTTCAACCTAATGCTTTCCTTTCCGTTTCCAACAAAAAACGGAAGGAAAGGAAAGTTTTCATCACTAACTTGGCATGTATAAAACAAAATGTAAAAAAAAATTATATTAACTTAATCTGAATCGCTTAGTTACAACATATTATTGATATTTAAAATTACAGTGGACGCCGTGTATCGCAAATACGGCTGAATTAAATCTTCGATCTTAGTAAACGAAACTGACCGTTCCTGGCAGAGAAAGATTGGCATTTGTGCACTAAAATGTCTGCATATACATAGTAAATACAGCTATAGTAAAGGTTCGGCCTTAGCGAACAAGATTTATTACTCTTTCTAGTGATGTTTACCTCCGGATAATATAAATTCATTCATTCATTTCTGGTTTATTCGGATTGAGTCGCGCAGGCGTGTCCACCAGTTTGGCGTAAAAAGTTAAACATGTGGTTGATTATAGTTTTGAATGAAAGAGGTAGATTAATTAGTGTGTAAATAGAACGGTAAAAATTTTTCAAGTTTGTTTTAGCGTATGAGCTTTAAGGAATGACATATGTAAAAATAAAAGTTGTTCCACTTGTTGAAATTCATAAAATTAAAACTTAGGTCTAGGTCGCTAATGTTAAAATAAAGATATTTTTGCCTTAAAAATTTAGTCGCAAAGCAGTAGAGAAGGTGAGAGTATGAGGAGACGTCGCCACATAGGGAGCAGTTTTCGCTTTTAAATGCACTTAAGATTAAACCAGTTTTGTTTATGGCATACAACTGAGTGATTTAATCTTATATTGCATGATACACGTGACGAGATGATGAGGGAGGTTCGCTGTGAGATGGGTTTCTGTTCCCAGTGTTGGTTTATGTAATGGTAGTTTGGTATGGAACGGGAATTTTGCTTCTTGATCATGGCCGCCTCATCTAGGCGTTTTCGAAGTTCTTTAAGCACCGACACCCTGTGTTTAAGAAAAGATTGTGCAGTCAGGTTTGGAAGAGTATCAATTAATTTTGTTCCTTCAAATAGCGAGATAAGGTTTAAATACCAGCACTGACTGGGCAGGATGTTAGGTATTATTGAAATTTTTTTCTGTACAAGGAAAGCTTTCATAATCAAGGAATCGGATTTGGAAGTCAAAATTTTTTGGAGTAAGGAAAGGGTTAATTTTGCAATTTGGAAATCTACTGTGGGGCGACCGGTTTCTAGTTTAATGAAGAATCTTGGTGTAGCTCTAGGGAGATTCAGTACTTTTGTGAAGAAATTTTGTTGGACTTTTTCAATTTTGTAACCATAACCAAGCCTCCAGATTGCTGCAGCGAATAAGGTGTTTGATTGAATGATAGATTGAAAGAGGAGACAAACACTGTGGAAGTGAAAGTTTTTTGTTCTGCTAATGGAAGAAAGTACTGCGGTGGTTGCTGAAACACCTTTGTTTATAAAATAGTCCGACGTAAGATTGAAAGAACCTAGTTGAGTGAAACGGGACTCCAAGATATTTGTAAGATTTGAGTTGTTCTATACTTTCCGAACCCGAGAGAAAATTTTCCTGCTTTCGTTTCCTACCACTTTTACTAAACACTACGATTTTCGTTTTGATAGATTGGCAAGAAGACCTCTCTGATTTAGGAAGACTCTGGCTGCGTCGATTTTTGTTTGAAGAGCTTCCATCGTTGGAGCGACGAAGACCATGTCATCAGCGTATAACAGTATATGTACTTGGGTGTCTAGAAGGAATATTCCAGAGGCAAGGGGATTTGCCACCGCTTCCACAATACCGTTCAGGAACAGGTTGAAAAGTTCGTATGAATTTTGGAGAAATTCTTGTGTTGCTCAGCACTTTCCATAATATCGAGTGGCTAGGAGAGTCAAACGCCTGAGATAAGTCTACAAAGCAGGAATACCATTTCATGTTTTTTGTAAGCTGTTTTTGTATTAATGTATTTACTACGAAGATATGGTTTAAGGAGCTTTTCCATTTTTGAAAGCCAGCTTGAAATTGGGAGATTTTGTCGTTCCTTTTGATCCAATAGTTTAACCTGGAATTCAGAACTGTACTGTATAATTTCTCAATTGTATTCAGAACAGATATGGGTCTATAGTTCGACGGTTTTTGGGTGTCTCCATATTTCAGTATGGGTGTGATCACTGAGTAACACCAAGCAGCGGCGGAGAGACCTGTATTATAGGTGAGTTGGAAAAGTGTGCATAGTGTTATGATAAGAGCTGGGGATCTAAGTTTCCAGATTTCATTTGGGATTTTGTCGGGGCCTGTTGACTTTTTTGACTTCAAAACTTTTACGGTTATGGTAAGTTCCAAAAGTGTGAATTCAGTGTCTAATGAGGAAGGTGTGAAGTTGGGTGGAATTTGAATGTTTGATGGTAAGTACTTGTTATCTGGGTCGTAAGTATTCTTGTAATGTGTGTGCCATGCATTCTTAAGAATTTTGTTATTGTTGTTTTCAGTTTGGATTTTGAGTTTTTTGTAAGTAGACCAGAAAGTTTTTCCATCTGTATGGTTGTGAAATTTTGATACAGATGACAAAGCGCCTTTTTCAAATCATAGATTACGTTCATATTTCTTGGAAAGATTATTTTAAAAGGCCGCTCCGATGTAGTTATTTGGGTGGAAACTTGACCAAATGTAGTTAGAATTGGGAAGTGATCAGAATGGTCAATGTGACCTAGCACTGGAAAGGAGGATATTCTCTGGGGAAGGTTAATGGAGTAAAGCATTAAGGCTATGGTGCTGGAACCTTTATGATTGGAAAAGGTAAACTCTCCTGAAAAATCACCATTTATGATACCGTTTTTTATGGCTAATTTGGAATTGTTTAAAATGTTTATTAGCTGCTTGCCTCTACAGTTTAGCGTTGTGTCTTTCGCTGCCCTTTTTAAGTGAAACGTATTGAAGTTGCTGATTCTGGCGTTCAGATCACCCATCAGAAGAACACTTTTATTATTTTCTGCTAAGGCGTTGAGTTCCTTGAATAACTGTTGCAGAATTTTTGAAGTATCTTGAGCGGGTGACATGTACGCGAAGTAGATATAAAAGTTGGTGTTGAGTTCGTTAATGATGACCTTCGTTGTTATTTTGGATGATTATTTGAGCGATAAGGTTGCGGTCCCAACCGAACAAAAACCCACCACTTGGCCTTCCCCTTGAGTTTTTTGTAGCTTTTTCACAGTGAACATAGTATTGAGTAGCTAACCTCCCTCTCCAGTCATCGGTATACCAAGTTTCTGAGAAACGAAAAATGCACGGTTTAGTCGACTCGACTTCATGCCAAAATTCAAATGTGTTTCTGGTAAGGCCAGTTACGTTATAGTATAGAATACTTAGTTCAGAATTAAGGATAGTGTTACTAATTTACGGTACAATTTTGTTTTTTGTATAGTACTACCCTGCTAGTCAAGCGAGTCCCCCTGAGGTTCCTGGGTTAGGAGTATTTTTAGCGAGTAGATATTTCTGGTAGTTTGAGTCTCTGGTTGCTTTGGAGTAATCAGGTTTGGCAGAAATCGAGGTACGATCAAAGGTAGGATTGATACTTCGTCCTAGTTCCAAAAGCTCCTTTTTTGTGTCGTTGTAATCTACCGTAAATTTGATTGGTCTTGTTTTACCAGGTATCGGCTTGCCTACACGAAAAACGTTGGCAATATGAATTTGTTTGCCTGTGTTGTCCGTCAAAAATTTGGAGACATATTGCTTGTCTGTTTCCGGGGTGGCGCTTTCGTCGTCTAGACCAAAAATAATGACGTTGTTTTTCCTTAGTTTATCCGTGAGGTGGTTTAGATTGGTGGATAGTTGGTTCACTTTGGCCTGATGGTTAGTCAGTTGGTTTCTTAATTGGTTAATTTCTGTCGTGTGTAATTTTCCAATGTGTTCGAAATGATTTATTCGGCCTACGAATTTTGCAATTTGAGTGTGTATTTGACTTATTTGTGCCTCCAATGTAGCTAGTTTAAGCATAAGTATATCAAGTTTAGTGCTATTTTCGTTGACTTTGTTGCTAATTTTTTCGATTATAGCCATTACTGAAGGGGAGTCCATTTCACCTTTCATTAGGAGTTTAGGAGCCGGACTACTATCTAACTCTGGATCGCAGGGACGTTTAATGTTCCTTCCAATGAGTGGTGATTTAGGTGGGGATGGTAGAGTTGTAGGAGACCTACACGTATTTTGAGATCTACCGAATTCTGAGTTGTTTGATGACATTCGTTGGGTTTTGCAGATCAAGAACAAGGTTTCTAACTGCCGTAACTGCACTCTTTCAACAAAATGATCAGCTGGTCGGTCAATCGGTCTTCAATTCAGTATCCCAAGTTTTTCTCATTTTTTAGGTTTGTAATTACCGGATAAATTGAGAACATTCTATTAGTGGTTGTTTTGATTGGACATAGTATGGATAAAGTGTATACCTTTAAGGTCAGCCCGACCTACGACTAGTTTGGTAGAAGTATTTAACTTTACTAATTATGTCGTGTCGAGCATGGGGCAATCGCGGACTGTCCTATACCTGTCTGTTAGATGTCTTCGTCCAACTTGTATATTAACTCTTAATATCAAAAAATTTCCAAATTTGGTTCAACAGGAAAGATGGATGACTCAGGACAATTTTAATTCAAGAATACTACTGAAGTATTTTTAATTTTTCCGGATAATATGAATGGGACACATAATTATCACTTGAGACAAGGGAAAATGAATGGGTGTCCAGGCAATTTAAAAATGGTTTCCTTTTTATTACTTTTATGAAACTATTATTTACTTTATTATCATTAACTGATCAGTTTAAAATCTCTGCAAATCGAAAATAAAAAATTCATCAAATCAAAAGAAAATAGAAAAACAATATGTGAGAAACATGCAATATCAAACACCACAGTGACAATTAATTATTAGCCAACACAAAGAGGGGGTTGAAAAGGACTTCAAGAGTTTTTACGTGTAAGGAATTTTATAAGAATCGGATAACAAAAATCCAAACAAAGCTCTTCTAATCTTTGAAACATTCTCTCATCACTGACTATTGTAGTATCAATTAGTTTTCGGATGATTTATAATTAATTAAAATAATCAACGTAATTAACTAAAAGACATTTGCGTGAATAGTTCGACTAAAGTAAATACTTTACCAATGTGTCATTTACTATATTTTCATAGTAAACTCCGGTCTTAGTGATTTAAACATCGCTGCCTTCACATTTACTATAATCGACTTCTACGGTAGTTCTTAAGTAAATTAGACGCTGCTGCTTGTGTTAAGTTCACTAACAAAAACTTTTAATCGTATTCAACATCAACTAATTGGATTCGTGAGTCTTGGTAAGCACTTCTGACTTGATCAAATTTAACTTGAATATATTTGACCCTATGACATTTTTAATTAAATATCCTGTAATGGTCAGGTCAAACATTTATAAGTCATATCTACTTGCACCGTTTTCTCTCTTATAACTTTCGAGCCCTAATCAACTTACCTTGCTTAATTTCGGTGAAAGGTGTAAAAGCAAAACGTTTGGTTTTCCGTTTTGTTCTTATAACCGTTGGTCAAATAGCGCGATGTTTCCTCCATGCCAAATACATTGTTCCAAACCAAGTGCGCCGAAAATTGATCGTATATCAGAAATATATTATAAGGGTGCTCCACTGTAATTACTCAACATAGCCAAGATATGAGAAATATTAGAGCAAACTATATATAATGAAGTCTCTTGAGATTAACAATCGGTTCATTTTGTCCAATACAATGATTGTTATGTGGTAGACAATGCAAGTAACAATGAAATCGTATAATCTACATTCGCTTGGGCAATGCTTAGGAATGTATCTTTGTCAATTTTGTAAAACGATGCGATTTCAATTTCAATTGGTCTTTTTGATATCAAAGATGTCCTCGTGTATCTACTATGTCCATGTTGCTGTAGAGTCTGCCATATTACTTCCCGAGATTTGATTTGAATATTTGCTGGAAATCCTGTTATGAACATCAGAAAACTAAAACAACTGAATGCTGTTGATACTCCAATTGCAGTTAACGTTCCACCCACGGGTAAGTGAATAGCAACCACATTTGACGATACAGTGATCATAATTAGCTCGAGAATAATTTGAGGAATCCAATTTCTGTAACTACTGTTGATTTGTCTTCCTATTAATTCTACTTGACTATAAGTGCGTTTCCAGTATTCGAATTCGACTTTGTTGAAAACTCTATAAAAATTTTGTATTCAAAATTAAATGAACCAACGTATGATTTTAGAAGACTTACCTGAGTTGTTTAGCCACATGATAGATCCCAAAATATAAAAATGTTATGACGTAGTTAATACATGCTGAAGATGCATATAGCGTAGCTACAAAAAATTGTGCTGTAGTTAATGTAGCAGTGAAGAAGATTGATGAAAACCATGACCAACCAATAATATGAAACCATTTTCCATTTTCTTTTGAACATATTGGGAGAAAACTACCCAATAGATGGCCTTCGCAGTGGTAAATATAGTATAACGTAATGACAATAGTTGCCCATACCATACTCCCACAATTTGTTATCAAGAAAATATTGAACGCCTTATGAGAAAGTTTAGTCTGACGGTTTTCTAACATACGAGTTTCATCTGTAAATTAAAAAGAAATTAATAAATTTTGTATCAAAATGATTCAGGTTTACAAACCTTGAAACTGTGTATAAAATTTTACAAAAGTGTTAAGTGTAGATGTTATTTCATGTTTTCTCCAAAGCGTTTGAGTCATATTAACAACAGTAAACATTGACAGGGGTAAGTAGAAGAAAAATTGAACTACACTTGACTTTTCTTCAATATTAATAAAACTACCTTCGACAACTAGTTTCCTAAGAAAACTTGAAATTGCAGCAATTGGATTGAGAGTTGCTCCTACTACCAATATGATATAAATTAACATATATAGTTTCGACGTTACCACTTTGAATTCTTTAGATTTGATATCGTAATATATAGGGAGGAAACCAAATACTCTTGGATATGTCAGAACAATTCGAAGAGTCTTTAGAATCACTTGAGTTTCCATACTTGATTCGCTGATTTTGATGATACTAACTCACAAATTTATATACTTTTTAACTATATAAGACCAGTGATTATTAGCCACATCTATTTGACTATTAACCCTCAAGTTCTCAACCTTAATTAAAATGATTTGGAAATTATTGTACGTATGAGGTTGACATCGAACTAATTTTGCACATATTTGATTGATGTATTCTTTCAATTGAAGGGCTACACATACACTGATCAGATAAGTTAATCGACGTTATATCAAATTTTAATTAATTCCACTTTCCACTCCATAAAGACCATTGCGTAATTCTAATTCAAATTCTTAGAAAAAGAAAGTATATGTGAATCAAATATGTTAGTTTTTGAAGACAAAGCGATGAATGAACATTAACAAACATTGTGAATTAAAAATCAATAATAGAATTTAGCTAGTAACATTGTCAAATGGAAATAATTCTGGCTCAGAAAACAATTAGAAGATCTCAAACAAGATGATGTTAACACAATTGATTCATTTGACATTTGATATAATATGTTCACCTTGGATTTCTATACAAACAAAAATCATATTAATATTTCTAATAGTTTTGAGGAAAGAAAATACGGAAACCTCAGATAAGTCAAATCCTGAGGGACCTAAATATTTGGTACGTGGTAGCTGAGGTTCGTCTTAAGCCTGAGCCGAACAGACAACTTGGGGAATAATTTGTTCGTCTTAGCCGAGGTAATTTTAATTCACCATTAATTTATAATCGAAAATTGTTGTGGAGACAAAAAATGAATAAAAATACATCATTGACTCATCGTTTGTCGTATTTCAATGTTTGAAAAGATATCGAAAGAAGTTTTTCATTGTTTGTAAGAAAAAAGTTGAAATTTCTCTAAAAATTTCTCAAATAATTGGTGTTCATGTTAAAAAAACCGTCCCAAAAGAACATCCAAAAAATTTCAAGTTTCAAAAAATTTTAACTTCTGTTCTAGTGATTATGAATAGTTGATTTTCACAAAATTATATGCCACTTTTAAATGTTTTATATGAAACTATTAACACTTTCTGTGAAAAAATTTTTTTTGACGATGTTAATTGGCCAAATTTATATGGTACACGCTTCTTCCTCCAGCAAAGCACAAAGGACCAAAAGTTGCATCCCTGTGTCTTATTAACTCATCATGCAGATACTTCTAACATACTCTTACTAGTTTTGGGATCAGATAAGGCTTTTTTGCTAATCACGAACAGCGTAATTAAACAGGATAATGCAGTTGTAGGCCAGTTAGTCCGTCCGTCTGTACCTATGAAATAGCTTCTTAGCAATGAGTGAGTTAAAAAAATCTTTTTTTGACGAAAACACTAACATTATCGGTTGAACTGAACCAAAGATGGGTCAAAAGAAACTTAGAAAAATTTCACAACCGTGTTATGTGTGTATGTGTATGTGTGTATGTATGTGTATGTGTATATGTGTTATGTGTATGTTATGTGTATATGTGTACCTTGAGCGACCTAATGACCTATACAAATGTTGCTTATAATAATTCAATGACCAACTTTTTCTCTGTGATCAACTGTTGAAGTCTTTGAAATTTTTCCTTGCAATTACGTATGTTGAGAGGGTGTTTTTGTCAATGTTTTTTTAAGATAATAGACGTATTCACGCAAACACGGATCGGTAACATGCACAATCGTGATTGGGTTAGTTGAGCGTGATTGCATACCCGTAACAAATATCGTGTTCAGGTAGTTCAGACCATATTACTCCGCGGCGCTTGAACGACCCCAAGGCTCGTTCAACAGCTATCGGAAGCGAGCTAAGCGCGCCGCCATTTCTTTCGCATGATAACAAAAAAGAATCCTAATCCTAACATCGAATGCATATTAATTGTTCCAAAACTTTCAAAACTTCAACAGTTGATCACAGAGAAAAAGTTTATTAAAAAAAGTTGGTCACTGAATTATTATAAGCAACATTTGTATAGGTCATTAGGTCAAGAGGGACACAACACGGTTGTGAAATTCTTTAAATTTTTTTTTTAATTTTAAAATTTTCAAAAACTTCAGCAGTTCTAGTATTAAGCATACGGGAACGAAAATGATAGAAAAGTTGTGATAAAAATTAACTGCTTTGTCTATTCCTAATCGAAATGTGTAAGGAAGATCTGAAGGAGACAACTAGCCTGTGTCCATAATGTCACTAGACAATTGAGAAAATGAGTTTCCATTCCTACAACTCCTCTCAAAGAGAATTTGTAGTGGTGAGTTTGAGTGGAGAGGATATAAGACATTTATACATGCCTCTGAGGTGATTAGAACTATCGGGAGCCGATAGTTTTTTCAACCAATCAGAGACCTCCAAAATGAGTCTGTGGGGGTGGGTAGCGTCAGAGGTAGAGTTAATTAACAAGAATTAAGAAAAGGTTAGTAAGTTAATTAATTAAGAACTTTAATTTAAACTAATAATTAAAAGAGCAAAAGAACAAATAATTAAAAAGGAATAATTTAAGAGAGAAAGGGAGAGAGATGCTTCCTCTTCAAGATCTCAAAGGGCAATGACCTCTTTCTTTCTTGTTCTTTTCCTTCTTTACCAATTCGGACAAATTGTAACCCGCAAACAAATTCGTCTCCATGGCATTCCCACAGATCCCCTCTTCCTGGGTAGATCGTGTCCTCACGATGAGAAGGGAAAGGGTTTGAAAGAAAAAAAATAAAGGAAAAGGAAAAGATGAAAACTTTATAAATTTAACGCGAATTGCAAAGTAATTTTAATTTTAACTTTTAACGGGGGTTTTCGACAAGGAGACGGGGACTTGCGCCTACGATGTACTTTACGACGACAAGGAGAACGGGAGCGAGACGGCTCCATCACCCAAATCTCTGAGGGAAGTTGGGTGCGAGGTGGTGGTGTTAGTTCTCGGAGAAGCCATTCTACTTCTCCTGCTGGTCCCAGAAGCTCTCCCAACACCTCAATTTCCCCGGGAGTATCTGGAAAAAAAGGACGACCTCGTCTTCCAAGAAATTTTTCACCTTGATTGAATGTAGTTCGATAAGATGAATTTTCATATCCATGTTCATGTTACTGTGAATTATGATTTTAAGGGATATATAAGAGTTTCGGTAAATACGATTATAAAGTAAGTGTTTGTGTGATTAAGAAAGTAAATAAGAAACGGTAAGTCGGTAATTAATCGGAATCAATCGATCTAATTCTGGCTCGGGGAGGACGTGGATTTTGTCTAGGTCTTAGACGATTTTTCCAAGGAGGTTGAATTAATTCTGATTTGTTTTTAACAAAACCAATACGATCGTCTATTCCTTTATGTGGAAGTGAAATAATTGGATCCTGGTTATTCGAAAAATCATAACACGGTAAGTCGTTTTGTGCTGATAGATTGGGCATCTCATCATTTGAGAATTGAATGGAAGGTGGAAAAGACAAACTTGGTAGATCAGAATCTAACTCCAAATGTGGAAAGTCATCTAGTTCTAACGAAAAATTTCCATCGGTATTGTCAAAGGTGTGATATAATTTAACATTTTGTATGGAAACAATACGAGTTTTTGTCTTTTTAGCCCCCGGTAAAGTCACAATTGCTATATTTGTTGGACTAGTATGTTTGATAACTAGAAAAGGACCTTTCCATTTTTCTGCCAACTTAGTAGATAGACCCGGTTTACACGTAAATTTTTTTAACATCACTAGTTGGTCTTTTTCGTAAGTAATCGGCTGATGAGTGGAATTAAATAACATTTTTCTGAGCAACAATTGTATTACGCCGTGCTTCTGCTAAAGCTTCCTCAACACAAGGTGAGACACATTTAGCGAGTATACGTTTTACTGTGCCATTAGCTCTTTCGTCAATTCCGTTAGCCTGAGGATGATATGGAGATGTGCGAATCAATTTAATTCCCCGAGTTGTAGCAAAGTGAGAAAATTCCATAGAAGTGAAATGTGTTCCTTGATCTGTTAGGATTTTAATTGNTAAGAATTTTAATTGGATATCCATGCCGATTGATCAAGTCACGTTCCAGTACTCTAATTGCACACTCAGAATCTGCGGAATGGACTGGAGAAACCTCGATATATCGTGTTAAAAGGCAAGTAACCGTAAGAGCATATTGGTTACGTCTTGGTGTCATTGGAAGTGGACCGATAAAATCAATACCAACTGCTTCAAAAGGAAAAGACGGTGGTTCCATTGGATTACTTTGTCCTTTTATAGGAGCGAGGTTATGTAACTGACAAGTAGAACAACTGCGTAAGAAACGAAGTACATGTTTGTACATGCTTGGCCAGTAGTATCGAGATTTAATTGAATGCCAAGTTTTGAAAAATCCCAAGTGACCACAAGAAGTAACATGAATATCGGTAATTAACTCGTTCCTTATTTTTGTTGGAATAACCAAACGCCACAACCGACCGTATTCGTTAGGATTACTTCGATATAAAATACCCTGTTGAAGTTGATACTCTTCAATATCCCAAGGTTTCTTTAAAGATTTAACGTTTGAATCGTTTTGTTTAAGAAAATCGATAATTTTTCGGAAACATGGTTCAGTGTATTGTAGTTCCTCTAAATCAACCTCTTGTATAGAACGTAAGTATTCAACCCTAGGAACATTTAAACCATACAAAGATGCTTCGAAACTCAAATCTATACAACAGTCTGCTGGATCGACGAGAAGACGAGAGAGAACGTCAGCATCTGTGTGCTTTTTACCTGAACGGTGAATAACGGTAAAATCGTATGGTTGCAAACGTAAAGCCCATCTAGCTAATTGAGAATTTGGATCTTTCAAATTTATCAGATGACAGAGGGAATGGTGATCAGTAATGACATCAAAATGTCTACCATAAAGATATAGACGGAATAATCCTACAGCCCAAACAATTGCCAAACATTCCTTCTGTGGAATAGCATAATTTCTTTCAGTAGGAGAAAGACGACGAGAGGCATAAGCAATGACTCTCTCTTTACCATCCTGAGTTTGACAAAGAGTTGCTCCAATTCCATGACCACAAGCATCGGTATGAAGGAAAGTCGGGGCGTGTTCGTCAGGATGCGCTAACACTGGACCGTACAAAGTTTTTCCTTAAGGTCATTAAATGCTTTCTCTGCCTCTGAAGTCCAGTTGAATTGAACCCCTTTTTTATCAAGATTGTGTAAAGAATTAGCAATTTTAGAGAAATCCTTAATGAATCGTCGGTAATACGAACATAGAGCGACAAAAGAACAAATCTCTGAGACATTTTTGGGAGTTGGAAACTCACGAACTGCACGGATTTTTGCCGGATTTGGAGAAATACCGTCTGCGGAAACAATATGACCCAAAAATTTGAGTTCTGAGTCCCCAAAAGCACACTTCGCCGGTTTTAGTTTCATTGAAGCATGTATCAACGCTTGTAGAACAAGTTTGAGGCGTTCTAGATGATCCTGAAAATTTTTTCCAAACACGATGATATCGTCCAAATATACTAAACAAACTGACCATTTTAATGAACCCAATGCTGAATCAATAAGCCGTTGGAAAGTAGCAGGTGCATTACAGAGTCCAAAAGGCATAACGTTAAATTTGTACAAGCCATCAGGTGTCACGAAAGCGGTTTTAGGTGAATCCCCAGGGTCCATTTCCACTTGATAGTAAGCCTGATCACAATCCATCGTAGAAAAAACTTTAGCATCCTTTAGACGGTCAAGGGCATCGTCCATGCGTGGTAATGGGTAACTATCTCGCCTTGTTAGTAAATTAATTTTTCGGTAATCAACGCAAAATCTCCAAGACCCATCTGGTTTAGAAATTAGAACGACTGGAGAAGACCAAGGAGAATTCGAAGGAGAAACAACACCACTCGTTAACATACGATCAACTGATTTACTAATTTCTTGTCTTTCTACAAATGAAACCCGATAAGGACGTTGTTTAATAGGAGCGGAATTTCCAGTATCAATTTTATGTGTTGTTAATTTTTTTCGCCCAAGTTTCGTAGGATCAGACGTGAAAACATCTTGATATTCGTTAAGGACGGAACAAATTTGAGATTTTTCAATATTTGAAAGATTAGCACCTATTTTGACTTCAGATAAGAATTCTGGTAATATAGTCTCGGTCGAAGTTGTACTCAATAAATTCAATGATGCTGAAGAACCACTAAGTTTCGTCGATTTAGGAGATTGGAACTCCTCAAGTGAACATTGAATCATANGTATCATAGATTCATCCGCTACCTCAAAATTTCCAAGAATCTCATGTTGTTTCAACTTAACAGGATGATTACCGATATTAGAAATCCAACTGTGACCAATTCCGTTTGATACCATTGTTATAAAATTTCCAATAGCTAAAAGTTTAGAATTTTGAAGTGCATAGGAAGGTGAAACTCTGATTAAGCCTGATAATGAATTATCTATATGAAATTCTACTTTGGAACAAAAATTTAGCGGTACCACGAGACATGAAGATAAGAAAACCCGACTATCCTTTGGAATTATATCCACTGCAGGCGGCTCAGGAAAGGTGGAGGGTAGAATATCCGGAAACTTCACACTACACAAATCCTCAACTTCTGAAATTCCATGTGTCGTGATATCGGAATTAATTGGCTGAATGTCCAAAAAAAGAGAGTCACAACGTAAAGTCGTATGATGGTGACTTAGAAAATCCATACCAATCACAATTTCGTTACTTAGACCCGGTATAACAAAAAAATCCCATTCCAATTCGAAACAATTTAAGATAAAACGAAGTCGAACCACCTTATTAATTGATTTAGTTTGTGATTGACCAATAGAAAGTCGGATAAGAAAAGGTGTAACGGATTTCTCGGTAATAATATTAGCATTAATTAACGGTAATAAATTTGGGTTTATCGCTGAAATCGAAGCACCCGTATCGATAAGAGATTTGATTTCCTTAGAATCAAATTTTATAGAATGATGAACCAAATCTTTAGAAACAGAAATAACTTCTACCTTAGAAGTGTTTAACAACGTACCCAATTCTTGAATTTCGTATTGTTGAGAATAATCATTATTGGCGACAGAAATATCCTTATTCCTAATTTCGGCAGAATTATCTAACAAATATTCGGCAAATGTTCGGCAGAATGGAGGAATATCATCGTTCAAAGTTTGAGAAGACTTATTACTAAATTTCGGCAAATCGGCAAAAACGCAAGCAGGTGAAGACTTATTACTAATTTTCGGCAAAACGGCAGAAACGCAAACATCCCATGATGTTTGAGAAGACTTATTAATATTTTTCGGCAAATCGGCAAAAACGAAAACATGAGAAGCCTTATTACTAATTTTCGGTAATTCGGCAGACACGCAAACAGCAGAACACTTATTACTAATTTTTGGTAATTCGGCAGAAACGGAAACAGGAGAAGATTTATTAATAATTTTCGGCAGAACGGCAGAAACGCAAACAGGAAATTCAGAAGCCTGAATTGCGGCGTCTAATTTGGCATCCTTAACTAAACGACAAAGCGAACGAATTAACGAATTGGCATCGAAACAAGAACTACAACGAGACGACAAATCTGTGCATTCGACGAATTCGGCTGATTTTGGAACTATATCTAATGTACTATTATTTACTATAGGAGAGGCAGAAGTCTGATGGTCTTGTAACACCAGACTCTTTAGTTTTCCGATAATTTAGGGACGTTGGAATTGGGTCGTTGGTCAGTATTGTTTTCATACGGTCGTTGATCAAACTGTGGTGGTGGACAATGATAGGCGTATCCTTGTTGAGAATACGAGTTATTCGGCTGTGAATACTGTTGAGAATATGTCATCTGTCGTGGAGTGAAATTTTGAACTGATTGATCAAAATTTTGTCTAAAGCCTTGTTGTTGTGAGTTTTGGAATCTCTGTCTTGATCCCTGGAATCCCGAGTTCCAATTACCCATTGAATTGCCCCGGTATCCTCCCGAGAAATCTTGGTGGTTCTTATTATCCGGTCGTTTTTTACAATATCTAATTACATGACCCGTTTCGTGACAATAATGAAAGATAGGTTCATTAGTTGGAGATCGAGAATGCATAGGAGCCACAGGATTATGAAAAGGCGCAACCTGTGAGCGAAAATTTGTTTGTTGTCCAAATTGTTGTGTCTCCATAGACATCACAGCAGGTGGAACAAAAGAAGTGACTTTAGGTTTCGATATGGATAAATCCCGAGAATAAACCTCACCGTATTTACGTAAGCAAATTAGAAAATCCACAGGAGAAAGGATATTAGTGAGAGCACAAGCCTTTTGAAATTCAGGAGGAGTAGCTGAAATAAGTCGTTGTACCTTCTCTCCTTCTGACAAATAAGGATTAAGATTTCTAAGCAAATTCAATTTTTCCGTTACAAACGTTTCAGGATTATCGCCAAATTTGAAAATCAAATCTCGATTTTTCTGACGATATTCGGATTTTCGAGCAGTTGGATCAAAAAACTCACATAATTCCTGACAGATAGAATGCCATATTTCATCGGAAGAAATATTAGGATTATCAATATCACGCTTAATTCCAGGCCAAATGCAATTGTACCAAGTTTTTGCATTGCCATCAAGTATTCGATCGAAATTATTAAGCATAATATCAACAGAAAAGTTGAAACTTTGAAAGTCATGTACTAATCTTCCAATAAAATCGTGAGGATCGGTTGAACCGTCAAATCGTCTCACAAATTTTATAGCCTCGTGAATCTCTAAATGTACGGGGTGGAACCGTAGGAAACTGGTAAGGAGATTTGTAAAGTCTTTCTGGAATTGGAGGAGGTTTTGTAGAAATATTCGGCGTTCGGATAGTAATCGAAGGCGCAGACCTATTATTCACGATTGGAATAAGCAAAGCTTCGTCACCCATAAATTCTTCCAAATCTCCTTTAGAAAGGTTAGCCGAACGATTTTGTGTGGAATCTCGGTTATCCAAAAAGTTCCACATAATTTCCAAATCGTAATAAACGAGATAAAAATGTGAGACTTTTGAAAAAAAAATCAACCCAAAAAAAAATCCAAAAGAAAATTAGGCGAATGTTAACGGTAAATCGTAATTGTAAATAAAGAAATGAAAAAAAAATAAAAAAATTATTCTAAAAGATTTAAAAAAAAATTAACGGTATCTCGAAAAATTCAAAAAAAATTTTAGGTGGAGAAAGAAGTTTGTTTCCAAAAAAAAAATCTCAATAAGTTGAGTGGAGCAGAGTGGAATAGCTGATGAATGAAACTTGAGCTCAACAGGGGTCAATGACCTCAATTTAAACGTAATAACACGAGAATGTTCTGAGCTGAGCTGAGCTGAAAATGCCGAATGTTGAGCCTTGACCTCAGAGGTCAAATTCACTTCTTAGGTATAAAGAGTTGAAATTGAAATGACACTTACAATATCCGGATCCCTCACGGATAAAAATGATGTAAAAAAATATACCAAGAATCCAGGAATGTTGTCGCTTGCTGTTGATGAGGAGCGGTCTGCCGATATCAGTCCACCAAAGGATCCAACAGGTGTGATGATTGGTCCTTTGTGAGATCTTGCTCGTCAGCTTTTGTGGGGGTGGGTAGCGTCAGAGGTAGAGTTAATTAACAAGAATTAAGAAAAGGTTAGTAAGTTAATTAATTAAAACTTTAATTTAAACTAATAATTAAAAGAACAAAAGAACAAATAATTAAAAAGGAATAATTTAAGAGAGAAAGGGAGAGAGATGCTTCCTCTTCAAGATCTCAAAGGGCAATGACCTCTTTCTTTCTTGTTCTTTTCCTTCTTTACCAATTCGGACAAATTGTAACCCGTAAACAAATTCGTCTCCATGGCATTCCCACAAGTCACATTTCATAGTTATATTAATCCAATAGTCTGATAGTACTAATGAAGTGTTCTATACAATTACTAAGGGAATTGGGTCACTGTTTCATTTACTATATTTTCATAGTAAACTCCGGTCTTAGTAATTTAAGCACCGTTACCTTCAAATTTACTACAATCGACTTTTACTGTAGTTCTTAAGTAAATTAGACGTTGCTGCTTGAGTTAAGTTCACTAACAATAGCTTTCATTCGTATTCAGCATCAACTAATTGGATTCGTAAGTCTTGGTAAGCACTACTGACTTGATCAAATTTAACTTGAATAGATTTGACCCTATGACATTTACAATTAAATATCCTGTAATGGTCAGTTCAAACATTTATAAGTCATATCTACTTGCACTATGTTTTCTCTCTTTACAACTTTCGAGCCCTAATCAACCTACCTTGCTTAATTTCGGTGAAAGGTGTAAAAGCAAAGTGTTTGGTTTTCCGATACCCGTGTATTCTTATTATTAATTATGTATCCGCTCCAAGTTCCACATCATGTATCACCAGCTATAATTGAATAAACAAAAAATTTTCATGAGCTGCGAAATTATTAATAGTTGCAATTATTCTGTCAATTATTACTTTTGATTTTAAAATTCTCGTATTTAATTACGGAGCACAGTGCATTTCGTTAATAAATTTGATTTACGATTGTTACACTCCTGGTCAGAATTATAAAACAAGGAACTTTTAGCCCTAGCTCTTTTACTGGAGAAGGTCCGCTTCATTATTATGACAAATGAACTTTGTTGAGAAATGTTTTTGCTGGTCATACGACATCTATTTTATTAAAGAAGATTGTAAAGTAGTGTAAAACACGGATAAAAATTTAGTCTCTAGGATCACAGGGTCAAAAGTTTTGATTTATTGAAAATCAAAATTTTTAAATATAACTTTAAGACGCCAATACTTTACTTCATAGCATTGCACGAGAAGCAGAAAGAACTCTTGTAAAATTTTGAATCAGATGAAACTACTAGTAAGTATAGCTAATCCAAAATCTTATCCCAATTCAAAGTCGTTCATGTTGGATACTTAACTTCAAGTTAGATTCTCATAAGTTATTTCACTGTTTCCAATGTCTAAAATATATTACAAACCACGTAACTTGCGTGCCTGACTACTTATCTAGATAAACAGACCCTGACTTTTTGCTCCTGTGTAACCTTACTTTTGCATATTCTTTCACAAAATGGCATCATTTGACCCGAAAAAATTTAACGCATGGACGTCTGTACAGTGGAGTATGATAATGTCTGGCAGAGAAAGTAGGGTGGTTCTTTCACTTGAAGTGGAAAACGGAAAACTTTAAAATTGAAATTAAAGTTGAGCGCCGTACTTATACCTATTTCGTCTATTATATTTTCATTTTCATTCACATATAAGATTACACTTTTAGTTCCACCTTTTAGACATTTAGATTGTTATCGAAGAACTGGTTATGAATAGCCAAGGAATGTTAAATTCATAACTGTAGCAGCGCATTGGGTAACCTAATAAAGTTAATACCGACAACCGTTCGTACCCCCGCATCATACTGGTGGGAAAGGGTTCTTTGGATAAGCGCCGCAACGAAGTGAAAGAACCACCCTCCTTTCTCTGCCAGACATTATCATACTTCACTGTATAAAACAGGGACTTTCTCCGACAAAGAACAAAGGCCAAATGTATAGGGTGATTAATCTTTTTTTGCACCCACTTTCTCTAATTTTACCGTGGCTCCTCCCAACCTATGCTGTTGATGGCAATAAAGTGAGAAAAAATGACTTCATGCTTTCTAGGTTGCAAAAAACTTTATCACCCTGTAACTGCTGTTTGTTTTTTTTTATAAAAAGTTTTCCAACACTAGATCTGAATATTTTTGTCTCATTTGGACCATTCGTAATACATTTGGCATTAGAGGCAACCGCGTTATAAACAAGGTAATACAACCTGAACTTTTAGGCTCCCGAAGTTGATATTATAACCGAAGTATACTATGTAAAATGAATTTTGTGTAACTTGAAAAAATTAAACCTGAACATTTTATGTATGCTTTATGGCCCTGATAATTACTAATATTTCACCTCGACTTGGGACGACAATTCTCATCGCATAATTGATATTAATTACAAGTTAAATCAGTATGCCATTCCTAGAGAGAAATCATTCGTAAACTCATTGGACAATGTTAACTACAAAAGAACTAAAACTTTTGTCTTCAAATTTTAAATTTTTTTCACAGTTTTGTTTAGTCCCATTTACATGGGAAGATGAAAAATTTCATCTTGTTAACTCGAGACGCCGTTTACTACTCTCGTCAGTACTTTTATTGATTCAAATTTTGAATTTAACCTTTCTAGGGTTAGCTGTCTGGGAAAATTTTAGAATCAATCAATATGTGCTTGGAGTTTTGAATAGTAGCCCAATAGTAGCAGTAGCATTTGCAAATGCAGCAGCCAAGTCCACCGTTTGGATATTTCCTGTTGAATTTACCAAAATTGTTAATTTAACTTTACAGTTAAATACAAAAAAATTTGGTAAGTGGTTTGGACAAGTACCGTATTTATTCGAGTAGAAGCCGGTCCTCGATTACTATAACTTTATCGATGTTTACAATAGAATCCGTCCTCCAATACAAGCCGCAGCTTATAATGAAGGAAATTTATTTTAGTCCAAAATGACATAAATTGAGATTCTAATCAATAAATAATTGGGAACCACCGGGTTATTTCTAGCTTGCTGTTTAGTTCCCGTTACGAACGAACAATTTCGCTACCTATTGAAACTTATTTATTTCTTTATAAATATTCTTTATGCATTTGATAAGCCCATTTTCCTTTCAGTTAAATTGGTGCTCGATTAGAATTCAAAGAAATTCAAAGACAGTTCGCATTTTCGCTCTCTTAATTTTAATTACACTCGTTACATATTCAATTGTAATTATCTTTTTTAACAGTTCTAAATGTTCTCAAGTTCTTTCATCACCATAGTGCGTCTATTGTCTGGATAATACTTGAATCAAATCAAATCTGTTCATGATCTAATCAACTGTGTTCCTGTCAAAACATTGTTCCTGTAATCGCTACTAACCATTAATCCTGACTTGATCCTGTTCCTATCATCACTACTAAGCACTGTTCCTGACCTATTCCTTACCATTGCATTGTTCCTTGATTTTTTCCTAGTAAGAAAATTGTTTCTGTAGTTTCCATTACTGATTGAGTCTACCTCAAGTCTTATTCTCTGTTCCTGTGTATAAATATCATCCCTATACAAGTCTCTTTGTTTTCACTTTGGATACCTGCAAAACACTTGCTCTTTAACAAATCAACCTAACCTAAAAACCTTAAAATTTTTTTTTAAATCCCTAATGCCAAATTAATTTGGATCAGTTAATCCCTAATCCTAAATCATGCGAATATTCCTGATGGATTAATTCTGGCTTAATCCCAATCTGCAAAACAGGCTAATCCTCAATCCCTGAATCTGAATCTACTCATTCAGAAAATCTAATCCCTAATTTCTAATACCTACAGAAAATCCATTAATCATCCAGTTCTGTTTGATGAGGAATTTAAGAGGACAGACAATGAGTCTATACTGAAAGTGAGGAAGATTATATTATGGTTTATAGTTTGAATCTATCCAATTTTGTTAATTATAATTGGGGTTGAAGTGTCACTAGTGTTGTTTGTAAAATAATGTAAAATTAAAAGAGGCCATGTAGTAATAACCGCAGTAAAAATTCTCGAATTTGAATGGAAGCCGCCGCTTCTATTTAAATAAATACGGTAATTAATTAATTCTGTGCCTCTTGCAAGTAATCACTTGATTGTGTAATAAATTATAATTTTTTTTTAATTAAACCGGGATGCACAAATTAAACCTTACTGAGGCACTTGTTATTTCTATAAATGACCTATGTCATCCTTTTGGGAATGTCTTGAACAACAACTTTTCTTATGGTATTACACCTGTGAAAATTCTTTACCTCTAGAGGTAATTCTTTACCACTTGACTCCATGTTAACTTTGGTGATCTCATAAAGTCAAAGGGCCAATTTTCACAGGAGCATTGCCATGAGCAAAGTTGTTGTTTAGGATTTTTCCAACATGATGATGTAAGAATACATATGGAAATAACAGGTGCCTCGGTTAGGTTTAATTTGTGCATCCCTCTTTCATGCAACAGGAAACTCAGATCTGATTGACAAAGAATTTCCAAGCAAAGTTCGAAAAATTTTGTTTACAACCGTAGTTTTGTTCGACAACATTTCTTGTATGGTAGTTGTTCTCCAAAATTCAATCACTAATATCGCGTACGCTAACTCACTTTGGTACAATATGTTCATACTTAGTTTACATTTGTTAAGTATGTTAGACACTCTTGTAATTACTAACTTCACTACAATAGCTTTCACGTCCGTCTTACTGAGTATCAACTACTGGCTCCGCAAGTCTTGGTAAGCACTTACTCACTTGATCAATTTCAAATTGAATTGGTTTGAGTATCATGACTAAATTTTCAATTAAATAGTCTCGAATGGCCTCGATACAGTAATACACACATGAAAATGAAAAACTGTGTCAAAGTGTACAAGTGTATTCAGATCCTCAACACATTGTTCAACATTGTATTCGGACTCACAATGATACCCATACTCAAAATAGCCACAATGCTTGGGATCCTAATATTCACAATAGCCGTCATAAAGTTGCGACATGTACTTCCTTATGTCGCGTTAGCAATGTTCACTGAATACATAGTAACGGTTTTTGGACTATTGATAATTGGGGCTGTGGTTTTGTCAACTACATATACAATTTCTTCTCAGTTACATAGAAATGTTGAATTGAATTGTCTAGTTAAAATCAAATCAAGAAAGAAACGAGTAATTTTTGTGAAAATATTCAAAAGCCTTCCCGTTGTTAAAAATAAAGTTGGAATTTTCTACCATATGGAAGGAAGGGCAAAATTAACACTCACAGATAATTTGGTACATGGATTTGCGTTTTTGTTCATCTTCTTCAAATAGTATTAAAATTTTAAATTATTTCTTATTTTATTGTAAAATAAATAATATACGAATAAAACTTGAAATGGCTTTTAGTAAAATTGCAATAAAAATTTAATTTCGTGAAGAAATTCAATCAATCAATCGTCGCCTTTTCATTAGGAAACGAAGTGACTTGGTTTACATGAAAATAAAATTGCTAGAAAATTCTTCATCATGAATTACTTTTCACAATTTTCCTGTTACGTTCTTTCTTTTATATTCCTTTTTTTTTATTAAATTTTTAATTTAATTAATTTATCTCACATAGTAACTGCTCCTCTGTAACTTAAGCCCACGGATAGCATAATTCGTTCCAATATTCTGTCTTTTTGAAGTTATTTCTTAATATAAAAACAAACTTCAGCATAATATTACTGTTGAACTGTGTTGGTCCATATAGCATGAGCCTTTGAAAAATGAACAGTTGATCTTGAAAAAAACGTTTTTTTAGGAACAGTTTTGGACTTGATCAAAATATCATTCTTGGAGGTTAACAAATTACTGCAAGGTCCTAATGGGTTTTATTTGGACGCGGATTTTTGTATTCTTTGGATGTTTTTTACAAGGTTCGCAGCTCGATAATTATCGATAATTATCATTGATAATTATCATTGATAATTATCGTGATAATGATAACAATAATTAGGCTTGATAATTATCATAATAATGACTTATGGAGATTGAACGTACTTTTTTCTCTCTGAATAACTGTATCGCATCTATCGACGTGTCATCAGACGACAGAATGACGCTTTAAAATTAAAATTTCAATACTGTACAATAATAAACAATTTCCATGTGCCGCGTAAGTTCTGTTGTTAAGCTATAACAAAGTTAAGTTGAGTCCTTCAGTTTTTAACACATTTTGATTTGTCAAATCTTGTAAACTAAATGGGTGCGAAGAAAAACCGTTTGGCAATTCTTTCTCGATATTAACAAACCTAATAATTCCGGTGTATGGACAAAATGTAAATCATTGCAAACAAAAGTAATCTGTAAGGGTAGGAGTAGTGGTGACTGACAATATCGGAAATGTCGCAAAAATGAGACGAGCGCTTCTAGGTACCCTCAATCTTAAAACTATTCAATACGGTTGCTCTGCGCATATTATCAATCTTCCGAAAGATGTTCAAATTCCAAATTTCAGGAATCATATCAAGTCATTAAATATTTCCGGAATACCCATTTACCCGCTACCTGGTATAAGGAGCAAGGATGGAAAAAATTGGTCATCCTAAGCGATGATTCAGATCTAATGGTTAATGAATTAGAGTTAAGCTAGTTGAACGCTTAGTTAGTTGCTACCATTATTCATACTTTGGTCTCGCCGATCTGAATGCATTCCTATTCGTGAGCAGAAATAAACTTAAGTCTCAATAAAGTATTAAGATGTTGATTTCATTTGACAAAAATAAGTACTAAATTCGTGCATGAGAATTCATTGTTTTTATCAAAATTATCATGATAATTATCAAAATTATCATTGATAATGATAATAATAATCCCAAAGTATTGATAATTTCCTAACCCTGATTTTTTATTAGTGCACTACTGGCTCAATTAGTTGAGCCATAAGGTATGTACTATTTTAATTTGCATTCTCGACTAATGAATTAATCTGGAGAGACATGATTTGGAACCCATTTTAAACATTCTTCAATACTGACTTCCCAGTCAAGGTTCGTGTCGGCTTCTTTAATGAATTCTTCATAGGAAATACCTTCGAGCTTCTGTTCGTGAATAATCATAAGTTTAATGAGTTCGAGAAATTCGTCGAGAGAAATGAAACCGTTCCCGTCCTTGTCGTAAGCAGACACTCGACGACGCATCATCTCACATGTGTCGTGCATGGAACTGAAAATACTGATGAACTCATCAATACCAATCATGCCTCCAAAGCTATTGTCCCAGTAGTGTTCGTAGGCTTTTATTTGTTCGGGATTTCGTTCCCAGTCCATAGATGCACACAACAACCCAACGTCACTCGACAAAATTTATCTCTTGCTGTTGTACGCAGGCATTTTTTGAAATACTTCTTGGAATCCTTCCGTTTCTTCTTTAGTGCAAGGATCAGTGAAGAAATCTTTAGTCATTTTAAATTATGACGGATTTGTAAGAAACTATTGTATTGTTACACGTAAAAGGGCTATCATTCTTCGACTTTCATATGTTGTAGTCAGAGGGAAATAAGCCTCTGAAAATTTCACTATTCTCTATGAAATTACATTAAAAAAAATTGCCTCATGGCGTGTATCCGATTGTGACTATTATGTCAACCATGCACTTCACATGTTATCCAAACTAGAAGGGGTTATATGAGATTCTATGCGGAGACTAACTTGAAGAGAAATCATTGGCAAAATTCATAATCCGAATTCAAATTCTTTTAAATTTGAATAATGATTTTCACACCACAGAATAATTTCCTCAAGGTAGTCACCGAATAGAATCTCTTATAACCCAATTGAGTTTGAATAACATGTGAAGTGTATGGCTGATACCATAATCATAAGCGGATAGACGCCATGAGAATGTTTTTCTTCTAGGAATGAGATTGGAAAGAGAAGAGTGAGGGTCTGGCGTAACCAAGTTGAAAAACTCCGAGACTTCACTCCATTTGACTACAACATATGAAAGTGGAAGAATGAGTGTAACCCTTATTTCTTCCTCGGCTATAGGGACACTAAAGATAACCCACTCTGCACATATACATTGTTCCTTTTACAGTACGACTACAAATAGCAAAGGCTATGCGAAAGAACTTTTGCACCCATGCCCTTTGCTGAGGAAAGGAGCGCCTTTGTAATTTATGATCAAATAATATTTTGACTGGAATTTTTTTCGGGCAAAGTATTAACAGTTTCAAAAAGAACATCCAAATGTAGTGGAACAAAATAAAAAAGTTAACGTTCTACGATCACTAGTACAAAAGTTATGCTTTTTTTTTAAATGAAATTCTTGGATGTTCTTTTGAAACAATATACTAAGAGATGGGCGTTTCAAAAGAAAATCAAAAAATTTCGATTTTCAAAAAATCATAACTTCTGATACATTGATAGTAGATACTTTTTTTTTCAACTTCGTATAGTACTTTCAATCTTCTTTCTGAAACTGTACAGTGTTTCCTCAGAAAAAATTTTAACTAACAATTTTCCTTAAAAAAAACCTAATCTCATTTCTCCTATAAAACATAATTTATAGTCGGAATAATAATTTATCATAATTTATTTAATTTGTCATAGTCATAATTTATAGTTTATTTATCTGTATAAACTTTCTCTTGCAACTTTTTACACTTGAATTCTTCAATTTCCAAAGATTTTGATATCTAAAATGAATAAAGTAAACTAACGATATTAAATTAAAAAAAAATTTAAAATGCTTAAAGATTTCTTCAATGATCCTTGGACCGAAGAATTCTGGAAGGATTCAAAGAAATATTTTCCAGCAATCAGCAGCCGACGAACAATACTGGGACAATTTCGTTGAGAAAGTGTTGCAAAGAATATTTTGAGCCAAAGAAACATCTGATCTGGTGCCGCACAACAATTTCTTTACTCAAAATCAAGATTTACACAAATTCTCATTCAGGGAGGTTTGTGGCGATAGTAACCTTGTTCTCCATGCATGCTGGGACTTTTACGACATGCTGCAATAGTGGGCTGGACAGAGGCTGACAGTATCGTCAAAATGATTTGTTATTCACACTCCACAACAAAAGATGGAAGGGACATGAGAAGCCTGTTTTGAGTTCGAATTTTAAAATCTAAACAAAAATATATGTTATTCAGAAGTTCAAACTGTCCTGAATTTTTCATTAAAGAATTATTTGAAAAAGAAATCATGCGACTAAATCTTGCACCTAACTGTATTAAAATTAAATTAACCTTGTCAGTATAAAATAAATCATTGTTGAATTTAGTAGCAAATTTCTAAAAAGTAGTTTATTACGGAGTATAATCAGGCTGTTCAGGAAATAGGATAACCTTACATTAAAAATAAAAATTGTGGACCATAGGGCTTATTATTAATTATAATTACAAATATTTCCTCTGAATAAGCTTTGACAATGTCAATATCGCATCAATGACAAGACACTATAATTGCGGTGTAATGAGTAGTTTTTTGCTTACTTTTAAAATCATTCGGAAATAAATCATTGGAAAATGCTAACGGCAAAAGAACTCAAAATTTTATTTTTAGATTTTAGTTACCTTTCTAAATTTCGTTTAGTTCCATTCATATGAGAAAATGAAAAATTTCATATTGTAGAATTTAAACTGAGATTTATTTATATTGTTAATTCTAACGTTAAATCAAATTTTGAATTTAGAATTAGAGTTGGAAGAGTAGCAACTTAACACTATCGTTGAAACAGATGAAAACACATGCTCCAAATTTCCTATGAGTAGCGTATGGTCAGTCTTTAATTTTGATCCATGTACATGTATGTATTCATGGTGGATATAAGATAAAATTGTGTTAAACTAAGAACTTATCGTTGAAATGGGGAACATTTCAAGTTTCTAGTTTTGCATGAGTCTATCTGGACTATCTAAATAATTTAGCTCCGACACATCGGTGTATAAATAAAGAATATGATCGGAAAACTTACTTCACTATGTTGAAAATTTTCAATTAAGTTTATTGTTTGTTACAGGGAAATGGAAAGGAATTTAAAGACACAATTGAATTTGTGTATTTGTAGTTTTTAGTTAGTGTATACCAACGTGGCATTGACAATTACTGAAAACGTTTCTGAATCCATGCTCTACATTCGTCAACACTGACCCTCCCGTCAAGATTTTTGTCCGCTTCTCTAACGAATTCTTCATAGGAAACATCCTGGAGTTTCGATTCGTGAATGACCATAAGTTTAATGAATTCAACAAATTCATCAGCAGATATGAAACCATCTCCATCCGTGTCGTAAGCTTCTGCTCGATCAATTGCTACCTCGACAGTGTTGTGGATAGTTCTGAAAATTTTTATTAACTCATCAAGCGGGATCATACCTCCGAAGTTCTTGTTCCAATATTGCACGTAAGCGTTGAGTTGTTCGGGAGTTCGCTCATATCCAATGGAAGCGCACATTAAAGCGTTATCCGTAGTCGAAATGTTTCCATCTTTGTATGAGGGCATCGTTCGAAATATTGCTTTAACTTCATCAAGTTCCTCTTCGGTTAAAGCTTTACTGAAATCTCGTTTTGGTCTTAACATTTTTATAAAATGTTTGGCAACGTGCAATGTAGTATTGACACTTTGAAGCAGCAAATCCAACTGTAAATACGTATTTTATTGTAATTGTTTATATAGGGTGGGTGAACTTTTGTGTCTCTTTTGACGAAGAAGATATAATGGCTATTACCCTAAAGTCGCCTGGGTAAGACGCGTCTTATCAAAGATTTTTTGGAGGAATAATTTAGAAGCATCTCATACTCGAGGGCGTCTAATGTTAAGTTTATTTTATCACTAAAGAAAACAACTATAAAATTTATTCTAAATCTTGACTATCGCTGTCCCAACCATCAAAAATATCGCCAAGGAGTTCACATGATTCCTCTTCATCATCAGATATTTGAAGGTTTATCGAAGTTAGTCTCCTCATGGTCCATTTTGTTGGAAGGAAAGTGACCTTTCTCCACTTTCCCTCGCGTCCCTGTGTTTAACTGTCCAGACGACAGACGNATGTTGGAAGGAAAGTGACCTTTCTCCACTTTCCCTCGCGTCCCTGTGTTTAACTGTCCAGACGACAGACGCCCTCTCGAGGCGCCTGAAGTCTGGTTCCCATGCCTTACAAAATCTAGTTTCTTCATCCTGGAAATCACAGATTTCCAGGAAGGTAGAGAACTGTCTCCCCAGCCCTCGTCCCGTCAACATCTCTCCCAAGACAGTCAATTAGGAATCCCTTTTTCCCAATTTACGTCCCGTGATAGTTTGACCTCTGACCTAACCCTGCCCTTTGATAACTCCCCGAACCCTATCCTAAACCCAATCCCCGAACCATTTCCCATACCCAATCCCCACCATTATACACATTCCCTTCTAACAATTTTCAGTAGAATTTAAAAACAACACTATATCTTACAATGAACGTTGCAGCAAAATTTGGGGCGTCTTATCAGCGGGATGCGTCTTATGATGCAAATAAATTTAAGCGGGAAAAATGGCGTCTTATGAACGAGGGCGTCATATTCATGAGGGCGTCTTATCCACGCGACTTTAGGGTACTGAATCTTCCACTTTAACATGTTGTAGTCAAATGGAATAAATCCTCGGAGTTTTTAACTTGACTACACCCACAGATGAAACATGGAAAAAATTTCGAACCCGATCCATGAACCGATCCAACAGGAAAAAAGAAATCGAACGCGATCCACGATCCGATCCTAGAATGAAAAAATAAATCTAACCCGAACCGCGAACCGATCCAACATTCTAAAAATCTTTCGATCCCGAACCGCGAACCGATCCACGAATGAAAAAAATTATCGAACTAGAACCGCGAACCGATCCAACAATGAAAAATATTTTCCAACCCGATCCACGAACCGATCCAAGAATCAAAAAAAAAATCGAACCCGATCCACGAACCGATCCAAGAATGAAAAAAATTTTCGAACCCGATCCACGAACCGATCCAACATTTAAAAAACAATTCGAACCCGAGCCACGAACCGATCCAATTATTCAAAAATTAATCGAACCGATCCAATGTTTTAACACCCTGCCCCATAAGTTTAGGAGTAAGCGATCCACGAATCGAGCCAACAGACAAATCGATCCGAACCAGCAGAAAAACAAATCGAACCAGGAGATAAAAACAAATCGAACCTATCCAACATTCTAAAAAAATTTCGAACCCGAACCGCGAACCGATCCAAAAATGAAAAAACAATTCGAAGCCGATAAATGCGAATATAAAATATAAAATAAAGTTAAATTTCAAAAATTATGTACAAGGTTCCAAAAGTGTCATCTCATTTCAAGTTTACTGGATTAATTCTTCCTTAACAGTTATTTGTCAACTTTTCATGTTTGATATTACAACCGGAATGATCTTAGATTTAAGATCATGAGATTCTAACTCATCTGATGTCTGATGATTTAAATATACTAAAACGGACATTAACTTTGTTTAAATTAATTTTGAAAGGAAGAGTTTGATAGAACTTATGTAGGAGGCGCTTACTGTCAATATTGAATCAAATGGGATTATAACTAAAAGTTTAGTGATTCCATATTTCACGCGCAGTTCACAAATTTAAAGTTGAAATCTGCTTCTTGATCCTTTTAATCAAAACTCTGTTCCATTCGCACTGTTGCCATGTTTCGTCTGGTTAACATTATTCTAATTCGGTATTTTTGTATAAATACATAACTATTTGTCAAAGAGCCATGGCAAACGGAATGACTCATATACTGAATCATGACTCACTGAATGCCACTTTAAGTGGACTACTCTAACGTGAGTTGTAACTCCCAAGAACTCCAAGTGTTGCTTCTGAAATCAAGTGAAGTTAGTCATGACTCATATGAGAAATGATTCTCCATGTGAGAGGATTCACTACCCCCTCTATTAAAAAGTGACCCAGACAACCGACTATGAGACCTTTCTCATATAAATTTATGTCTAAATCAGTCTCATGAGTCATGACTCGTTGACTGGTTACCACTGAACGTCTCCAGGTTTGATACGTCCCTCTTAGTAGTAGCTGAGATATCTTCTGTGTAACTCAATATGACAGTCAGAGTCACATGACTTATGACAGTCGTATCTCTGTGACTCAGAGCTCATACTCAATAATTAAAATTTTGTTGATAGGTTCAATTTCAGCATAAAAGCATAACATAAATCAACCCACGAAGCACTGAATGAGTCACCGTTTGAGTAATAAGCAAAAGAAAGTCACAATTCACATGATTCAGTTTCAGGCAAGGCTCAATAATATTCAGCTGTCGGGCGTCAATTTTCCAACTGAGCGAGTCAAATACCTCATGACTCAAAATAGAATGAGTCAGAGAGACGACGGAATGACTCATATCATCAGTCAGAAAGTAAGGGTCACACATAAACCTATAGCTTTAATGCAAAAATTTTTTAGGATTATTTTTATTTGTTTGCGTGGGTATGACAAAACGACGATTGTGTCCTACCTCGACTTCACCAACCTTCTTACAATGAGCACGTCAAATACATAAGGATCAGGAATTATTGGCAAATTGATAAAGATCAGTAGATAAAGATGATTTTTAGCGTCCTTTTCTGTTTCAAGGTCAGAACATCCATTTGGTTACATGGAGTTGAATGATTAGAAGAATAAGTTAGAGTTTTCTTTTCTCAACATAATTATAACTCCTCTGTAGCGAAAGTGTGAGATTGCATGGATGAGAGGAAAATATTTGTAATCGAAATCGGAATCGGAAGAACTGCCTTCTTGAATCAAAAACCACCAAGTTACTTTTTGTACAAAGAGTACAGCATGAACCAACTTAATCCGGGCTTTCTTTCTTCGCCTTTCACCAAAAACGGCTTGGGGCAGGCGATAGACAATAGTAAATGATGGAAGTGAAGTTAATTTTATTGTAATCACTATAAAATATTTGTTCCGATGCAAAGCAATGGAGCAAAGTAGAGAAACAGAGGGAAGAGGGGTCTGTAGGTTCTCTGTTGAGTCAGGTGGAATAGATGCCAAGGGATCGTACCCCATTCCTCTAGTTGCTCATTCTCTCAACTACCCATCTTCCAGCATTACAGAATGGCGTTTGTTTAAATAAACTAATTTTTGCAGAGAATGTTTTCTCAAACACACGCTAACTTCATTCCTTATAACTTTTGTATTTCTCGCTGTTTAATTTGCTGTCTTAAATTTTTTTTGGTGAAAGCGACTTTCTACGGCCCGGATTAACTTGGTTCATGCTGTACTAAACTTTGGCTAATTCCGTTATTCAAAGAATTATGAGCCTATTTCTTGCATAAAGGTGAGAATTTTAAAGCGGTTCATGCTTTCTCCTTATCTCCCATCTGACTTAGGTATGTCGTCGCCATTAAGAATTTCTATGTAGCATTCGAGCTTCATTGGAAATAGACGCTCGTATTTTGAATATAAACTCTTTTATCTTCAAAATATGACAAAGAATACTAATGACTAAATAATTAGCTTGTCAATTTAAGCGTTTAAATTAGCTATTGTTGAGGTTTAACACATCTAATTTCCAAAAGACAACATTATTTGACTTCAGATGCCAAATTTTGCTAACTGAGTTTCTCGGACTTAATATCCATGCAGAATTTTCCCCTAAAGATTTTTATGTGGGGCTTTGTCGCTAATATTTATGTAATTAATTTCTGAGTTTTCACTTAAGATGTACATAATAATAAATTGACTTAATTACCAGCAGTAGGGTTGCGGTGGCTCTCACAACTTAATTTAAAGATCTAGAACATTTCACACTGAATAATAACTCTTGAATGACCAAAGATAAACTGAGCAAACAATTAAACTAAAGTGAAATGTACAATCCTCCACATCCATAAAAATTAAGTGAGACGACAGTCGATAGTGAGGTGCAAATGTTTGAAGGACGACAAAATTCACAAGTTGCACACTTGGCGATTCCTAATCCAAAATTGGCCAAAATTGAAAAAAAGAATATGACTTTAAAGACAAATTTTTTGCTCAAGTCTATTCCTGTTACAACTATTGATTTTTGTTTAAATTTTCAAAAAGTTTGGCCCAAAATTGAATTTGTAGCAGGGTACGGAAAAAAATTATTTACATGTAATTGCATGGTGCAATTTCAAACTCCCACCTTCAGCCACCTTCAATCGATATTTTTTTCATTCTTTCTAAATTTGGTTAACCTTTATCTATACTTCAATTTGTACTTGCCCAAACTTGCCCCAATTGAACTTTCGAAAAATTAAAAATAGTTTAAGTTAAGGAACCGAATTAGTAACCGCGTATTATATATATATATATTTATACGAACCAAATATTTCTGAGCCAAAAAAAATCTTACTAATTATATAATTGAATTTAACCTAAACGCTAATTTATACTCAGACGGCAGTTCATCCGTCCCGACAAAGTCACCTTCCGTCAGCTAACTTTCGTGACGGATGCCAATTTATACTGTTACGGCACTTGACGTTACCCCCTTCCGTTTGCGTAAAGCTCCTTCCGACAAAAGTTAAACATGTTTAACTTTGAATTATTCGTCAAGTGTAAATTAGCCTTAAGGATTACGTCACTACAACCTCATACACCGTATTTATTATATTTAAACCCGAGGGTTCTATTCAATTTGATATTTGGTGTTTACGTATACATATCATTCATATTTATAATTAATTATTTTTTCGTCAAAGGAATATTCTCCTTAAATTGTATTCCCGTTGTTCATATTTTTTCAGTCATATTATATTAAATTTCTATTTGGTGAAAATGACAGGCGAAGATAGTGAATAACCACCCAAGTCCTGCGTCCGCGGTCAAAAATGCAAATTTTGAAAAAAAAAATGAAGTTAAGTATTTTTTAGCCAGATAATCAGTTGAGAGAGGTAATTAGACCCTAGAAAATTTAATTCGAACATTTTCAAAGATTTGGCCAGATTTGGATTAGAAATCGCCAAGTGTGAGTTGTTATGAATAGTCATCTCCTCATAATTTGGCATCAACCTTAACCAGATCAACTAGTTATTTCATTTTTTGTCAATTTTTAAAGCTTCAATATACCCATTAATTCTGGTTTATTTCGAATCAGGTTGCATGTTGTTTTTAAGCTTTGGTATGACAAAAAATATATTATGCTGCCACTGACATTGTACATATAAATTTCAGTCAAAGATAACGTGGGTTAAGAAATTTTAATTAGATTTTTACCTTGATTTGATCGAGAAGCTTCTAGTACCTTGTTAAGACTTAAGATTATTATAACTCAAACCTGCGATGTTAGTGAATTTACTTTGTGCAACCTAAAATTAGAATCGGTAAATTTAACTTTGTGAAACTTAATGCTTAACCCATGGATGATGGATCCGATGCTTAATGTGTTTGTTTACATATCGCGCAGAAAGTGTAACATTTTTTGCACAATGATTGTAATAAAATTAATCTTATACCATCCAAAAATGTACTTTTTGATCGCTTACATTTACGTCTCATTGAGATAGCTTTAGCTTCGCGAACGTAACTCTTTCAAACCCGTACGGTCGTAGTGGTATCAACACAGGTGTCTATATTTACCTCTTAAGAGAAAAAAACGATCACGAACCATCAACAAAAAATCATTAGATCTGATCCTCTAATCTGTCACCACTGAAGTTGCTCATTTACCTCAGAAACTAAATCTTACTTCGTCCATTTGGGATGGAAAACATCTATAGATATATTTTTGGTGGTATAGTAAGAAAGACTTTCATAAAAGTGACTGTAGAAATTATTAGATTCAATCGTATCGATTCCTCAGTCGTAGTTAATCGAATCCAAACTCAAATCTAAAGTCTACGATACTAACGCCGTTCTTGATGAAGATCTGACATATTTCTTTGGACAAAATACTGGCTCCGAAGTAGTCTAAAAGTAAATCTATTTGATATTGAATCTGGAGTTACCAGTGAAGTAACTTAATGTTAGTGGAAGGTTTGTTGGAATTTCCAAGTGAGACTTCATCAGTGTATGCCAACGGAACCATAATTATGTTTGGATATGGTCCATCATGAGAGGAACGAAGTCATGTCTATCAAGCTCAGTCAGCAAGAAATGAAACAAAAAAAAACATTTTAACATTTACTATAAGGAGTGGGTAACAAAAGAAAGAACAAATGAATTTGTAAGATGATTTTAAAAAAACGACTAAAAGTCCAGTTAATTAATGCACATTAACAACTAAGGAGCTGAGAATTCCTAAAATCTTTTCTCTAGTCGTAATTAATTAATATTTTTAAAACTAAACTAATCCAAAAGAATTATGATTTAGCCACACAAAAAGTTAATAATTAGGTATAAAGTTAATTTAGCTACTTTTCTCGTAAGCAGGCGTGTGAAAGTATGTTGCCATTTTTTATTTACAATGTTACTTTAGACACGTAAATAAATAAATAATAAATAATAAATAATAAATAATAAATAATAAATAATAAATAAAAATAAAATAAAAGGAGACGCCTCAAACTAGTAAGCTACTTATGTTTATGACCTCCTTTTTCTTATAAAAACATTTGCTAGGATTATTGATCAATTGAAAATTTTTGATTTGGTTATAATAAAATTGTATCACAATCGTAACTAGTAACCACGTAGAAAACCAAAGATATACTTATAATGAAACTTGCAAGAAATGTAAAATGCTGGAACGAATAAAAGAAAAATATGAAGACAATGCAGAAAAAAAATTTAGAAGGTATATCAGAAAACGTTATTACAGTAAACTTCGTTTATAGTGAATTTGTAGGGACCGGCAAAAGTTCAGTATAGCCGGATTTCATTATATCCGTATTGTGAACGGATACTTCAATTTAATAATTGTTCATTATATCTAAATATTTCACCATAAATTCAGCTAAGCCGATTTAGAGAAGCACTGGGTAATGGGGATTTGCTTGAAACCATTTAATGAGCGCAGAATCCAACTTTGGATTCTGCGCTCATTACGCGACATCGGCGTTGGCGTTTTATATTCTAAGAATTTGATATTTGAATTTTAGCTAATTGCTTAAATGTAACCTAATTATATTTCAACACTTTTATTATTAACTTACACCACAAAATCTTTTGAAGTCTTCTTCAATTTTAGATTTTGATTTCAAAATAAGAGAAATTGTAGAGATCCCAATCTTAAATTTCTCACATAACGTTCGGCGAAGTGTGTTGGAAGACAAGTGCAGCAATGATATCGAATTTATCGTTTAAGGACAACGCAGTGCGCTTTTGGCCTGATTTTGACATTGTGAATTAATAATTTACTTAATAAACTAAAACTCACTCATAGGTCAACATGCAAGTCCGGTGCATAGATGGGCAGGCATAAAAGTATAAGGAACAGTAGTAGCAAACGGTCTCATTACGGAATTCAGACATATTTCGCAATAACCGGACAAAATGACTCTCGGGACCGGTAGGTTTGGCTCACTAAGGCCGGAAGTTCAGTATAGCCGATTTCATTATAGCCGGACTACTTAACACATAATCTCCTATTTGCTTGGCAGGGACCCGGACAGTGTGGTTTGCTATAGCCGGAGTTCTATTATACCCGGGTTCACTATAGCCGAACTTTACTGTAATATGTATGAAACTGACTAAGCACTTGCTGCAGAAATACACTGAATGAGAGGCAGAAAGATAAGTGCAAGGTGGTAAAGAGAATGAATTGGCGGTCGCATTCCTAAATGTTTTTTCACGCTTTTTTGAGTTAAAAATTTCTCCATGTAGCCATGTTTATGCCTCTCAGGATAGATTCAAAAACAACATTTTGAGTTTCCTTTGATAAGCTTTAGTTTGTATAAGGTTTCTTTGAGCTTCCAATGACTTTATAGATGAAAGAGTGTCAGATTAGCAGTTAACATAGAAACGAATGAGAGCAGCCCCCAAGTTTCCTATGAGTAGCGTATGGTATATCTTATAACTTTGCTCCCAAGCATCGATACCGAATCTGGTCTATGACAATAATGGATATGGACAATGTTAAATCTAAACCGACATTTTCTACTTTCAAAAAGTCTTTTAAAATGTTTTTACTTAAGTGAACAGAGTAGTCTTAAGTTTTCGTTGTTCATTATTCTTATTATCTTAAATTAAATTCATGAACGTAAGACCCAATTTAGTGGGGTGTGTGCTTGTAATTAATTAAGTGATTGATTGATCGATTAATTAAAAATTAAAATAAAAAAATCGTAAAATTTAATCATCATTTTTTGCGAAGTTTTCTACATTTTTACAAAATCTTGATGATTTATATATATTATATATATTTATATATATTTATATATTCAAGATTTTATATATTTATATATATTTATATATTCAAGATTTTATATATTTATATATATTTATATATTCAAGATTTTATATATTATATATAATATTATATATATACACTGAAGCGCATAAACATGGGTACATGGTAGTAAAGAGAATGAGATGGGAGGTCGCATTCCTAAAATTTTTTTTACACATATTTTTGATTTAAAACTTTCTCCATGTACCCATATTTATGCGCTTCAGTGTATATATATACAGTGAGTTATTTATATAGCACAATTTACTTTCTCCATTCAAACTTCAAAAAATGCCAACGAGGCTGAGAAGTTTAGAAGTATGCGCCGGCGGACGCTAGAATCTCAAATTTAAATATAAACACTTATCCTTTACTTAGCAAATTCAAAATACACGTTTTTTGTTTTTTGAAAAATATTAATTTGAAATAATTTATAATATTTATTTCTAATTCTTACTTGATTCTGTCCTCCAATTTTTTTTTTTAACTTATTTTGAGAAAACCAGTAACCGTTAGATTTGTTAGCCGCGCAAATACGGTGCGAAAATTTTTGTTCTGATGTAATGTACATGATGGCAGCACCATCAACCCACGCTATGTCACTCTTATGCCTTAGCAACCAGACTTACTTAAATAACACTCTGTATATATATATATATATGTATATATATAAACTTCTATCTAGCTTAGTTGATCTACTATATGTCAATTTAATCTGAAGAATTCTTACGTTAATTACTCAAAAAACACCAATCCACTCAAGTATCAATAAACAAAGTGTTTGCAAACTAAACTGGTTTCTACAGAAGGTGCTCAAGTTCTTAATTAAATTAATTATTTTACAGTCCAACAAAATATCTTAGATCATGGGGAAGATACTTTTGGCCCCATGTCCTTTGCTAGACAAAGAAAGTGCTCTAACATTACTTATTACGCAGCTCAAAACAACTAAAAAATATTTTCTTAGAAAGAGTAATATTTTCAAAAAAAAAATTGAAATTAGGATAGGAACAGAGCCGTTCGGATTATGGACTGAGGTGGACTGAAAAACCAGGGCCGGGCCTGCAACAAAACAAGTATTGTGTTGAACTTCGAGCCTCGTGAAGACAATAAGGACAACGATAAACAAGAAGGAAACTGAAATTAATTCTTCCCTAGGTTTTTTTTTGAAAGTGTTTGGCTCTAACTCTTAAGGTTGTTGTCACGTCAGGAAAGAACAAGCGATCTTTCAATTCTGTCAATTGAAGCTGAAACAATAGAAAGAGTTTTCTTCGATGAAATTATCAGTAAATTTGCCGAGATAAAATCAAGAAAAGTCAAAGTCTTATAACTTCCTCTCTACATTTTGTAATACCGAGAGAATTATTATAAAGTTTTTCAGTTATATGTATACTGTCGATTTTGAACGTATAATAAAATTTACGTGGTCAAAAATTTATGAGCCAGGGCCGGGCTCGACGTCGGAACGGCTCTGGATAGGAAGTAAAAAAATTAAGCCTTTAGGATCACTACAACAAAGCTCTAATTTTTGGACATTATTTTGAAACGATGATGTACTAAGTGTAAGAAATTAACATTTCAAAAGAACATTAAAAAATTTTACTTTTCAAAAAATCAACTTTCCTACTATAAATCCTAGAGACTTGTTTTTTTACTACTTTTCAATAGTTTTTTTTTAACTGCTGCCCTTTTTCCGTAACAAAATGTAGTTTTTGAGCTGTATGCTCACAATTGTTATCGCACTTTCGTTCTGGACATGGGGCCAAAAGTATCTACCCAATGTTACTAAGATATACAGCGAAGTATAATAAATTAAGGCAATGATTTTGCTTTCACTTGAGTTTTGGGATGAAAAGTTTAAATGGGAAATAGAGTTTTGCGCTGGATTTAAACATTAAGCTTAAATTACTGGTCTATTAATGATCGTTAGGTAGATAGGCCTAGTCAACTTTTTGAGGGAAATGAACAGCCTCCACAAACCGACAAACCGACATCATGGCAAGCCGTCCTTCTTCCCTTTATCATAAACATAAAACTTTACCTGTGTGTTTGTTTGTCCGTTCTCTTTATACAATATGTATGCTTAAAAATAAGTCTATTTCAGTACTCAGTTAGATATGTTATGTGGTTAGCAGCGAGGCTCCCCAAGTGGCGGTACTGGGTTCAATTCCGACGGTTGTGTGTGATTGTTTTTTTTTTTGAGGTTAAGTATTTTTGATTTACTCTCTTCATTCTATTAACCTTCCGACAGACAAACCTCCCTCCCCAATTGTCTACGAACCCCTAAAGTCATACACATAAAACGTTACTTAAAAATTTTGACAACCCCCATTACCTGAAGGGCATGTGTGAAGCAGAGGTGCAAATGGGCTGGGTAACCCCATGATGAGCCTAGCCCAGCCCAGCCCATTGGGCTGTGGGCTGAACTTGTAGTGGGCTAAGCTGGGCTAGGTTTGTGAGTATTAATTTCTTATGGGCCGGGCTGGGCTGGGCTGGGCTGAAATTTGAAATTTTCAATCTCGCGCAGCTGAAAGTTTCACCTTGAAAGTGACACTCTCAAGGTGATTCAGCAAAGAATTTCGAAAAATATTTAAAACAATAAGAAAGTGTCGATGGTTTTTTTGGGCTGGGCTGGGCGGGGCTGAGCTGGGTTATGGAAATTTATTTTTTGGTGGGCTGGGCTGGGCTGGGCCGAAGGCCCAGTGGGTCAGNTGGGTTATGGAAATTTATTTTTTGGTGGGCTGGGCTGGGCTGGGCCGAAGGCCCAGTGGGTCAGTGGGCCGTGGACTAAAATAATAGATTTCTTAACGGGCATAAAGTCACGAGTCAATCTATACAATACACCAATCGTCGCAGGCTCTCCAAGTGGTGGTACTGGGTTCGATTTAGAGCTGCCACCGTATCGTATCGTATCGTATCGTATCCAACTGGATACGGAAACGACAAGAAACGAAAGGTTTCAGATACGGATACGATACGAAAAATGGACAACGGAAACGGAAACGATACGATACGATACGGAAACGAGAAATTTGTTTTTATTTTTATCAAGCCAGATTTTATTGAATTACTCAGATAATTCTGAGATATTTTCTGAGATGGGGATGGGAAGAGGAAGGGATAGGGCAAATCGGTGCCGAACACTTGTTTTAACTCATTTTATAACTTCTAAGCGACCGAGAGAATCAATCTCATCTTTTCGTATCGTATCGTATCGTTTCCATTATAATTCCGTATCGTATCCACGTGGATACGGAAACGATAAGAAAATTTTCGTATCCTTAAAATTGGATACGGATACGAAACGATACGGAACGAAACGAAAATTTCGTATCCAGATACGAAACGGTGGCAGCACTAGTTCGATTCAGACGGTTGTGTGCTTTTTTTTTGAGGCTAAGTATTTTTGATTTATTATTCGACTGTTCAGTTCTAACACCTTCAGATTTTCTCATTGGTCGTCATTTATGCTCAGTAACAGAAGAAACCCTCATAGATACACCAGACACTAGAATTCTTCGATGGCAAAGAGGTCAAAAACTACTCCAACACTTTTGGAAACGTTGGAGTTCCGAATATCTCTCATCACTGCAGCAACGATTTAAATGGAAGGTTAAGCGTGAGAACATGAAGGTCGGAGATCTAGTGACATTAAAGGAGGATGATATGCCGCCTACCAAATAGAAACTTGAAAAAAGTGTGGAAATACATCCTGGAAATGATGGTTTTGTTCGAGTCGTCAATATCAGAACAAGCTCAAAAATAATTAAGCGACCAGTAGTGAAGCTATGCTCACTCATCGCCAGCGACGACAACACGTAATTTAGTTGTTTTAATTTAAATAACTCTTAATCAATTTAATTAAGTTATTATTCACCTCAGCAATTTTAAACCACATAACGGTAATTGTATCTTAGGACTTATCTGTTATTTTATCTGAAATTAAGTTATCTCATTTAACTGTAATCATTCCACCAATAATTTATTGCACCTCAGATTTTGGTTATTCATTGTAAGATATCTCCAGACGACAGGCGCAGGCTTAAAAACCTAAACTATTCTGTCAGGTGTGATGGGTAGCGTGTGAATGCAGACGCGGGCATAAAATCCCAAACAGTTCTGTAGAATGACAAGGACGCGGGACTGACAATCCTAAACGGTTCCTTCGTGTGAATGTGTGAACCGAACCAAACTAGAACCAATATCTGAGATTCAATTCAAGGTCATCGAGGATTGCGATCAAGGTCAAGTAAAAAATGATTTGCAAGCAAATCATGGAGTCCGGAATGTACGATTCCCTCTATGACAGTTAAATTAACCAATCATAGTTTTGACCGTTAATCGCCCAAGGGTAGCGTTTATTATCCGATATAGTAATAAGATCTCAACTAAAACAAGACACTAGCTTCTAAGACTCCGGTCAGCAAACTTCTCTATTGTTATTAGTTGTATTGAGTTGCTTAAGAATAAATAAGTTACGAACGTTACGAATCAATCATCAATTTGTCCCATTGAACCAACAACCTCATCATCGTTTTCAAATCAATTCAGTAATTAAACAGGATAATGCAGTCGTAGGCCAGTTAGTCCGTCCGTCTGAACATATGAAATAGCTTCTTAGCAATGCGTGAGTTAAAAAAAAATCTTTTTTTGACTAACATTATCGGTTAGACTGAACCAAAGTGGGGTCAAACAAAAAACTTAGAAAAATTTCACAACCGTGTTATGTGTCCTTCTTGAGCGACCTAATGACCTATACACATGTTGCTTATACTAATTCAGTGACCAACTTTTTCTAATAAACTTTTTTCTGTGATCAACTGTTGAAGTCTTTGAAATTTTTCCTTGCAATTACGTATGTTGAGAGGGTGTTTTTGTCAATGTTTTTTTAAGATAATAGACGTATTCACGCAAACACGGATCGGTAACATGCACAATCGTGATTGGGTTAGTTGAGCGTGATTGCATACCTGTAACAATATCGTGTTCAGGTAGTTCAGACCATATTATCCCGCGGCGCTTGAACGAGCCCAAGGCTCGTTCAACAGCTATCGGAAGCGAGCTAAGCGCGCCGCCATTTCTTTCGCGTGATAACAAAAAAGAATCCTAATCCTAACATCGAATGCATATTAATTGTTCCAAAACTTTCAAAACTTCAACAGTTGATCACAGAGAAAAAGTTTATTAAAAAAAGTTGGTCACTGAATTATTTTAAGCAACATTTGTATAGGTCATTAGGTCAAGAGGGTGTGTCCCTCTTGACACGGTTGTGAAATTCTTTTAAATTTTTTTTTAATTTTAAAATTTTCTAAAACTTCAGCAGTTCTAGTATTAAGCATACGGGAACGAAAATGATAGAAAAGTTGTGATAAAAATTAACTGCTTTGTCTATATTCCTAACCGAAATGTGTAAGGAAAATCTGAAGGAAACAACTACCCTGTGTCCATAAAGTCACTACACAATTGAGAAAATGAGTTTCCATCCCCACAACCCTTTCAAAGAGAATTTGTAGTGTTGAGTTTGAGTGGGGAGTAAAGACATTTATACACGCCTCTGAGGCGATTAGAACTATTGGGAGCCGATAGTTTTTTAAACCAATCAGAGACCTCCAAAATGAGTCACATTTCATAGTTTTATTAATCCGATAGTATGATAGTACTATGAAGCATTCTATACAATTAAGGGAATTGGGCCACTGTTTCATTTACTGTATTTTTATAGTAAGCTCCGGTCTTAGTAATTTAAACATCGCTACCTTCAAATTTACTATATCGACTTCTACTGTAATTCTTAAGTAAATTAGACGCTGCACTGCTTGGGTTAAGTTCAATAACAATTAGCTTTCATTCGTATTCAGCATCAACTAATTGGATTCGTAAGTCTTGGTAAGCACTTCTGACTTGATCAAATTTAACTTGAATAGATTTGACCCTATGACATCTATAATTAAATATCCCGGAATGGTCAGGTCAAAGATTTATAAGTCATATCTACTAGCATTATGTTTTCTCTCTTTACAACTTTCGAGCCCTAATCAACTTACTTAGCTTAATTTCGGTGAAAGGTGTAAACCCAAAGCGTTTGGTTTTCCGATACCCGTGTATTTTTATTATTAATTATGTATCCGCTCCAAGTTCCACATCATGTATCACCAGCTATAGTTGAATAAACGGCCGGCGTTTCAACTAAATTCATAAACATCTTCAAAAGTATTTGCTCGCAAGCTACGGCGAGTGTAAAAGGAGGAGTGGGACGACCCAAAAATTTTAGAATAGAGAGAGATGTATTACATAGTGAAGTTGTCAGTCCATCTTTATTCAACCTCTTCATTGAGCTAAACACTAAATATAACAATGTCTCTTGGAAGGGATCCGCATAAATGAACGTAAAGTACACTGCCTTTTATATGCCGACGATTTAGTAATTCTGGCATCATCGCAAGAATTACTACAAGAGAGAATCAACATAGCATCTAAATTCTTTAAATCGAAACACCTCCAAATTAATATGAAGAAAACAAAAGTGGTCATTTTTAGAAAAGGAGGACGGATCAAAAAAATGGACAAATTCACATGGAACGGTAATCCTGTTGAAATAACAAGTTACTACAAATACTTGGGAATTACTTTCTGCTCGAGGGGCCTAGCAAATCTATCTGCCCAAGAAGCAACAACAAGAGGGCTATCAGCTACCGCCACAACACACCACACTCTAAGACGACCCAAAGCCTTCTCGCTAAATTCAACAAAAAAACTCCTATCATCAATCATAACTCAACAACAACGTATGCAGCAGAAATTTGGGGTCTTCCACACGCCGAGATAATTGAAAAAGTCCAGCAACAATTCTTAAAACGAACACTACACTTACCATGGTCTATCCCAAAACACATCCTAAGACTTGAGACTGGGACGTCCCATATTTCAGCCGAAATATCCAAACTAGCGATTGGTTTCTGGATCAGGATACTCAAAAGCAAAAAGAACACCCTTCTCCGAGATGCCTACAGTGAACTTAGAAAAAAATCCGATTGTCAGAACGAAAATAAATACAACTGGTTCTCTCAAATGGAACAACTTTTCTCAACTGTTAATCTCGACCACCTATGGATAGCAGAAGATGCGGATTTAACTCAACATTCGAGAAAAGAAACAATTCGAAGAATCAAAGATAAATTATACCAAGAGGACTACGGAAAAACGGGAAAGTCATGTAGAATTCCAGGTTTATTCAATACTAAAACAACATTTGGAGCAGAACCATCAATCAAAATAATTTCAACTATACAGTCAGAAATATAGCAAAAATCAGACTCGGACTCAACACTATCAGATCAGACGGAGGCAGAAGAATCGAACTTGGGATGTGAGAAAGTAAAATGTGCAATTTCTGTGGGAACGAGAGCTCCCTAGACCACCTCCTATTCCAATGCCCAATCACAGAAAAACCAGGACGTCCTGCATTTTCCCCTAAACACGGAGAAAACCTTCTAGAATTTTTTCAAATTCCTTGCATGCACCAAATTACTACCAAATCAATATAAAGATTTACATATATTCTTACTTAATGTATCCAAACTTTTTCAAAATAGCCATTAATTGGGCTCTGCCATATCAACTAACAATTAAATTAAATTAAATTAAATATAATTGAATAAACAAAAAATTTTCATGAGCTACGAAATTATTATCAATAGTTGCAATTAGGCTGTCAATTATTACTTTTGATTTTAAAATTCTCGTATTTAATTACGGAGCACAGTGCATTTCGTTAATAAATTTTTTTACAATTGTTACACTCCTGGTCAGAATTATAAAACAAGGCACTTTTAGCTCTAGCTCTTTTACTGGAGAAGGTCCGCTTCATTATTATGTCAAATGAACTTTGTTAAGAAATATTTTGCTGGTCATACGACATTTATTTTATTAAAGAAGATTGTAAGACACGGATAAAAAATTTAATCTCTAGGATCATAGGGTCAAAACTTTTGATTTATTGAAAATCAAAACTTTCGAATATAATTTTAAGACACCTATACTCTTTACTTCAAACATTGGACGTGATGAGAAAAAACTCTTATAACATTTTGAATTAGGTGAAACCAGAGTTCGAAAAAATCGTATTTTTATATCAAAATCCAAATAATCCGATTTTTTGGATTTTATATTTTAATTGTCAAAAATAAAAAATATGATGTCTGAAAAGTAATTGGAAAAAAAATGTTTTTAAACTTTGCAGATTACGAATTTTTCTGAAAAATTTTTGTGTTAAAGTACTTTATTTCACCAAAAACAAAAGTGAACCTAGGAATCTGAATTTAGATGCAGTGTTAGTGCTTAAATTTATCTGCAAGTTTGTCTAAGTGGGTAAACATAAAAATCCATAAAATCATTGATTTTTATTTTTGGATTAAATCAGGAATTAAATCCGACTTCGGACTCTGGGTGAAACTACTAGTAAGTACCGCTAATCCAAAATCTTATCCCAATTTATAGTCGTCCATGCTGGGATACTTAACTTCAAGTTAGATTCTCATAAGTTATTTCGCTGTTTCCAATGTTTAAAATACAGGGTCCACCAGAATTAAGTACCATATGGCGAAAGCACAAGGGTTAAAGCATATGCCAAAAAGTGTGGTGTTCCTACTTCTCTCTTTCATTCTTGTCTCTCCAGAGATTTGCGCGCGTACTCTAACAATCGACAACCCAATCAAACATTGGATTACTTGTTTCATTTCAATCATTTATTACAACGAAATCACGCTCATCAGATCATCTTCTCTTGGTTTAATCTCGACTCATTGGCTTGGTAATTGAATTAAATCATCAAACTGCTCATACCATCAGTAGGTTTTGTTGGGAAACCAACCCCCGGCCTCACATCACATGGTGAACGGAACTGGACTTCCGTTCACCACTAACAACAACAACACACCTGCTGTGTTGTCTTCTTCTTACCTTTCTTTCATTCAGTGTACCCTCCCTAGATATAGTATTATTATTATTATTATTATTATTATTATTATTATCATACCTATATATATATAACTTACCTATTGATGAGTCTATCCCTGTGGATAGACTCAGATGCATTTTGACCGTTGTAATAAACGGATCTCTCTCTCTCGACCATTTTGGTAAAAATTATATTTATTTAATTTAATTATTTAATTGTTTTTTGTTGATTTTTGGTGAGCCTGGTGATCTATCTCCACACAGGACAAGGGTCAAGGGTCATCGAAGGACCTCATTCCCGACAGTTTACGCACTTGGAGGTAAAGTTTAATACAATTTGTATGAACTAAGATGATTACATCGTAAAAAATAATTTGATTAATTTTAAAAAGTATTTTAATTTCTATATAACATCACTTTATTTTTGAATCATTATTTGTCAACTAAAAAACAAAGGGTTGGTAATTACAAAACTATAAATCAAATAGAAATATTATAAACAAAATTTTCATTTATATTTTATCGATGAAAATGAATTAATTGATACATTTTGCAAATATTTTAATTTTAAGAATATTTAAAGGTTCATTGTTCAGTCGGGTGAAAATGTACAGATTACAGAATCCTGTCTCCAAGAGTACAGAATCTTGTACCTCATAAAGTACAAGGTTCTGTAACCTTCGAGACAGGATTCTACTAGAGGGCTGCGGGAACCCACGGAAGGACTGAGGGAATTAACTGGAGAGCTGCGGGAACCCACGGTAGGGCTGCGGGAACCCATGGGAGGGCTGCGGGAACCCACGGGAGGGCTGTGGGAACCCATTGGATGGCTGCGGGAATTCACGGGAGGGCTGCGGAAATCCACGGGAGGGCTGCGGGAAACTAATGGAAGGCTGCGGAAATTCACGGGAGGGCTGCAGGAATTCACGGGATGGCTGCGGGAACCCAGGGGAGGGCTACGGGAAACTGCGGGAGGGCTGCGGAAAACCAGGCGAGAGCTGCGGGAACCTACTTGAGGCCTGCGGGGACCCACGGGAGGGCTGCGGGAACCCACGGGAGGGCTGCGAGAAACTACGGAAGGGCTGCGGAAACCCACGGGAGGGCTGCGGGAAACTATGGGAGGACTGCAGGAATTCACGGAAGGGGTGCGGGAACCCACGGGAGGGCTGCGGGAAACTACGGGAGGGCTGCAGGAAACTGTGGGAGGGCTGCGGGAACCTACTTTAGGCTTGAGGGAACTCATGGGAAGGCTGCGGGAATCCGCGAGAGGGCTGCGGGAATCCGCGAGAGGGCTGCGGCAACCCACGGGAGGGCTTCCGAAGCCTTCGCGGCAACCCTATTGAATACTAAGCGAAAATGTTAAATATTTAATCCTAACATTGTTAATACGATACGAAATTTGTTATTAATTAACTTGGTCAACGGAATAAGGAGGAAACCAGGGACAGACGGTAGACGGTTATGGGGGTACCTGAAGTCCGTTGTTTTTCAAGATCCTCGCCCTGAGACAATTGAACAAATGAAAGCGTCTATTATCGGATCCGTTGCTGCAATCCCTGTTGATACTTTTCATAATGTACGACGGGAATTCTACGATCGCCTGGGTTACGTTACTAATACCAACGGAGCTCATTTTGAGCAATTTATTCGTTGAAATATAGACAAACAATTTTATTAGAAGTTTAGCAGTTTATACGATTGGATCATTTCGAATATGTATAAAATAATGATAAATTTTTGATTCAACTACCGTTTAACCTTGCAATAACTTTTTCTTACTTCTAGCACTCTCTGATGCAGTGCAACACTCTAAATTTCTGACGCATTTTTCATAAAAACTTTCTCCATATGGTACTTAATTCTGGTGGACCCTGTATATTACAAACCACTTGCGTGCCCGACTACTTAGATAGACAGTCCCTGACTTTTTGCCCCTGTGTAACCTCACTTTTGCATATTCTTCGACAAAATGGTATCATTTGACCTGAAAAAATTTAACACATGGACGTAAGTTGGACATCACATCAGTATAAAACAGGGACTTTCTCCGGCAAAGAACAAAGGCCAAATGTACAGGGTGATTAATCTTTTTTGCACCCACTTTCTCTAATTTTACCGTGGCTCCTTCCAACCTATGCTGTTGATGGCAATAAAGTGATAAAAAATGACGTCATGCTTTCTAGGTTGCAAAAAACTTTAATCACCCTGTAATTGCTGTTTGGTTTTTTTTATAAAAAAATTTCCAACACTAGATCTGAATATTTTTGTCTCATTTGGACCATGCGTAATACATTTGGCATTAGAGGCGAACGCGTTATAAACAAGGTAATACAACCTGAACTATTAGGGTTCCAAAGATTGATATTATAACCGAAATGTACTATGTAAAATGAATTTTGTTAGTAACTTGAAAAAATTAAACCTGAACATTTTATGCATTCTTTATGACCTTGATAATTACTAATATTTCACCTCGACTTGGGACGACAATTCTCATCGCATAATTGATATTAATTAAAAGTTAAATCAGTATGCCATTCCTAGGGAGAAATCATTCGTAAACTCATTGGACAATGTAAACTACAAAAGAACTAATACTTTTGTCTTCAAATTTTAAATTTTTTTCACAGTTTTGTTTAGTCCCATTTACATGGGAAGATGAAAAATTCCATCTTGTTAACTCGAGACGTCGCTTACTACTCTCGTCAGTACTTTCATTGATTCAAATTTTGAATTTAACCTTTCTAGGGTTAGCTGTCTGGGAAAATTTTAGAATCAAAGAATATGTGCTTGGAGTTTTGAATAGTAGCCTAATAATAACAGTAACATTTGCAATTGCAGCAGCCAAGTCGACCGTTTGGATATTTTCTGTTGAATACACCAAAATTGTTAATAACTCTACAGTTAAATACGAAAAATTTGGTAAGTGGATAGCCCAAGTACCGTATTTATTTGAATAGAAGCCGCTCTCGAATAGAGGCCGCTCCTAAATAAGTATCACTTTCTCCATGTTTACAATACAGCCGCCCTCGAATTTACAAGCTGCGGCTTATAATGAAAGAAATTTATTTTAGTCCAAAATGACTTAATTTCAAATTCTAATCAATAAATAGTTGGGAACCACCCAGTTATTTCAAGCTTGCTCTTTAACAAATCAACCTAACCTAATTATCAGAGGGCGGATATATACTTTCTAAAAAACAGCGTTTTACTTACTTAAATACTTGCCAAAAAGCGACGAAATACTGATAAAAAAGTATAAAATAATTAACAATACTTTGTTATTTTTGGTAAGTATTTACAATTTTTTTAATTAATTCACTTAATTGAAGCCTAAAAACCCGGTTGTATACTGATTTGGATCATAAAAATCGAACTGTTTGATTTATTGTTTAAGGAATGTTTAATTTAAACACTATCGCAACTCCAATACATAAGTCAGATGATTTTTATATAATTTAAAGGAAATTTTAATTAAATTTTTTCTGAAAAAAAAAGTTGGTTTCTCCAGAAAGTATACCATTATTTGGCGCTCGTGTTAACCGACGTAAAAGCATGTCTTTATTATAATTGGAACCGCGAAAAAGCGTTTGTTGCAATTGAAGGTTCGGCTTAAATCTTTGGGTCCCAACTGCACACTTTAGTCCAATTTATTCGTCCCTCGGAATTCGCCTTGCCGAAAATTTAATGGACGCATAATTTAATTTTAAATATACTTCTTTGAACAAAACTGTGAACTTTTACGTTCTGCACTTTATCATTTTGCCTCATCGGCAAATTTAGAGCGAATATGAGGGAAATTATCGTCGAAAAACGATTAATACACCAAATTACTTGACAAAGTACTTTTTAATTACTTAATATTCAAAATTACTTTCGAAAGTACTTCCTAATGCCTAAAACCGAAAATACTTAAAATACTTTTTTATAAGGGCATTCCATTCATCCTCAAATTACATGAATCGGAAAGATACGAAGTTACAGAGGTGCAGGTGCAATACGCAAAAAGAAGTAGATAAGTATCCGCCCTCTGCTAATTACCTTACAGAAAATTTTAAACACTAGTGTAATGGGCTGATACGCAGGTCTGATACAATCAGCGGTCGGTATTTTACTACTATGAAATTCCGTACTAACAAACCAACATCACATTCTTTTTTTGAAATCCGTAAAGCCTGACTTAGGACCTACGAATATTCGTTGAAGCAGCTTTGTCTGAAAATAGATTTAACGGTTTTGTCTTGGAAGTCGAAGATGACTTTAGTGACGAACGAAGCTAATGTAGAAGAATCTGATTTTAGATGTGAGTTGCAGTGTTGCGTTAATCCAGATTAATGATTAACGAATTACTGTTTCATAATCCCTCATCCCGATAAGTTCGATTTAAATATTTAACTAATCCATAATCCTTAATCCAATTGGGATTATAATATTAATTCAACTGGGATTAAACTTTTGAGCTTTGATAAAACCAGTTTGCAGTACATTAAATCGGAGGCTTTTGAGGCCATCTATCAACTTGACTATTCGGTTGAAGAATGCTGTTGTCGCTCCCAGTTCACATCCACTTTTAAGCTTCGGTAGATTAATACCCAAAGCTTGGAAAAAATATGGGCAGAATTTATATTGCAGGATAAAATTGTTCAGCAGTCCGTTGTTGCGATAGCACTACACATGTATTTAACATTTCTGTCCAAGGTTGATAAGTTTTTATGGTTTGAAAAAATGTCAAATCCGAATTCTCAGATATATTTATTTTTAAACTTTTCCATCCGGCAATGTTGACTACAAACTCCTCTTCACGGTAACTCGGATGATCCGGACGACAGTATTTCTGAAAATTCTGTAGTTGAAGTTTAGCGCCGTTAACGGCGCTAAACTTCCATTACAAGATTTCTAGAAATTCTGTCGTCCGGATCATCCGAGTTACCGTGAAGTGGTGTTTGTACTGAATTCTCAGGTAATCGAGTTAGGATGTATGAAACGTTTTTAACATTTAAAAAATATTCACTTGTTTGCTACACAACAATCCAAAATTGTTTCCGAAAATAGACACTTTGTATGTCTGAATTGCTCAGTTGAATAAGTGTCACTATTCTAACACGGAAAACTAGTTCTCACATATGATATGTTAAATTACGTTTACAGTTTTTATTGCAAATTTTTTATTTCATGAAGTTTCTTCAATGTAAATAAGAATCAGTAACTGAGTAGAATTAACTAATTCCATATCCGAATGAAACATATCAGTGATTGAACAAAATGCCGTTGAAATATAACGAAGAAACAAACGTTTTACCTATAATATGTATTCTTTCATAATTTCAACGGGAATATAACAATTGATGTATCAATTCGAATATTGATTCTACTGTGAAAAAGTAACGTAATCTACAAAATTTGCATAATACAAAAAAAAAATTTATTTTTAAATCCCTAATCTCAAATTGATCCGGATCAGTTAAATTCCTAATCCTAAATCATGTGAATAATCCTGATGGGTTAATTTTGGCTTAACCTCAATCTACAAAGCTGGCTAATCCTCAATTTCTGCATCTAATCCACTCATTCAAAAAATCCATTCCCTAATTTCTAATACCTATAGAAAATCCATTAATCATCCAGTTCTGTTTGATGATGGATTTAAGACGAATGAATCTATATTGAAACTAAGGGAGATTATATTGGGGTTTATTGTTTAGATATATCCAGTTTTTTTTTAATTGTGATTGGGGTTGAAGTGCTACTAGTGTTGCTTCCAAAATAAAGTAAAATTAGAAGAGGCCCTTTAGTAATAACCGCAGTAAAATTACACCAATTTTGTAGAAGCCGCGGCTTTTCTTCAAATAAATACGGTAATTAATTAATTCTGTGAACCCTGCAGGTTATCACTTGATTGTGTAATAAATTATAATTTTTTTTAAATTAAAGCGGGATGCACAAATTAAACCCTTATGAGGCAGCTGTTATTTCTACAAATTACATATGTCATCATCATGTTGAGAATTTCCTGAACAACAACTTTTCTCATGATACTACCCCTGTGAAAATTGATCCTTGACCACTAGAGGCAGAGTGTGCCATACGTATAATACGTCAACGTATAATACGTATAATTCCATGTATAATAATACATCGTCGAAAAATACAATGGTATCATTGGTATTTTTGATATCATTTGTATTTNCGAAAAATACAATGGTATCATTGGTATTTTTGATATCATTTGTATTTTTTGTATTTTTTGTATTTTTTGTATTTTTGATTATTCTTTCACACTGAAAAGGTAAATCAGGGTATAATTTGCATATTTTAGTGATATTAATTTTTTATTTTTGTTTCAACTTGGGTGGTCTCTTGTTTCAAAGTCGATCTATTTTTCTATTACTGTACCATCTACTATATCTTGGAGTAATTTTACTTCAGTCTTTCAATAACATTTCAAACTTTCCAAAGATGCTTGGAAACACCGAGGCAGTTCGTTCAACTAATCCACTTACACGGTGTAAATGTGTAAGCATCTTTGACACTAACCGACCATTTGATTGGGACAACTTGAAAACACTTTTTAAAACTCTGTGCTCAACTGCTTACTGCGAACGTAACCACTGCCAGCTTAGAGCAAATTTTTTCGACCTATGCACTAGTTCAATCAAAACTTCGTAACCGACTCGGAAATGAAAAAGCCTCAAAGTTGACATTTCTTTCCAAGTATCTGAACTTGTAAAAAATCTCAACTCAAGAATTCAATCTTGGAGTGGGTTTGGAACCAAGATGCTGAAGAAAATTTAGAGACACTTGAAACGGAAAACAGTGACGATGACATCTTCCAAACTCTAGAAGTCATGATAGTTAGCGGCAATGAAAGCGACTAAAAATTAATCATACTCTGCGAGCTGATGATTATATTAAATAAATTTTACATTTAGGGTCGATAATTTCATAAAACTATAGTAGTATTTTTTTGAAAAGAAAAAACCAAAAGGTATTTTACGATCTATTAAATGGTATTATGCTGTTTTTCTGAAATTACGGTATTTTTTATAAATGGAGGTATTATACGGTATTATACGGTATTATACGGTATTGTACATATTATTACGTATTTTTTCGAAAAATACGGTATTTTTACACACTCTGACTAGAGATTAAGAAAGTTAACATGGAGTAAAGTGAGGTACATGTTCGATTGAGCTGAAATTCAACAAACTTGTAGATTTTGAACTTCCGACTGATGCTTAGTTGATGCTGAACCTCATAAAACTGATCTGTGACCTTTCGACGTCACTAAAGTTAACATGCAGGTTAAACTGCAATTACAATGTTCGTTTCAGTGTCTTTTGTTCATTAAACGTGTAACAATACAATAGGTTCTTACAAATCCGTGATAATTTAAAATGCCTAAAGATTTCTTCACTGATCCTTGCACTAAAGAAGAAGTGGAAGGATTCAAAGAAGTATTTCAAAAAATGCCTACGTACAGCGACAAGGGATACATTTTGTCGAGTGACACTCGGTTGTTGTGTGTGTGCATCTATGGACTGGGGACGAAGTCGCGGACAAATAAAAGCATACGAACACTCCTGGGACTTTAGCTTTTGAGGCATGATTAGTATTGATGAGTTCATCAGTATTTTCAGTTCCATGCACGACGCATGTAAGACGATGCGTCGTCGAGTGTCTGCCTACGACAAAGACGGGAACGGTTTTATTTCTCTCGACGAATTTCTCGAACTCATCAAACTTATGATTATTCACTAACCGAAGCTCGAAGGTATTTCTTATGAAGAATTCGTTAAAGAAACCGACACCAACCATGATGGGAAAGTCAATGTTGAAGAATGTGAAAAATGGGTTCAGGATCATATCTCTTCAGATTAATTGATATTTATTAGTCGAGAAATCAAATTTAAAATGTTATATGCCTTTCTGCATCCAAATAGTATCTCTCCGACCCTAGCAACATTTTGTTTACCTCAAGCGTAATTATTTCATCAAATTCAAAAATGTTCTTATGCTCCAATTACACCAGAGAGCAAAAGTTGCGCAACTTTTGTTCACAAGTTTTATGCAATTTCTTGTGCAAGAAGTTGTATGAAACTTTTGTTTCATTATTGAAATCACTAATAACCAAACATATGAAATTCACCTATTATCGCTTCCGCTCAACTTGCCTCAAATGATTTATATTTGAAAACCCACCAGATTGACAAAATTCAACTATAAAATACACCCACCCAATTAACTAAATTTGTTATTTTGGCATATTGAAAATGCAAAAAGATATTCTTTGCGCACTCGGAATGGCTATAAAAGCTTTTGCAAAACAGTTTATAAAAAAACGTAAAACACGGAAATGTTGGTCAAAGACTTTTTTAAGAGATGGGGCTTTTTGAATCAAAATATTCAAAAGTTGTAAAGTTTCATGATCGAAATTGCATTCGATTGCAATTTCGGATCTTGAAATTTTTCTTGCGTATGATGACGATGTGCAAGAGAAATTGTAAGATTTCATGTGCGATTCCACCAAAAATTTCAAAATTTCATTAAACCTTTCGCATAAAGTTACCTAGTGTAATTGGAGCCTTATGCTACAATTACACCAGAGAGCAAAAGTTGCGCAACTTTTGTTCAAAAGTTTTATGCAATTTCTTGTGCAAGAAGTTGTATGAAACTTTTGTTTCATTATTGATTACACTAGTAACCAAACCTATGAAATTCACCTAATTATCACTTCCGCTCAACTTTTGCCTCAAATGATTTATATTTGAAAACCCGCCTCGGATTTTTGTCAAATTGATGTTTTTTCAAAATAAAACTTGTCCCGCATTAACTTGTTTTTTACGAGATGGGGCTATGTGAACCAAAATATTCAAAAGTTGTAAAGTTTCATGATCGAAATTGCATTCGATTGCAATTTCGGATCTTGAAATTTTTCTTGCGTATGATGACGTTGTGCAAGAGAAGTTGTAAGATTTCATGTGCGATTACACCAAAAATTTCAAAATTTCATTAAACCTTTCGCATAAAGTTACCTAGTGTAATTGGAGCATTAGAAGAAAAAAATGTTTTTAACCGATAATTTTTCAAAGAATAACCCATACGCAATATGGACCAACACACTTCAACGATAATATTAACCTGAATTTTGTTTTTATATTTAATTAGGGAATGATAAATGTTCTAAAGGAAAGGAAATCAAATGATGGACTGAATTTCCTCACAAAATTAAACTAATATTGTAATTTTTTGTTAACCTCCATTAGTAATTTTTTGATTAAGACCACAGTTGCAGAATCGCAACCATTTCACAATTAGGTTGCGGCAGGTTGCGAGTTGCGGTTGCGGAGTTGCGGAGCAGAATAACGAAAATTGCGAATGCGGAGTTGCGGCCAAATTGAGAATTATAAAAGTTGCGGTTGCGGCGTTGCGGCCAATTATGGAACTTGCAAAAGTTGCGGTTGCGGCGTTGCGGGACGTAAAATGCAAAAGTTGCGGTTGCGGCGTTGCGGGGCGTAAAATGCAAAAGTTGCGGTTGCGGAGTTGCGGGTGTCAGAAATAACAGCTGAAAATGCGGAGTTGCGATCTCTGTGAAGTAGTTGCGGGAAATAGTTTGATATTGTGCGCAACTATTATGCCCTGACTTGGGATGGGCTCGGTTGTGTTGGTCAAATATGTGAAGTTGTAAAGCGGCTTTGTATAACCACAGATCTAACTTCAGTAAACTCGAAACTGAAACCAAAATTTAGTTCTTGAACACCTGTGTTACAGAGGACCCAGTAAAAGAGCGTCGCGCCATTCAAATTCAAATTATTTATCAAGGGGAAAAGTCCCATGTGCGGTGTGGCGTTGAGTCTGTCTTTGCAATCTCAAACGCTCCTGTTGAGTATGACCTGTAAATCCGCAATGACAAGATAAGGATTCCTTATTTTGGCGTAAGGCACAACTTCAAAATTGGCTTTATTTAATATGTAAACAATCCTTTTCGTTCTCAATTTAAATTTTGTTAAAACTTGACACATCAATTTCAAATCTGAAATTAAGTTTGTGTAACGCTCACTTACAATTAATTGCTTTAACTAAGCAAACCAAAATTTGAATTAATGGATTGTTGTATTTAATTCTTGCATATTGAAATTGAATAAATAAAATTGAAAGGCTATTTTTATGCTCTAAATTCGCTTTAAATGTTATAGGAACATTTCTTTTATAATTTTGTCGAAAGTTGTAAAAAGTTGCGGAAAAGTTGCGGGAATTCTGGTTACGTGTTGGTTGCGGTTGCGGGAAATTTTGAATCCAAAATTGCGAATGCGGCGTTGCGGCAAAAATTTTAAAATTTAAAGTTGCGGTTGCGGCGTTCTAGTGGAAGTATTAAAATACAAGAGTGCGGGTTGCGGAGTTGCGGGCATCAAAGCTCAAAAGTTGCGGGTGCGGAGTTGCGGCTCGAAATATTGTACTCGAAGTTGCGGTTGCGGGCCGCAACCGCACTTCTGCAACTGTGATTAAGACGCAATAATGTTTCGAAAAACCCGTTTTTTTCCTCGTTAATTGGAAAATAACTTCATAGATACACTTCACACTCTGTCTAGACAGAGTATTGAAACGAATTATTCAATCCGTGCCTTGAGTTACAGAGAAGCAGTTACTACTTGCGACAAATAGATTAAATTAATAATTAAATTTAAAAAAAAGTAACATTGTTATGGGTCTGGTCTAAATCGACCAACTCACCTTAGTTAAGCTGGACGAAATTCCCAGAATCCATTAACACTAGCCCACAAATCAATTACTAATTGATTTTTAAATAATTTAAAACTAAATAAAATTATCTTCAAAAAAAACTTTTAACTTTAACTTTTTGAAATTGTGATTTTCCCACAATTTCAACTCAAAGGAAAATTAGTGCAGTCAAGGCTTTACTTGCCTCTCGACTGTCAGTACTCAAACCTTTTAACAATTAACTTTAACTTTAAAGAAAATAAACTAAACCCTATTCAATAAATACAACAATTGCATCAACAATAAAAATAATAATTTTTATTTAAACAAATAAACTCTAACAATGAAATATTATTTTCAGGCTAGATTCTAAACCCCCACTCATGGGTCAGACTTCCTCCTAGAGTGAAGTCATAGAATTAATTCCTTGACTCCAGGCCCTGGACTTTTATACCCTTGTAGCCTTAGCGTGCCTGGTGCAAAATAGCTATTATTATACTTCTGTAATAATAAAACAAAGGAAATTCATAAAAATAAACTAAAGTTAAGCTTACTAATTTCCATAATTAGTAACAAAATAAAACAAAGAAAATAAAGACAAAGGTAAGTCAACCATTGCATAAATTATCTAATAATAATTTATAAAAATAATCATACAGTTGACGTCACATATAAATGCATTACAACTGTAACCAAGGTTGCTATGAGGAATAAAATCCAAAAGTCTTGGATTCTATTCCTCATAGAAACCTTGACTGTAACAATATTAAACAAAAACGAAACAGGAAAATTTTGAACAGTATTTGATGAGGTTCACAGTGACGAATTTTCTTTAAATATTTTAATTTTTAATACGCCTGTCTGTCTGTAATGATAGAGAAATGATTTGGTTAAAGTTTGAGAAATATGTGCTGTCTATCTATTTTATTCCATCATGTAAAAATTGAGTAGAACTACTGGCGAAAATGTGAAAATGTAAAAATAAAATATTTATTTTCATGTAAACCAAGTCACTTGACGTTCTAATGAAAAGCATATCAAGTGACTGACTGAATTTCCTCACGAAATTAAAATAATTTTACAATTTTGCTCAAAGACAATTCAAGTTTTATTTGTATATTATTTATTTTACAATAAATTAAGGAATAACTTAAAATTTTAATACTATTTGAAGAAGATGAACAAAAACGCAACTCCATTTACCAAATTATCTGTGTGTTAATTTTGCCCTTCCTTCCATATGGTAGAAAATTACAACTTTATTTTTAACAACGGGAAGACTTTTGAATATTTTCACAAAAATTACTTGTTTCTTTCTTGATTTGATTTTAACTAAACAATTCAATTCAACATTTCTATGTAACTGAGAAGAAATTGTATATGTAGTTGACAAAGCCATAGCCCCAAATACCAATATTCCAAAAAGCGCTACTAAGTATTGAGTGAACATTGCTAACGCGACATAATGAAGTACATGTCGCAACTTTATAACGGCTATTGTGAATATTAGAATCCCAATCATTGTGCCTATTTTCAGTAAGGGTATCAATGTGAGTCCGAATACAACGTTGAACAATGTGTTGAGGATCTGAATACACTTGTACACTTTGACACAGTTTTCATTTTCATGTATGGATTACTGTCTGATCGGGGCCATTCGACACTATTTAATTGAAAATTTAGTCATGATACTCGAATCTATTCAATTTAAATTTGATCAAGTGAGTTAGTGCTTACCAAGACTTGCGGAGCCAGTAGTTGATACTCAATAAGACGGACGCGAAAGCTATTGTAGTGAAGTTAATACAAACAACAAGCTCTAACATAGTTAACAAGTATGAACTAAGTATGAACATATTTAACCAAGATGAGTTAGCGTATCTGATGTTAGTAATTGAATATTGGAGAACAGCTACCATACAAGAAATGTTGGCGAACAAAATTAGGGCTGCAAACAAAGCTTCTCGAACTTTGCTTGGAAATGCTTTGTCAATCAGATCTGAGTTTCCTATTGCATTAAATGAGATGCACAAATTAAACCTAACCGAGGCACCTGTTATTTCCACAAGTATCCTATGTCATCATGTTGGGAAAATCCCGAACAACAACTTTGCTCATGGCAATGCCCCTGTGAAAGTTGACCCTTGACCTTTGGAGGCCACCAAAGTTAACATGGGGTCAAGTGAGGCACCTGTTCGATTAAGCTAAAATTCACTTTACTTGTAGATTATGAGCTCCTGACTGATGTTTGAATGCGGCTCAACCTCCTAAAGTTTACCTTATGTCAAGTGAGGCACACGTTGGATTGAGCTGAAATTCAACAAACTTGTAGATTATGAACTCCTGAGTAATGCATGAATGGGGATGAACCTCATAAAAATTGATCTGTGACCACTAGACATCGCTAAAGCTAACATGGGGTGAAGAGAGGCACACATGTTCCATGCAGCTGAAATTCAGTAATCTTGCAGATTATTTGTCTTGATCTGTTTAACTTTCGTCAATCTCAATGTCTGATTGAAGCAGCCATGTTGACAATCTGTCATAGAATCGTTGTTAAAGGGTTAACCCTAAATTGGTTAACCATAAATTATGAACAGGAAATCCAGTTTAAATATAAAATATAATTCAAATAAAAAATTTAATTAAAAAAAAAATTTTTTTTGTAGTAAATTGTATAAATTTTATTTCTTACATTAACTATTGTAATTAGAAAATAGAACAATGGGGCCAAATCCCCAGAGTTTATCCATTCCAAGGAAAAGTTGAACCAGTTGAACCAGAAAGTTGAACTTTATAAAAATGGAAATTTTTTAACATAATGGAAGCAGTCCGTATGCAGACTGGAAGTATAAATGTGTCATAAATAAATATTGGAAATGGAATTGACGTTACCTGGAATTGAAATGGAATGGAAAATTTTTCATGTTGAAGTAAAAATGTAAATCCTGAAGCAATCTTGATAAATTTCAAGAAAATGGATCCTGACTGCATGAAACCTTTAAGGCTAAACCGGAGGTAACAATATTTTGAATGAAATTTTTTTTGGCAAAGTATTAACAGTTTCAGAAAGACCATCCAAAAGTAGTAGAACAAAGTTAAAAAATCAAGGCTCTACGATCAGTAGTACACAAGTTATGCTTTTTTGAAAAACGAAATTGGATGTTCCTTTGAGTCGATATACTTAATAATAGAGTAGCGCATAACTGACTCAGGAGTCGAGTCAGACTAGCTCACTGATAGCAGTCAGGGAGTCGACTCAGTAGCGTATATATATCCGGTTCAGGAACACGAAATGCTAAATATATGGGAGAATCTACACAATGAATCGACTCTGAGTCAAAATTTGACCAAGTATGGTCTACTTCTAATGAGTTCAATTTTGACTCTGACTCAGTCAGGAAGTCGACTCACTCTGGCTGCCGGATAAAAGTGAGTTCAAAAATTTTTCAAAAATGCATCGAGTACTCGGGGTAACTCTAGTTATTTTTGAGTTATAGTTAAGACAACCATGATTCATTACTTTTTCATTTTGGGAAATTCTCTGAATCTATGGCAACAATAACTACAAACTACAATACATTTAGACTTAATTTTCCACTAACTTAATGATTGAATACCATAAGATTTAAGTATATGAGCTAGATACCGTTTGGGGAAATAGGACATGGTTCTTTTTGGAGTTTACTTTTGAAACACTCATTCTCACCAGCAAACCCGCACCTCCCACTACATCATAACACCCATCATAGATGGACACAACTCAAAATGTGTTCATATACACATCAGTTTTTAAATATTCGCTAGTGTTCTCCATGACTCTGACTCCGGAGTCATGACTCTGACTCTGACTCTGACTCTCATGACTCTGACTCCCATGGTTTTTGGGAGTCGGGAGTCATTTGATGACTCTGACTCCAAGGGTTTTGGGAGTCAGAATCATGACTCTTTTGAAACATATGGGACTATTTTTCAACAAAATTTACATGCAAATATTATTTCGGTAGTTATTTTTACAAAGAAATATTTTTAAAAAGTTAAAAAAAGTTACGAATTGTTTATTTAACCTGATGAAAGTGGCTTTTTTGTTTTATTGTTGTCAAGGAAACTTAGAAAATTAGCAAACTTAGAAACAAGGAAACTAAATGTATAAAAAAAATTCAATTTCAGACCCGATTTTCCATTTTTGTATTATGTAACTTCGGAGTCGAGAGTCATGACTCTGACTCAGAGTCGACTCCCAAAATTTAAGGAGTCAGAGACATGACTCCTGAGTCAACTCCTAAACTACAGTGAGTCAGAATCAGTGACTCGGGAGTCAATGACTCTGACTCAGTGAGATTTGGGAGTCACTTTACACACTAGTTACAACCGTGAATATGAATGGATAAATGAAATAGAGTCTGGGACTGGAGGGAATTTATTTAGGCGGGATTGTTGTGTGAGAGAGGGTGGGTGAAGAGGAATACTGGTGCGCATTTGTTGGTGAGAATGAGTGATGCAAAGGTAAACTCCAAAAAGAAGCATGTCCTATTTCCCCAAACGGTACAATTTGCATGTGTTAGGATCAGATGCTTATTTATTTTCAGTCGCAGGGTCAATTTGAGTCTGCTTTGCATACGGTGGCCAGTAGCACATCTCTCCTCCAATCCATTTCTGACAAACAACTGCCACCGAATTTTCTTGGACAAACTTCACCAAATGAAACATGTGACAGTAAGGTCAACAGAAGTCAAATTAGGCTAATTTCAGTAACACCATGTCACTATCCACTAAAAACCAAAATGCACTTAAATTTGAAAATCTAAGTGAATTTATTATCACCATGTAAGAAAACCATTATGATCATTTCAAACTACCCTGTTTGTTCCCGAGCAAATGCCATCTGCTCGGGACAATTGTAGCTCAAATTCTGGAAACAATAACTTCATAAAGTAGATTTGCTGCGTCTCTGTTGAGAAACCTTCACTTAAATTCTCTCCGAAAACTGTTACATTGGGACATAATTCTCGACTTTGGAACAATCTTTGATTTCTTTCGCTGACTCTACGATGAACTTGTTGCAATGGGAGTTTACTGGACGATAGTTATAATCTACTTATAACCTTTTACTAATGGAAACATTACAAGTTTTATTCATGTATTATTTTATAAGATAATGGGAATAAGCTGAATATTTTAATACTGTTTGAAGAAGACTAACGTAAACACAATTCCATTCACCAAATTATCAGTGAGTGTTAATTTTGCCTTTCCTTCCATATGATAGAAAATTGCAATTTTATTTTTAACAATGGGAAGGCTTTTAAGTATTTTTACAATCATTATTTGTGTCATTCTCGATTTTATTTTAACAAGGCAATATAATTCAATATTTCTATGTAATTGAGAAGAAATTGTATATGAAGTTGACAAAACCAAAACCCCAAATATTAATATTCCGGCAATCACTACCAAATAGTCAATAACAATTGCAATGCTGGTGTAATGAAGTAAATGCCGCAAATTTACAACGACACTTATGATTAGCAGGATTGCAACCATTATAATTATTTTCAATAGTGGTATCAGAGTGAGTCCGAATACAACGTTGAACAATCTGTTGAGGATCTGAATACACTTGTAGACTTTGACACAGCTTTTGATTTTCTTGTAAGGATTACTGTCTGATCGTGGCCATTCCAGACTGTTTAATTAAAAATAATAGTCATAAAGTCAAGCCCATTCAATTTAAATTTGATCAAGTCAAGAGAGCTTACCAAGACTTACGAAGCCAATAGTTGATGCTCAATAGGACGGACATGAAAGCTATTGCAATGAAGTTAACGCAAACAACAGTCTCTAGTATACTTAATATAAATGAACTAATTATGAATATGTTGTAACTAGGTGAGTTTGTGTATTCGATATTAGTGATAGAATATTGAAGCACAACTATCACGAGAGAAAAATTTATGAATACAATTATGCCTGTAAATAAAGTTTCACGAATTTTACTTGGAGATGATTTGTCCAAAAGATCTGAGTTTCCTGTTATATAACTTAATTAAATTAAATTTGTATTATATACCGTATTTCCTCTAATATTACCCGGGTTACAATTTTTAAAACTCATTTTCAACACCCGGCTAAAATTGGAGATCGGGCTACTACAAGTGTTCAGTTCCAGTTACCAACGAAACAATTTTTCTACCTATTGAAACTTATTTATTCTTTTATAAATATTCTTTATGGATTTCATAAGCACCCATTTTCCTTTCAATTAAATGAGTGCTCGATTAGAAGTCAAAGAAGAAGGTATATTTATTCTCTTGATTTTAATTACACTCACTATAACATATTCTGAAGGGTCTAGTGCAGAAACAGCACTTGTTGATTTTAAATTTTCAAAAAATTCCGTTTCCATGAGGAACAACTAAGTAAAAATAAAACCTGACTACAAAAGTTGTACTGAAATCGGAGAATTTGTGGGGTAATTTTGCCTTTTTTTTAAATTAAATTGTTTTTTCAAATTCACTCAATTTAATCTAAAAGTTACTGCTATCATTTTTGTCGTATGGTTTCATAATTTAAGTCAATTATGTGATTAATTACTCACTACTGTGTGGCAACAATAGGATCAACTTAGGATCGATTATGTGTAATACGGATCGACATTTTGATGTTGGCTGAATAAATTTTGCAATTAGAAAATATAGTCAGTATTTATTTGCGTCAAAATTGATTGTTTTGTATAAGAATAAAAAATTTAGAAGTTTACTTGACCGCCAACAATAGATGTTAGATTCGTAATATATTCTTAATCTACCAGCGATTGGCCTACAACTTTCAAAAATTCGCGAGATGTGGCATGTTTTAGAAACCAGCTATTGAAATTAAAGAGAAATAGAAATCACAAAATTGACCAAAATTATTTTTAATACTGTGGTTTGCTGTTTTATGGCATAATATAGTGTCAGTACAAATTCAGAAAGAGGTCATTAACCTCATTGGAGCACAATCCAAACCAATATACTCAAAATTTACTCAATTCTTCAAAATAATTAAACCGATCACTTTACTATAAGATAATTTAATTTCTAAAATTCCTCTTATTTAATGAATAATTATTGCGTTGATTCGGCAAGTAAATGTTTGAAGTCTTAAAATAATTTCCTTCAATTCGATTTTAAAATACACAGTAAACGCAGAACAAATAATGCTTCTTAAAGTTTTTGAACCTTAGCTCCTGCGCTAAGTTCAATCAAATACATTTCCCAAGTTTAAAAAACATTACGGTATAGTGAACTTTTCAGCAATTTTCACCTCACATAAACTATTGTCAACGCGCTGATCTGAAGTAATGTGAATTACAAAATTTTTTGGAATGAGTTGGTAATTTACACTCATGTTTAAATAATCTAGATTGAAAACAGAATTTTTGAAAACAAAAATCAACAACTGCTCTTTCTGCACTGAACTCTTCAATTGTAATTATCCTTTTAACAGTTCTAATTGTTCTCAGTTTCATTATCACCTGAGTGCCTGTTCTTGGTCTATTGTCTGGATAATCCTTGAATTAATTTAATTTGTTCCTTATCTTATCAATTGTGTTCTTATTAAATGTATTTCTAAGTCCTTATGTTACGTTTTGAGTTAGAAACTAAGTGGTAATTTTACATGTGCTGTGTTTAGATGTTGTTTCGTTCAGGGTTTTGCATGCCGCGTGATATGAAAATTTGAGTTGTGAAATGAATTTACATGTTTCGCCAATCACACGGTTTGTTCTCACTAACTTAAACATAGTTTCTATCTACTTAATAGCCTTCCAAAACTGGTTTCAATATTATTGGACGAGCTCCAAACTTTTTGTGGATAAAATCTAGATTTCGTTGCCTTTGAGAAACTGAAACTTTGTTTGATATTTCACCCAATTAACTCTTGTTTCTGTTAAACTTTTGTTCCTGTAATCACTATTAATCACTGTTGCTAATCTGTCCCTGTTCCAAACCTGTTCCTGACCTGTTCTTGAGTACTATTCCTGTCATTACTATTGAGCACTGTTGCTGATCTGTTCCTGTTACTGACCTGTTCCTGACCACTAATCCTGAATCCTTTCCTAGTAAGAAAATTGTTCATGTGGTATCCGTTACTGAATCTACCTCAAGTTCTATTCTGTTTCTGTGTATAAATAACATCTCAATACAAGTCTCTTTGTCTTCACTTTAGATACGAGCTAAACAATAAGAGGCAGGGAGCTATTCCTCAATTTGCAAATATTTTTTAATTCTTAATTAAATTTATTTCATTAAAAAAGTTAGTAAACTAATCATTTTTCATTTCTTAAAAACAATTTCTATAATTGAGTATTTATTTAAATTTGGCGTCAGAAGGAACTATGGAACTACTAGAGTATTATTCTTGGAGACAAGGCACTATTCCTTCATTTGAAAAGATACACCCGGGTACTAAAGGTAGTATGGTATCTACAATTAGAGGAAATACAGTAATTAAATGCTATATAGCTTTCAGCAGCAAAAGTGTAAGCTGATGCTTAACTTTTCTAAAATACTTACCAATTTTTTTAGTATTCAACTGTAGAGTGAGATTAACAATTTGCGTATATTCAACCGGAAATATCCAAACTGTGAACTTGAGTGCCGCATTTGCAATAGAAATCATCATTAGGATACTGTTCAAAATTCCAGAAACATGTTGATTGTTTCTAAAATTTTCCCATACAGTCAAACCTAACACGCCAAGATTCAAAATTTGATTCAATGAAAGAAGTAACGAGCTTAGTAAGCGATATCTAGAGTTAACAAGATGAAAATTTTCATTTTCTCATGTGAATGGGACAAAATGAAATGACGAAAAATATTTAAAATTCAAAGACAAAAGTTTTAGTTCTTTTGTTGTTAACATCGCTCAATGAGTTCTTCGCTTATGATTAGAAATTAGCAATAACCTAATAATATAACTCTATTAATAGTAATTATTGCACGGAATTTGTCTAAAATATTAGTAATTAGCAAGGGCGTACAGCATTCATCTCAAGAAGGAATCAGAAATTGTCTTTTCCTTCTGGATTCAAATAAATTTACGACTGAGCAGTTGCTGCAGAAAAGCCCACAAAGAATAAAATATTCATGAAGAAATATCGATTCGTTTAGGGACGAACTAAAAACTGTATAAATGTAGGTATTATTATGTGGAGTTGCGAAAATCCTTATTCTGAATTAACTTGAGGAAATTTGGCAGGAAAAACAAATGTTACCGCATATTTTATAATTGTAACTCTCATGCTGGTATTACGATCTTTTCGCTTGAAATCCGAGGTTTGAACTAAAACTAGAGTTTCTTAAGACAAGAGTATAAATGCTGTATTACGAACTTTCTATTCCCGAAACCCGAGAAAAACCAAATCCCAAGTTTCCATACGCTTGAAACAACAACACTGCGAACTCTCGAGCGGAAAGAGTAAATTCAAAATTTCAGTTGTAAACATTTCAATAATTTGAATTAGTTGAATTACTTTCAATTGAAAATGTGATCAAAGTCAATGTCACCCTTCGAAAAAACTCTACTATTGGAGTTAGTAAGCAGAAATGCATCGTCCAGAGGAAGAGCACCGACAAGTCAACCAATACAAAGAAAACTGATGCATGGAAATGAATAATGGAATCCTTTAACAGCCAATCGGAGGTGAACAAAAGAGATTCGAAGCAACTGATTAATTGATGGAAAATTACTGAAAAGAATGCAAAGAAGAAGATAAACGAACAATTAAGATTCTGAAATCCAATTTATTCCTTCGAAATGATTAATGGTAGAAACTTGTTTAGGTTTCTTCTGATCGGAAAATTTTTAAGAAAACTGGTGGCGTTGGAGATACTGACAGTAATATTCAAACAGCTTTGAGTATCTTGCAAGATCAATTGCAACCTGAGGACAATTCTAATGACTGTGATGCTGAGTACATTGACAAAATTAGTAATTATATATTTATAGTTTAACATGACCATATTACCGTAACGGCATTATATATTTAACATAATTTTAAATTTTCAGATAAGGATCTTGGTGGGCCAGTCTTTACTGTTGAAATCAGTGAACAGAACAAAATCAAAAAGACTGAGCATGACTCATTTGAATTTCCCAGGTACCAATGATGCAACGACACTGCACTGTGAGCACACCAATGAAACCGATCGCTTCACAGAATACACATACGCCTAAAGCAATATCGAAAATCCTCATAGTGAAAAAGTTAGTTGATAGGCCAAAAATAACGTCAGCTCAAAAAAATATAATTCAATTTGCCGAACAGGAGCATCGGATCAAGTTGGAGATATTAAAGAAACAGTTTGCCAATGAAGAATTAAAAGAAGAAAGTCACAAGATGATGTAAGATTATTAATTAGCTCTGGCGTGTTTCTGTAGACTTATAAAATTCATAGTTGGGCAGCTTTAATGTGGTTTTAATTTTAATTAACATTGTAAACAAATTTTGTGAAATACTTGTTGCATCAAAAACTTTTCACCTTTCACTTTTTGAAAAATTTGGAAAATTGAAAATTTTCTGTTGTATCAAAAGTAGTTGGCAAGGTGAAAGGTTAGGTTTTTGAAAAGTGAAAATGTTAGGTTACCTTTCAATAAAAATAATATTGTGTTGCATCAAAATATAATTGAAATATTAAAAATTGAAAAGTATCTTTACTTTTCAA
>NIPM01000023.1:547985-636816 GCA_002738285.1 Holacanthella duospinosa | reverse complement strand
ATAAATAGTGTCTGTTACTATATCAACGAAACAAACTTTTCACGATTTACTTTTCACTTTTCAAAAAAATTAGGTTATGGAAAGGTTCCTAAAATATTTTGATGCAACAGAGCTACCTTTCACTTTACCAAAAATGAAAAGTGAAAAGTTGAAAAGTTTTATTTTGAAAGTTTTTTGATGCAACACGCCCCAAGGGCGTGTAAATGAATTTATTTTTATAATATTTGTTTCTCCTCTTCTCAGCTCTTTTTGCATATCCGATCAGATCCTCTATCATTTGTTTTGCGTTTTTTGCAGTCTCGATGCAATTATGTCACTCTTCTTGTCCACACTTTCTTTTACATTGTGCCCTCGAACCATGGTGTGTATACGTACAAATTAATTTCAAAAGAAGCAAGGATTCTGCAAAGTAAGATTGGATTAGGTCTTTCTTATCTCCAAAGATCCACCTTGCAGTATATGCAAGTAACCTTTCTGCCACGTTGAGTTGGTTGCGCATAGAATTATAATAATCGAGAAGATGGTAGTATCCATAACCGATCGGTTTTTGCAGCCACAAACGGAAACCTGTTGCTATGAGGAATTTCGAAAAACGTCTATGAGATGGTTAGTCCATTACTCGACTCATTCTCAAATTTCTTTTTTTTTAATACTCTAAAGGGCGGAACTGACCGTTGCAGAATTTCGTTGGCCCGAAAGAATTTCCATCCACTTACTCATTTTTGTGTAACTCACCGTCAGATTTGTCAGTGGAAAATATTTCCACATAGTACAGTGGATGGAAATTCCAGCGAATCAGTTTTTCTCTCGTCTGAACTCACCGAGAGATGTGTCGCAGGAGAAAAATTCTGCTGAGTTGATTTGAAAGAATTTCCGTCCGTCCAATTTCCCATTTTTCTAGGCCAGACCGAAAGAAACCATCTCACTATATGACAGAATTATTCTGCAGATGGTTTTTTGAAAGTTGAATTTTTTCAACTTCTGAATGGAAAGCTTTCCACGGAAACAATTTCCATTGTTAAACCCCACCAACAAAGCTGAAAAATTACCAACTAAATTATCGTATAGCCCCGTTCCTCGTGCTGATGTTTTAATTTTTCGTTGTTTCATCCTGTAGATTATTAATACAATGGAAACTAATTCCTCTCACCACAAACACATTTTGGAAACATATAAAATGACTTGTTATTTCTATTTCGCTGTTTCGTAAAAATCTATCGATGGAATTTCTGTCCATCATTATGCCAGACCGAAGTAAGAACTGTATTCCTTACCATCGGTGCAGTTAATGGTGTGGTTTGGCCGAAGAACAACATATAAGGATTTTCCTTCCTTGGAAGGAATCCGAAAGGAACTTTTGGTGAGGTATAACAACAGAAAAATTTCCGCCGGAGAATTTTTTTTCCACGGAAAACTTTTCAAAGCATAATTTCTGTCACGGTGAGTTCTACACTTAAAGCTTGACCAGAGTTGTGTTTCCCTTTCCTTTCTGATTTTCCCCTTAAAAATGCTGAATCATTTGCATACTTTAATTATAATTTAATTTAGGTCATTATTGACCTTTGACCCGTAATACCTCGAAATCTGACACACGTACCAGTTGATTTCTTCACAGATTCAGAGTCTACGTATTTTTAGCTAAAAATGACGTATCGCATGAACCTTGACCCTTCTGATACACTGATACTTGACTTTGACTTAACTTGACTGATACTTGATTTTTTTTCGTACTATTCCTGTCATTACTACTCAGCACTGTTCCTGTTCCTGACCACTGTTCCTGGATCATTTCCTAGTAAGAAAATTGTTCCTGTGGTATCCGTTACTGAATCTACCTCAAGTTCTATTTTGTTTATGTGTATAAATAACATCTCAATACAAGTCTCTGTCTTTACTTTGTATACGAGCAAAACAATAAGAGGCAGGGTACTATTTCTCAATTTGCAAATTTTTTTTTTATTCTTAATTAAATTTATTTTATTACAAAAGTTAGTAAACTAGTTATTTCTCATTTCTTCAAAACAATTTCTATAATTGAGTATTTATTTATTTGAATTTGGTGTCAGAAGAAACTATGGGACTCCTAGGGTACTATTCTTGGAGGCAAGGCACTATTAAAAGGCAGGGTACTATTGGAAGCTAGGCTATTCCTTCATATGGAAAGATACACCCGGGTGTACTAAAGGTGGTATGGTACAACTAGAAGAAATACAATAATTAAATACTGTAAAACTTTCAACAGCAAAAGAGTTAGCTAATGCTTAACTTCTCTAAAATACTTACCAAATTTATATTTAATTGACTGCTAACACTTCTCACTTTGATAGTTTAATTTTTAATTATTATTTTAAGAATTATTTGATAATTCCGTGTAATTTTACTTCACTTGAACAAAAAAAGTGAACGCAATATCAGCGGTTAGACTTGGGATATTGAATACGACTACTAAAGTTAAGGTAAGTTAATTAACCAAAAATAAATTACATTATTTTCGATTACATTACTTAAGGTAATAATAATTCAACGAAGAAAAAGCCATTTCGGAATTCATTATTTTTTTTTGAATGGTTGTCTAGTGGATTTGAACTTAAAAATAAAAATGCTGCACATGTCGGCAGAGTAAAGAAACTAAAAAACGATACAGTTTCTAGTTTTTACTCGTAAGTTGTGGAAGGTGGATGAATTTTGATAATTGACCAGTAATAAAATCCTAGAAATATCCTATCCTATTCCATACCTCAGCAATACAAATCAAACAGCGGCAATTAAAAACTTTTTATTGATTTCTTTGAATCCAGCAAAATATTTAAGAACAGATGCTGATCTGATTTTTGATATAGCCCAATTAAATTTTTCGGATGCCGAGGTGTGAATTTTGCGTTAACCCAATTAAATTTTTAAGATGGCAATGTGAGATTTGTCTGACAGCCTAATTAAACTTTTCAGATGCCGATATGTAATTTTTATGTTAATTTAATTACATTTTTCAGATGCAAATAAGCAATTTTTATGATAACCAATTAAATTTTTCAGATGCCAATTTCATTTTCAAAATATTGTAATAAAAATTTTCAGATGCTGATATATGATTATTGAGATACTCCAATTAAATTTATCGGATACGATATGTGATTATTGTGATAGGTAAATTAATTTTTGAAGATATGTAGATTTTATAATTTCCCGATTCAATTTATGGCGATAGATAATTTTATAATTCCTTTTCAGTTCATCACTTGTTTATCATGAATGAACTGATACAGGTTGCTGAAAGATTATATAATTTCGTGATTTTAAGCTTTTCCTCTTTTTGCTCCTAGTTTTCAGATTCCTTATGTAAATTACCCTTTTAATTTCTTGGTGGTGCACAACTCTAATATTTCTGGCGCGGATCAATTTTTGGTGTATGAGCGGGAGGGGAAATCCCCTTTGTATTGTCTGCTAAATTCAGCCTAACCCTGTATAACTCTATTAATGGTAATTATTGCACGGAATTTGTCTAAAATATTAGTAATTAGCAAGGGCGTTCAGAATTACATCTCAAGAAGGAATAGAAATTTTCTTTCCCTTCTGGTTTCAAATAAATTTACAACTTAGCAGTTGCTGAAGAATAGCCCACAAAGAATAAAATATTCAAGAAGAAAATACGATTCGTTTTGGAATGGACTTAAAAATGTACAGCATGAACCAACTTAATCCTGGCCTTCTTTCTTCGCCTTTCACCAAAAACGGCTTGGGGCAGGCGATACACAATAGTAAATGATGGAAGTGAAGTAAATTTTATTGTAATCACTATAAAATATCTGTTCCGATGCAAAGCAATGGAGCAAAGCAGAGAGACAGAGAGAAGAGGAGTCGGCAGGTTCTCTGTTGAGTCAGGTGGAAGAGATGCCAAGGGATCGTACCCCATTCCTCTAGTTGCTCATTTCTCTCAACTACACATCTTTCAGCATTACAGAATGGCGTTTGTTTAAATTAATTAATTTTTGCAGAGGAATGTTTTCTCAAACACACGCTAACTTCATTCCTTACAACTTTTGTATTTCGCGCTCTTTATTTGCTGTCTTAAATTTTTTTTGGTGAAAGCGACTTTCTACGGCCCGGATTAATTTGGTTCATGCTGTATAAGTGTAGGTATAATTATGTAGAGTTGAGTAAATCCATATTCTGAATTAACTTTGGCAGGAAAAACAAATGTTGCCGCATATTTTCTAATTGCAACTCTCAATATCTAAAATATTTATGTTTTCGAAATTGAAAGTTATTTCTTTCGGAGTTGGTCATATGTGCCCGAAAGCCAAAGAGCAAAAATAGTCACTTTTAATTGTGTTCTGTAGTAAATAATTGAACAGCGGTTCAGTAGTAAAATTTTTGCGGTTTGGCTTCCGAATGCACATTACCATATTCCCAACAGCTTAATAAGAATGGCAAATTAGATTAATGAGCTTGTATCCTTGTTTAGACAATTGTGTACAATTCCAAAGGCAGGTTTATAAGACGCATTAGATTTTTCGTCGAGAATTCTGATCTTATAATAGATGTAGTAAATCAATTTGGTCTTTTATGAAAACTATTAAATTTTGGGATGAAACAAACGGTTACACCTAATTAATCAACGCAAACCGCGTTAAATTAAATTAATTATGTAACACAATAATTAATTAAATTAATTATTAACACAAGTTAAATTAACATGCAAAGCTTGCCAATTTTTCTGCATATTATTCAAAATATTCTGTAATATAGTGGATCCCGATTGTAATAATTTTTATGTAATAAACTTCTGTTTGTAATGAACACACAAATGACTTTTAACTGGGATATAAGGCTTATAGTGCTCTTCCTATTTATTCAACAGTGACTACAGTAAACCTCGGATAAGCCGGATTTCAAGGGACCGAAATATTTGGTTCGTGGTAGCCGAGGTTCGGCTTAAGCGTATGCCGAACACACAACTTGGAGAATAATTTGTTCGTCTTAGCCGAGGTAGTTTTAATTTACCATTACTTTATAATAGAAAGTTGCTGTGAAAACAATAAAATGACTAAAATTATATCATTGGTTCATTTTCTGTCGTATTTGAATGTTTGAAAAGTTATTCAAAAGAAGTTATTCATTAATTTTTGTAAGAAAAAAGTTGAAGTTTCTTTAAAAATTGATCAATTAATTCGTGTTCGTGTTAAACGAGGTAAAAAAGCATGTGCCTTATGGACTGGGGCCACGAAAAGGCGTTCGTGGTAACCGACGGTTCGGCTTAACCGAGTTCGGCTTAGCCGTGCGATTTATACAAAAATTCCCTATCTCTGGGTGCGGACAGGACAGTTTGGTTCGCGGTAACCGAGGGTTCGTGGTAACCGAGGTCGGCTTATGCGAGGTTTACTATATTCTGTTCTCTCAAACAGAAAAAGTTGATGAAATGAGGATAAAGCGGAAGAGAGAAAAGATTTGAAAATTGATATGCAATGAGACGTGATTTCGTTTGATGATGAGGATAATGAGACCGTGGGAGATAGAGGCGGATTGTGGGAGGTGCAAATGAGAAAAGTTTGAGTTTACTCATCATTTCTGTAGATATCTACAAGATTATTGACTAATTCCTATACAACTTCCAACTGAAGAATAAAAGATAAACTTTTTTTTTAATTAATGGAACTTCATTTTGGTCAACAGGTTCTGAGACAAACGACACTTCCAACTGTTCCCACAAGGCTTCAAAGTTTTCATCGAAAACTCTCACAGACATTGGAAACAGTTGCCACAAATAACGTTGTGGTCTAAGCTTTGGAACGGAGTCGACGGAGAGGAACTGAAGACTCCATTGCATTGGTCTCATACAGGCAATCCCAATATTTTTATGTCCAGCTTATTGACTCTGGTTTGAGAGCAGATTTCAAATTTTAGAGTTGATGGATGAGAAATAATGTTAATGAAGACTGCTGTTGTTATCTAATTCTCATATTTATACTTTTCCAAATTAAATGTTACATACTATTAGTAATGGCTCAATAGTTGAGCCATTAAGGTATATAATATTTGAATTTGATTTCTCGACTAATGAATATCAATTAAACTGGAGGGATATGATCCTGAACCCATTTTTCACATTCTTCAACACTGACTTTCCCATCATGGTTGGTGTCGGCTTCTTTAACGAATTGTTCATAAGAAATACCTTCGAGCTTCGGTTCGTGAATAATCATAAGTTTGATGAGTTCGAGAAATTCGTCGAGAGAAATGAAACCGTTCCCGTCCTTGTCGTAAGCAGAGACTCGAAGACGCATAGTCTCACACGTGTCGTGTAAGGAACTGAAAACACTAGTGAACTCATCAATACCAATAATGCCTCCAAAGCTATTGTTCCAGTAGTCTTCGTATGCTTTTATTTGTTCGGGAGTTCGTTCACACTCTATGGATGCTAATAACAACCGAATGTCGCTCGACAAAATGTATCCTTTGTCGTTGTATGTAGGCATTTTCTGAAATACTTCTTTGAATCTTTCCAGTTCTTCTTTAGTGCAAGGATCCGTGAAGAAATCTTTAGGCATTTTAAATTATCACGGATTTGTAAGAACGTATTGTATTGTTACACCTTCAATGAACGAAAAACACTGAAACTGGATAATATTGTATTGAAATTTCCATGTAATTTATAATTATAAGGTTATCCAAAAAAATTTTTATTCCATTGTGGTAGCCGTTTAATTTTCAAATAGTAGTGTTGTGAAGTATAAGATTTGCCAACTAAAAAATTCCTGTTACTCAATTACAACAATAATATTTCTCAAAAAATTACAGTGGAATTCGTTTTAGGTCACTCCTTCTGTCACATGTCTCTTTGTATCACCAATTTAAAAATTCCCGGCGGATGCCCATGCACTGAAGGGTAAGAATAGGTCGCCTTATGTCACTTCGCCTAATGTCATTTTTCATCTTGAGTCACCCATTCCAACCCCACACATGGAAGTTTGCTTCTTTTATTGGCAACTTTCGTGCCATAGTTTGAATTTCATTGATCTTTTTTCTTAATTTTTTTCTAAATTGTATACATTCAACTTACACCTTAATAAAATGGGGAAAGAAACATTTTCCTAACGAGAAATTCCAACCGAGAAATTAACTTTCAAAATTAAAGATAGATCAAGTATCACAGAATCCTTTCTCAATATTGAAAGGCACCTATCCGAAACTTTCAAAAGTTCGTTTGTATATAGAGCCACTAAGATTTGAAACATTTTTATTCTACTAAACAGAGATAATCTTATTTTAGTAAATAATTTCAACAAATTTAAAGACTGGTCAGCGAAATTTGTAATCAAACATAGACTCAACGATTTCAGCACCAATCGCTAACAAACAAAAATCAAAAAATTAAAAAGTGGATTATGAGCTTTGAGTAATAGATTAAGTCTAATACTTATAACATCTTTAGAATCTACTTAACCACAATATACTTCTTTTTCCTTAGTTTTTTCTTTCCGTGATCGGTAATCGGGTGTCTCGGTAAATTACCATTTTGTATTAGAAATGATACCTTTGACGCTTGAATAAAATGTAAATCAATCAATCAATCAATCAATCAACCCTGTTGTGTGCAGAAAAAAATTACTATTTTCATTAGGTCAAACTGGTGTAATTTTGAACACTGAGTTAACCATAGTAAAATTAATATGTAAACCAAGATTCACAAATCCGCTTTTTGTCACCAAACACTATGTTAAACACCAAAGTTAAAAAAGTTGCCAATATCGCATTATGTCACCTTCGCTTTATATCACCAAAAATTTGGGCTCCCTTGGGGTGACATTAAACGAATTCCACTGTAATTAGTCTTTCAAGCAATGACTAAACCTGCAAATCGCTATATATTAAAACCTCAAGGCCACGAAGGGGTTAGCAAGATTGGTTAACCCTATAGATGTTTACCATAAATAATTAACAGGAAAATCCAGTTTAACTTGAAAATTACAAGGTTATTATTATTCATTAAAATTGATTTTTTAGAGTTACCCTACAGTAGGGCTTTCATTGGACATGGAAAATTTTATCACTAAAACTTTGAATATGAAAAACAAAACCATTGTACCATGGAAACGATTTATCTAATATTAACCCCCAATTCTAACGGCCAACAAGTGGGAAAACGATAGCTTAAGTAACTTTATACAGTAGAAGCCCAATAATATTGTAATTCAGAGGTGTCATATTTATTATAGTTTTGACTTATTAAGATGGAATAAATAGGAATATGTGTCAAATTGCATCGGAAATTTTACAAAAGTTATCAATTTAGGAAATATTCCAATCTCCGTATTATGCCGCTCTCGGTTTCAAAACTAATAAGCTAGACAAATTTGGAGGGCAAAAATTATTAATGTTTGCAAATTACACAAGGAATGTTGCACAATTTATAATTTTAAGAAATACTCGAATCCAGATATTGAAAGTAATTAAAATTTATCAATTCGGTTAGAAAAAGTTACGAATGTGTACAAAATTACATCAGAAATTCTAGAAAATTTATCAAGAAATATTCAAATGCGGATATTAAACAAATTTTGGATAAGAAATAAAGCCCGAGCAACTCGAATAGAGAAAATAGCTAAATAGTGACAAAAGACTTCAGCAACATTAAAAACAATTTGCTTTTCCTTGAAGGCAGTGAATCCGAATATAATAAGGAAGTCGGTCTACAATAATTAGTAACACCACAGTAAATACCCAGCCTAGGCAAATTATTTAATGATCGTTTCTTCAAAGATATTTGTCGATAGATTTGTACTCATTTTCCCAATGTAATGTTTTAAGAAAAGTATAAATACGTCTACAAAAAATGTTTTCATCTTGAGCAATTATAACAGTTATCTCCTTAAGATCATGGCATATTGAGCAGATTTTTTGAAAAATTATGTCCAAGTACTCATATTTCGTCATACTAGGGTACTAAAATTCCGGTTATTTGTTTTTCAGAAATATTCTCCTAACTTTCCTGAAATATTAGAAATCTGACATGGTTTTTATTTCCAGCATGCTTTGTGCACTAGGGCGTCCAGGTGCCCAAAGAAATATTTAATTGGTCGCATTGCAGAAGATCGGTAGGATTATCTTCCTTTGGTGTAAAATTGATGCTTTCACTTTAGAGAAAATCAAATACGGTTTTTGCGTAATGCGATGATGCGTTGTTTGGTCAGAACAAATATTTGCAATCGAAATAATCCGTCTGAATCTGTTCAGAATGCTCCTGCCAGATTAATTTTATCTCATTATCTTTTTGTCCATATTGACTTCTTTATGCGTTGTATATCTTTCTTATTCTGTCTATGGTCTCGATCACTCCCTTTGGGTGGTTTCCCTTAGCCGCTCTTCTTGTGATGAGTATGAATGTATTTGACCTTGTGACGCGGGGATAAAACCCCAAACAGTACACATTTCTGTATGACTGATTGAACCTCGCAAGACCGGCGAAGGGAGAGACTCATGGAAAATCTCGATATCATTTTTCTTTATCCATCCTACCTAGAAAAAAGACGCCAAGAGTCTGATTACGACCTTGATTGCGTCAACACTTTAGTTTGACATTAGAATTTCTACCAATTTCTCTTAAATAAAGCCATTGTCAGTGTCAAGAAAGTGGTGGCCATTTTGCGACTCCCGCCATTTCATTTATTCCATATGTTCACAATTAACTAGGAATTCGCAAACTTTCAGAATCAAAGGGATGAGTCGCTTGCTTAAATATTAAAACTTATGGTTCCCAAGTATCTGAGACTTGCTCAATGTAAAATACTGCTCGTTATCGATTATGAACTCCGTTCTGAGCGACCTGTGATGCAATTTCCTTAAGAGTTTTTACTTTGTCAATTTGCTTATCGATGTAATCATGTGACTTTGTTGTTTCATAGAATTTAAATCTAGTCTTGCTTTTTAACGTTTGGGATATAAATGGCTGAGAAGAATGAATTTTTGAGGCAACTGTACGTTGACGTTGACTGACCTTATCAATGTGATCAAAGTGTTTTTTCATCCTGCGGATGTTCCTTTTGGTCAAAATGATTAGCTTTTTTTCACCTCCGGATTTTCTTTCCATCAGAATACCATCTTCATACCTTCTAATAATTCGGTGGATCGTTTTCCTCGGTGTTACTTCAAGTGAGAAGTGCTTCATGATTTCCGCTTTGGATAAATTCGGACTGGTTCGAAACTTGTGAGACATAATCACGAGTTGGCCTTTGGACGAACTAAAATTAACCTAAAATTAAGTCCTAAGGAATGTGACTACAAACTTACACTTTGAACATGGCTCATTCTGTACTTTGTAGCATGACACATAGGTTACTTTTCAATTGTATTTTAAGGATCGATAAGCCCTTTGTGTCAGTTTATTTTCTGGTTCTATCTGTTATACAATGGATTTAGCTGTGCTGGGCGCTAAATTAAAGTTTTAATTTAACTAAATTATTGGATTTTATTTGCTTTTGAGTGGATATTTAACAGGAGTATTTTACATGCTTTCTCTCTTACTCCTAGTTTCTCACTCCTTTCTAAACTCAAAGAAAGCAATGTTAGTAGAATTAAATTAGGACAAAGCTGTTGAAGGTATGACTATTGATTACTTTTGGTTTAGATGACCTACATAACAAATATGGAAAAACTATTTGAGATTAATCACAGGTTTGGAGTGTATCTAAGATTATTGTTATAACACTATCCTCTCTTTTATTATTAATAAAGTTCAGTTGCAACCTACTCGTGGCTCGGTTCAGATTCTAACTATCATTTTAACCTTAGGTCTTGTTTTTCATACAGAAAGCAATTAGAAGTTCAATACAATAACTACAGTTTATTTGCAACAAAACTCAACTTCTTGCGAATCTGGCATTTTCGCTACTAAAGGAAGAGTTTGGCAAGGCAAATGAAATTTCCTTAGCAGAAAAGCACAGGAACAAGAAAATGTTGCCTCCAAAATCAAAATACCTAAAATCTCGTTTTTAGTTTGTGACAATTTCTTGTAGCACTCGTAATATTAGTGTTGTAATAAATTTGAGGACCAAAAATTTGCAATTAATGTTAACAGCACTTTATTACAGGTGTTCAATTTAGCATGCAACTACCTATATTCGAGGTATAGGCTTCACATTTATGAGTACATTACAAACGGAAATATATTACATCACTTATATTACAATCGGAAACCACTGTATTAGATGATATTTGAAATAATATGTAGAAAAATTAGCTAAACATTGAATTTTAATTTAATTTCTTAGTTTGTCGACTAATTAGATTTAACTGCTTGTTCCATGCCAACATGTACCGATGAATGCATAACTTGTTAACGCTTTTTGAATATTTTTTTCGACTTCCGCCTTCCTTGCCTCGAATATTTTATTTGCTGGTACCGTAAAAACACAATTAGTTGCACCATACTACTGTTCAAATTCATTGTCCTGTATAATTTTTACTAAAGGTACTCCACGAGGATTTGGGTAAGTCAATCGATCAGAAATTTTATATACATTACGAATGCATTCGTTGTTGGCGCTCAGCTCAAATTTTGCTATAATTTTTCGTCATTTTTACAAATAAATGATGTCGAAATGATTCTTTGAAATTTGTTCATGAGATGAGGTTTCTCACTCAGTCAGAAATGATGCAGATTACTAGGTTAATATCCATTGTTGACGGTCAAGTTTCGCAAAAAAAATTTGACAAATTATTTTTGGTTGGATTAATCTGTTGATAGTTGTAACAATAGAGCAGAAATTCACATTGTGTTGTAGAATCAACAATAAAACGCCATGCCTAGTGCATGAATTGCTGAGGTGTTACTAATTATTGCTCTTAACCTGAACAGTTTAGTTGACCAAATTGTACGTACAATTTGAGATAGTTTATGGCCGTGGTCAATTAAAGGGTGTCCGGGAAGCAGAGGCACAACTTTGAGGAATTAATACATAGAATCAATTTTGTTTTCAGCCTGGTACCCTTTGATAGTGAATTAAATAATGTGTTAGGCATTTTGAAATATTTGTGGAAAATTTTACTTCATTGCCACCATTGGTTTTCAGACTCGTATTATACGTGGAATTTGTTACCGATTGAAATACCGCCTAACCAAATTCTATTTGATTCGGGATTTTTTGCGAAAGTGAAAAAACTCCAGTGCCATTTGTAGAATTTTCGAAAATTCTGATTTGATGGTAAACAACGGAAACCATATTTTTAATGGAGGCAAGGTTCCGGATCGATTGACCTATCACTTACCCAAAACCTCCAGGAGTACATTTGCTTATAATTATACAAATATTGAATTTGAACAGTAGCATGGTGCGACTAATTGCGTTTTTACGGTACCAGCAAATAAAATATTCGAAGCAAGGAAGGCGGGAGTGAAAAAAAAAATATTGAAAAAGTCTTAACTACTTATGCATTGATCGGTAGTAGCTTTCATAAGACCAATAATTGATCTTTCAGCTAAGTTGGTAAGATGGTAACCTCTGTTTCTCTTAACTCGTCCGCAACCCCGAAAGAAAGAACTTTTAGTTTCGAACAAATGAGTAATTTGGATACTAAATTCCAATTATGAAGTAGGCGAACACTAGTGTTGTTCCTTCCGAATTTCCCCCAAGTTAATTAAGGCGTATAACCGGGAGTTAAATAACCTCACAAAATTTTACTTACATTTTAAAGTCCATCCCAAAACGAATCGGAATGTCTGTTTAATTTTTTATTCTGTTGGCTATTGATCAGCAACTCCATAGTCGCAATATGAAGCCTGTCTCTCTCTCAATCACTCCTTAGTAGAATGAAAACAAAATTTCTATTCGTTTCTGGGATTAATGACGCGTCTGTGCTGCTACGCCTTTGCTAATTACTAATATTGCATCTCAATTCACTGCAATATTTATTTATGTCATATCAATTACCATTAACTGAGAGGTAAATCACTAGGTTATTTCTAGGTCTAAATCATTCGTCAATATCTCATTGAACGATGTTAACGACAAAAGAACTAAAACTTTTATCTTCAAATTTTAAATTTTTTCACAGTTTCGTTTAGTCCCATTCACATGGAAAGACTATAAATTTCATCTTGTTAACTCTCGATATCGCTTACTATTCTTATTTCTGCTTTCAATGAATCAAATTTTGAATTTAGGCTTGCTAGGTTTGGCTTTAAGGGAAAATTTAAGAAGTAGTCAATATGTTCGAGTTTTGAATAGTAGCTTAATAACGGTTACTCGTGCAAATATGGCACCCAAGTCCACATTTTGGATATATCCTGTTGAATATTCCCAAATTGTTAATCTCACTCTACAGTTGAATACTAAAAAAGTTGGTAAGTGATTTGGAGAACTTAAGTAATCGCAGTTTAGTTTTGTGGCTGCTGAAAGTTATAAAGCATTTGATTATAATATTTAAAATATAAATTTTATTAAACTAAATTTAATGCCACAGAGAACTCAGAGCTGATCGACAAAGGTGATCCAACAAAACTTCGAGAAACTTTGTTTAGAGCCATAGTTTTTATCGAAAACATTTCTTCTATGATAGTTGTACTCCAATATTCTATCACTAATATCGGATATACTAACTCGTTTTGGTACCACATGTTCATATTAAGTTCACATTTTCTAAGTATGTTAGACACTGTTGTTTGCATTAACTTCACTACAATAGCTTTCATGTCCGTCTTATTGAGTATTAACTACTGGCTCCGTAAGTCTTGGTAAGCATTTACTCACTTGAACAAATTTAAATTGAATGGGTTTGACTATCATGACTAAATTTTTAATTGAATAGTATCGAATGGCCACAATCAGACAGTAGTCCAACCATGAAAATGAAAAATTGTGTCAAATTGTACAAATGTATTCAAATTCTCAACACATTGTTCATTGTATTCGGACTTACCATGATACCCTTGTTGAAAATAGGCTTAATGACTGCGATTCAAAGTATTCACAATAGTCGCTGTAAAATTGCGACATTTGCTTCATTATGTCGCATTAGCAATGTTAATTGAATACTCAGTAATGCTTATTGGAGTATTGGTATTTGGGGCTATGGTTTTGTCAACTACATATACAATTTCTTCTCAGTTACATAAAACTATTGAATTAAAATGTGAAATTAAAATCAAATCAAAAAAGAAACAAATAATTTTTGTAAAAATATTTAAAAGCCTTCCCATTGTTAAAAATAAAGTTGGAATTTTGTACCATATGGAAGGAAGGGCAAAATTAACACTCACAGATAATTTGGTAAGTGGATGTTCATCTTTTTCAAATAGTTTTAAAATTTTAAGTTATTCCATATTACTTTATTTCATTGTAAAATAACATACAAATAAAATTTGAAATAGCTTCGTTAGCTAAATTGCAAAATTAATTTAATTCCATGAATATGAAATTTAGTCAATCATTTGTCTCAAATAGGATTAATTTGCTACTTTCAAAACCCTAATTCCTTTGAGAATCATTATTAGCTCAATTGAAAATTGATACAAATTTATACTTCCTCTTTTGTACAATTGTAGAGGTCAAATTTAGATCTCCTTAAGTTAGCTAATTGAGCTAATTAATCTGTTAAATTGGTTATATAATGAACCCATCGCGTCGGTATTATTTTCATTCTCAAAGACTTTTGGGATTAACTTTGAAGTAACCGCGGAAAAGAATGGGTTTCAAAATCTTATACTTTCTTGGTTATATGGCTCTGGTAGCCACTGTTCTCAGCTATCCAGAAGATGAAGGTAGTGATGTAAATTAAACATTTTAATTTCAATAAACGAAATAACAAGTCCGACCCCTTGTTCTAGGGGACGCTCCACCAATAGGATCATCTGAAAAGTCTAGTAATTCAACAACCTCAAATGATGAATATAACTACCACGATGATGACGACGACGAAACACGAATCATTCCAGATGAAGGTCATTTACCTGCAATATTCAGCATGGAGAATGAGACAAATTCAACGGATGATGCTCTACCAAGTGAACCAGAGGGTAAGGATTGTTGAATTTGAATATACAAATTTTTTAATTAAACTTATTAAAAATTTAACAATACTTTTTTGAAAAACAGAAGAACCTTTGGATTTCGAAGCTATTCAAGCCTTGGTGAACGAATTCACCAACTTCAGTTCCAGTATCAACACAGCTGAACTTTTGAGCCGTCTAGACAGCCTTGAGAAACATATTTATAGAAGCAAGGTTAAACTTGGGAAATCAATAGAAAAAGAAGAAACCAAATTTAACAGGTTCTCAAAACTCAGTGATCAGATCAGCGGTATTAAAACAAAATTAGTTGATCTTGAACGTCAATTGAATGCCTTGACTCAAGGTAAAAAAATTTTTGTATTATACCTTTTATTAGATAGATTTATTTTTACCTTGATTGTAATTACAGGGGAGGGAGTCGGTTGGTTTCCTAATTCCAGTCAGGGACTTCAAAGATCTTGGGCAACTCTGTATCGTAGTAGAGGACATTCTGGTAATTAATATTACAAATTGGTAACACATGGACATTACCTAATTGAAAAAAATTATATATTAGGAAGGTCAACGGATTTGGATTTCAGAGGATGTAGTGCCTATGACGAATGTTGTAAAAATCTTAGTGATTTGGACAATGACTCACAGTCAATCCACACGCATGACACCTGTGTGAGGATGTACAAAGACATAAATTGTACCGGTGATTCTATAGCTTTCTACCCAGGGTCAGCACTTAACCATCAAGATTTTGGATCCTACAATGACGTTTTTAGTTCTGGGAAACCATGTACTGAAGGAAGGAATTGAGCTATATTTAAATTTCCTTATTCAAAATTTAATGAAACAAAATTGGAGATCTCCAACAAGATTTTTTGCGAAAACCGTTCATTTCTTTAAATTATCAAATACTATAAAAAAATAGACAATTTTTAATATAATTTTTCTGCTGTTTATGTTATTGGGCATTTATGCGGCATATTGAATACATTTTTTTTTGCACATGTGAATCTTATCCAAAATAAAAATTTGGAAAATAGCAACATAATCATACCCATGGAATTCATAACCAGAAAGCACTGAATGATTATTTATTTAAAATTCGTCGCCGTTGAAACGTGTAACAGTTTTATAAAATAATTATTTTACTTCTCGAGAAGAGGCTTATCTTACATTTGTTTGCCATGTTATTTACTTAGGGTATGGCTGAAGTAAGCATAAACGATGTCTATTTTTCGGGTAATTTTAGTTGAAGGCTGTTTTATTGGAATAAAAATTTGACATGTTTTATTAAATTATCTAAATTATATAGAAATGTCGAGCTTAAATGTCAAGTTAAAATTAAAGAAAATAAAATAAAATTACGTTTTAAAAAACGTTTGAAAAAGTCTTCGTATTGTTATTAAAAACGAAGTTTGGATTTTATACAGTATGTCCCAACAAAAAGGTTTAAAACGACTTTCTTCGGCTTTCACCCAAAATGGGTAAAGTAGCCATATGCAATATGAGAAAAGACTTACCATTACCATACGGAAATGAATAGAAATATAAAATTTATTCTCTAAATATTTCAAGAGCGTTTGAATTTCATACTCTTACAACTATCTCAATTAACCCTACTTTTTTGTTGGGACATACATGGTGGTTAAAGTATTTTTGCAGCCTAGAAAGTATAACGTCATTTTTTCACACTCTATTGCAAGCAACAGCTAAGATTGGGAGGAGTTACGATGAAATTGGAGAAAGAGGATACAAAAAATAATAATCAGTCTGTATGCTGTGCTATGTAGAAGCCCAGACAAACTTTAGCACTCATCATGCAGATAATTTAGAAAATGGAATGGAGTATCAATCAATCAACCCATTTGATGCCATCAATAGAAAAATGGAATGGAAAATGATTCATACTTTGGAAACTTTAAGTTATTCTTAATTTTTCCTAGAAACCGCGAATCTGGAAATGAACACATTTAAAACAATTGAAAAAAAAATCAGATGAGAGATTACTTAGATATGAAATAGTCTTCAAAGAGATTGTCCCAATTAGTTCCGTCTGATGAGGGATTTGTAAAGTCTCACATGATCAACTTTTATTCCTGGGGCGTGGTTTCACAAGTCACGAGTTTCTGCTGTCTTTGTCATTCGTGGAAATTATCTCTTCTGCTGTAGTGATTGGTCCTCGGAAAACCAAATAGTTTACATGGAGTATTTATCTGTTAGTACAGGGTGATTAATTTATTTTTGCACTCTCTTTCTCCAATTTCACCGTAGCTCCTCCCAACCTATGCTGTTGCTTGCAATATAGTGTGAAAAAATGACGTCATGCTTTCTAGAGTGCAAAAAAATGTTAATCACCCTGTATATCTCTCAACTACTAAAGGATCATAGAGAAGACCAATGTTTCACTATTTTTTGCTACGGACTGCAGAGTAATCCAATATCGAAAAAAAAAATCACGAATATGTCAATACTACATAACCCAATTATAGAGTCATTGAGAATTGACTCAATTGAGAATTGATGCAAAATTTTTATTTCCTTTTGTGCAATCTCCGAAGTCAAATTTAAATAAAGTTAAGTAGTTTAATTATTTTAATTAATACTTTTTTTTAATTAAGTTATAGTGATTTTTTTTTAAACTTTCCCAGCTAAAATCTTGATGACGAGCAGATACAACGCTCAGAACTTTGAACAAACCAATCCGAGTGCGTCGTAGCTAGTGTTTCTCTTTCTTTGGAGCTATAAAAGAATTTCACTGTATAATTTAAGTAGACTAATTAATTAATTAATAATGTTTTCAATTGGTTATAAAATGATCCAATAGCCTCGGTATTACTTTATTTTCAAATACGTTTGGACTTAACTAGAAGTAACTGTGTAGGTAGATGGAGTTCAAAATCGTTAACTATTTTGGTTACATGGCTCTGGTAGCCATTGTTTTGAGTTACCCAGCAGACGAATCCGAAGGTAATTTCTTAATTGAAACTCATACATTTTGTGTCAGGATTCTACCATTAAGATATTTCTACTGTCGAACAATTTGCATTCGCAGATTTTGTCGATGAAAGCATCAATGTAGATTACAACGAGGCATCCAGAGAGAAAAAGAATATAAGACAAGACTCGCTCAATTCCACGCTGACGTTTTGCGTAACAGAACAACCTTTGGATTTCGACTTTATTCAAGCCTTGGTCAACAAATTCGCCAATATAACATGCAGCTCGAACACATCTGAAATTTTGAAGCACTTAGACAATATAGAGGATAATATCCAGATGAATCATGATAGCTATGCAAAATCAATAGAAAGAGGACAATTCAAATTAAACCGGTACAAAAATCTCAGTCAGCAGATCAGCGCTATCAAATCAAAATTAGGAGAAGTCAGCAATATCACCTCTAAATTTGAGGATTTCGCACGTCAACTTAACACCCTGGGTCAATCATTTGTTGAAGGTGCTCGTCAAATTTCATGCTAAACCATAGTCCAATTCGCTTGATTCGATAGATATTTATAGCAAGTGTACCCAATAGAACTAGATACAACATGAATATAGTTTTTTAGTCATTTGATGTAATCTGACGAGGTCAAGAAAGGTAAACTAGTCGAATTTGTGGAATATGATGGGTAACTGAGGTGTCATTGCACCGCTAATAATCAAACAAAAACCAGGGTTAAATACCTTAAGTTAAAAGTATTGAGTACAGCAGAAATTTTGGTAATATTTCGTAACTGGTAGGATTAGCTCTGGTGACCGCTCTACCTAGGTATAAATCCTCATTTATCTATTTCCAAAATGTTTAATTTTGTGACTTATTGTTGCCATTGAAGATCAGGAATAATAATTTTAGTCAAACAAAGTTGTACAAAAAACATTTTCTGTATTCCATAACCTTTGGAAAAGCAGGTCAATTGCCTTATCCCTAAATATTGTCACTGATGAGGTGACTTTCGGTGACCATGAATCTCAGCAATCGACCTTTTACATGCATAGTTGTCAGATTCGCACTCTGCATTGTCCTACAGCATTTTAAGGACACGTATCCACAAATCCGATTAGCTGACCTGGTGATATCGCTAGATCTTAGAGGACCTAAAAATTTTTGGCTGTTTCTTCAACTTCATCCCTACATTTCTTAATTGTCGCTCGAATCAAGTGGACCACGGTCTGGCATAGAGTATGAGCGATTACGACCAAATTCTGAATTTTATTGGATTCATTCATAAACTCACTTGTGGTTCTAGAAGTAGGTAATAAGAGAAACAGCACTTCTGGAAGCGGGTATCATACAGCTTGGGCAATTTTACATCGTAGTAGAGGACATTCGGGTAATTAATGTTATGAATTGATGACGCTTTGGCATAACACTTGGCAAATTTTGATATATAGGAAGGACATTGACACTGGATTTCAGAAATTGCAGTTCCTCTGATGATTGCTGTGTAAACCTTAGTGATTTGAACAATGACTCTCAGTCAATTCAAACACATGACACCTGCGTAATTATGTACAATGATGCGGATTGTTTGGGTGACTATGTAGCATTCTATCCAGGATCATCAACTCCGCATACAGATTTTGGACGCTTCAATGATGTCTTTAGCTCTGGGAAACCGTGTTTGGAACCTCAATGAAACAACATTGGAGATATATTCTATTAAAAATTTACTAAAAACCAGTGTATTTCTTTAAAGTAATCAAATTACTACAGAAATAGACAACTTTTATTCTAATTTTTCATTTTACAGCATTTTTGTTACGCACTGTTAGGGTTATTTTGCACAAGTGAATCTTTTCCAACAATAAAGATTGGGAAAGTACCAACAAAAGGATATTTTTGAAAAAAGATTTTTTACAAGTCGCAAACACTGAATGATTTTTTTAAATTTTGCAGCCTGTGATGGATGGTTAAAAAACGTTTTTATGAAGAGATATTTCATTAACTTTCTAACCAAATGATCAAAAAAATCGTTTCTTGTTTCTTTAAAATTTGTAAAGGTGAGCAAAATCTTCAAGGTGTGTCGGCACGAAAATCAAAAAGTGGAAGGAGTGAAGCTTTCTCACAGCCACAACACCAAGTTACCAAGCTCAATAAAAACCCCACAAAATAAACGCTTTCTTCCTCACTACATATTGCTACTACAAGGACCACCAAATAAACCCGGGCCTTCTTTCTCCGCCTTTCACAAAATCGGCTTGAGTCAGCAAACAAGCAGTGAATAATAGACGTGAAGTTAGCTGACAAATTTTGAATTTTTTTTTAATTATAGATATTCTAATGTGTCATTCGTCACTCCCGACACCTTGATCTCACTCTGAAAAAAGAGGTGTAGGGAGCATGAAAGAAAACCTAAACTCCACAACATTAGGGGTTATGCTGCCTTGTAAAATTTATCATTTGTCCTAATAGATTAACAAGTTTTCTTAACAACAATTTCCTAATTACCTTTATCGATCCCGGATTAATTTTCCTTTGAAGCATAATTTTTTATTTACAAAAATTGTTTAAAACAGGATCATATTTTCTCCCGTTTACAATTTAGTACCAGGAAAATACCAAAATTAGTCGCGGATTATTTGGTCCCACAAAATTTTTTTTGAAAATAGTAAAATACTTACGTAAGAAATCTGCGACTAAAGTTATTTTTATGTAACTGTATCTATTTTTCAATTCTTAGTAAGTGATGACCTTTTTCGGATAGATTTTTGAGATTTTCAAAAAAAAAATTTATTTATTTATTTTCAAGTCAAATTAATCCGCCAATAAATTTTGTGTTTTTCTGGAACCATCGTCTATATGAATGCTTAATAAGTGGTTTTAATTTATTTCGGAATGATTTTTACGGTTTACAAATACAATTTACATGGGGCCAGATTAATCCGCCACTAATTTTGGCATTTTACTGGTATCAAATATGGGTTTAAACTAGAAAAACAAGTTTATATCGTAAAGTATTTTGAAATTTTCAAAAAATATATTTGTAGTGGCAAATTAATCCGAGACTAATTTTTGTATTTTCCTGGTACTAAATTGTAAACGGAAAGAAACATGATCCTGTTTTAAACAATTTTTGTAAATAAAAAATTATGCTTCAAAGGGAAATTAATCCGGGATCGATAAAGGTAATTAGGAAATTGCTGTTAGGATGTGAAGTTAACCTATTAGGGCAAAAGATAAATTTTGCAAGGCAGCATTTAAGAAAAAACCCCTAATATTGTGGAGTTTAGGTTTTCTTTCATGCTTCCTACACCTTAAAGTCAATCTCTTGTTTTTTGTTTTTTAGATTGAGATCAAGTTGTCGGGAGTGACGAATGTTACATTAGAATATCCATAATTAAAAATAAAAAAATTTCAAAATTTGTCAGCTAACTTCACGTCGCTGTTATTCACTACTTGTTTGTCGGCTGACCCAAGCCGATTTTGGTGAAAGGCGGAGAAAGAAGGCCCGGATTTATTTGGTGGTCCTTGTACTTTTTGCTTTCTTTTGAGGAGCATTTATTGAGCGCTCTGAAGTATTCTTTATTCCTATACCATACACTTGTGCTAAAACTGCATCGTTAAGCCCAGGTTCACCGTTGCAGAATTCTTTCTAAGTATAGAGCCTTCCACGGAAAGAAATTTTTTCCATAGAATATATTTCCTTGGACTATGCCTTACCGAAAAAGCGAAGGAAAAAATAATTCCTTGTATAAACTTTCGTCGGAATGAATTTCTGTTGAAAAAATTCTATTGTACTGCCACACCGCGGAAGAGTAAAAATTCCTAGGAAAGCATTCGGTCCAAAAGTAGAAACCGAGTGGAACTTTAAAAATTTGGCAGCAGAATGTTTTCCGTCCACTTTCAAAAAATTTCTGCTGCAACGAGGCATGGAAAAAACTGAAAATGTTCTGGAAAAAATTCTGTTCATTCTTATCTGAAGAATTTATTTCCATCTAATTATTCTTCGGTGAAGCATAGCTACCGAAAAAGAGAAAGAAAGGAATTTCCGTCTACGGAAAGGAATTATTCCGCGCAGAATTTTTCACTTCGAATTCTTCTACGGTGGAACATAGAAAAAACGACACGACGGACAGAAAATATTTCCGCGGAAGAAATTCTGCCACGGTAAACCTGGGGCTTACTGTTCAAATCTTACCTTAGTTTTAGTTATTATTATTAATTTGTATACTGAAAAAAAAAGATTTGAATCTTTAATTCAATATCACCACTAGAAATTAAGTTGAATATCATGCGTTTGTGAATGACACGGGGAGAGGGGGGGGCAATTGGAATAAGAGTCGGAATTGCGCCGTAGGAAGAATTGACGGCGCCCAGTCTATTAAAATTCCAACAGAGAGACTTGTTTTACAAATTCCCTTTGCTCAACATGACAAAATTGATATTTATGAATAATGAATGGGACTTTCTTGAATATTAATTACTTGCTTTCACTTTTTACACATCATAGAAGGATAGAATTAATCAGTACGTGCATCTCCTTTCGATTGATTATCCCATTGTTAGAAAATTATGTTAATCCTTGCTAAAAAATTTTACTAAGTTATGACCTTGGCGTCATACATGAAACGGAAATTAAGCTAACAATGGAATACTTTATTGTTTGTTGATTGTTCTCAAAATATCCAAACTACTATGACACATCCTCCGTTGTTGTCCTATGTTCTACTACTAAATTTTTTTTTATAACCACAGACAAGATTTACAATCTCTGTAAAAAAAAATTTATTTCGTTTGATTAGATTCTTAGATAAAAGTACTAAACATCCTATATTTAATTCTAATTAAATCAGGTTGTATAATTTCTAATAAAAAGATAGTAACGGATCTCGTCAGTTGGATTAACAACTTTGCAAATTATTTTGCACAATACCGGCATATTACAAGGTTGATGAAGTTGTTATTTAGTCATAATGGTGATTGTCAAACACTCAAGACCCAAATCTCGCAATTTTATAATACTCAAATTTTTACAGCCGACCTTTCCCCTCTGTTATTTTTTATTCTCTGTATTTAGTAAAACAACAAAAAATTGACAGAAATTGAGTAATAATTTAAAAGCTAATGACATTTTCTGGTTTAGCGTTTTTATAAAAATATACTTAAAAAGTAAAAGTATGGCAAGTTCAACTTATTTTACAAAATTAATAGTTGTGTGTAGAAAAGAAAAATAATTAAAAGCATGTTTTTCACACGTCAAATACGACTTCATTTAAAACAGTGTTAATTAAAAACATCGCACTTTCCCTGAAAAATGTTTTTTTTTTAGGTTTCAAGACCAGTTTATTAGATTTTTATGTCTGTATCACTTAATTTTTATGTTGGTTAATTCTTGGAGTGCGTGTGAGTGTTAAAGAAATCAAGAAGTGATTTGGGTCGGATATGATCCAGCGTCGCTCTTTTCTGGAGAACTGCTCTTACCAACTTGAGCTAATCGCTAACTATCAAAGAGTAAGAGACTTGGCGCTCCCTCTAGCTCGTAGTCTTAACTACTTCCACTTCTACTCTAATCACATCCTCATCTTAATGTGAACAAGAGTCTTCTGTAGACTATCCAATCCAATCACGGTCCACTTTCCAACAACGTGATTTTCGTGATTGAATTGTAATCAATCACGTTGGCAACGTGAATTTTCGTGATTCACATAAATGGTTTAGTGCTTCCATTTAGTCAACCATGTTTACTAGAAATCACACTTTTTTTTTGTTATAACATAAATCTAATAGCCATAATGAGTGTACTGTCACCGTAAACTTCAACATCAAAACTGTAGGAAAGTTTGAACAGTTCCTTTGAGTATTCAAGCTTCAATTACTGTTAGTGCCACAAATAGAACTTAAACCATAAAATGTTTCAGTAGGAGACTTTGTGTCAGATGCGACGGTTTATTGAAATAACATAACTTAAGTTATGTTATTTACATGATATCGTTTTAGCTCCTGGGCTCTGAATAACACTTACAATTCTCTATTTCTGTGCTGAACACGGCAAATTGTTTAAATCTATAATTTATTTTATATTTTATTTTATCGGAGTCATTTATTTTATTGAAATACAAGCAATTGTGAATGGTTATCCTCCATTAATGGGTTTCACACAACCATTCTATCAATTTTGTTAATTTTCTAAATTAAATTCTATAAAAGTCTTACACTTTCATTGGCAAGTAGAAATATTTTTGTATTATTATTATTGCTTTATTAGAAACAATTTAAAAAACAATTTTGCCTCCAGTTTCAGAAATTTTAAGATAAACGCAGAACAGGCTTAAGCAATTCGCAAAATCGTCAGAATTTAATCGTTTAAAATTTTTTTTTTTTGTAGTTTTTCCTAATCAATAGCTGCCCGAAATGTTTAGCTGCCAAAAAGTAATCACGAAAATGACGGGATTTTTAGGATGAAATCCCATGATTTCCATGAGTAAAAAATATGTACCGTGATCTCGTGATTGAAAGTCCTACTTCTACGCTTGTACCATGAATATATTGATTAAAATAACTTGTATCTCTTAACAAGACTAAAACAAATTAGATTTAGTATATAATATCAATATAATATATCATATGGCTGTAGATACTCGATAATTCCTAAACCAATGATTTTTACCAATTCTAGTCCTACATTTTAATAAATAAAGTGATTCTGTATAGGTAGAAAAATGCTTGTCTAATTAGAAATAATTGGCTGTCTGTTGTACAGACCGATCAAAATGGAGTTCTGTGGACATCTCCACTCCATTAAGGACGAATTTTGATCTCAACGATGTACGATGGTGAAGAATCTGTCTATATTTTAGGTGGCTTGGGATCTGGTTACAAAGGAGGACATGCGTTACTTGATGAAGTTACTAAAATACAACAGAACGTTATACGAAGTGGAATTAGTCAGCAGTAGATTTCCAAAAAATGTTAATGAAGAGCAATTGCAATGGACAAAAGAAGAGTAATTTTAATTTGGAGGAGGTGGTTGAATCAATGACAATTATCACGCAACCATTCACAAACTCAATGCGCAAGACCGAAAACAAATTCCAGTCGGCATCCTTCCAAACCCTTTAGTCGATCAAAGTGCTATTAGTACATGTGACTACATTTATTGCTTTGGCGGAATCAGTAGTAACGGAGTGTTGGCACAAATCCTTAAATTTGATCCTCTGACCTATGTCGCTACTGAAGTCGCTCATTTACCTCAGAAGTCGCGACTTAGTTTGGCCGTTCGGGACGGAGAACATTAATATTTTCTAGGTGGCGAAGTAGAAGAATCTGAAACCATTACTGACGAAATCGTTATATTCAACCCTATTGGTTCATCCTATTGATTAAAGTACTCGAATCCAGACTCAAATCTAAAGTATTCGATACTCACGCCGTCCTGGTCGAAGCTGTATTATAATTCATTGGTGGGCGATCCAGTGACTCGAAAAAAGTCCAAATGTTATCTTCATTTTATATCGAATCTAGAGTAACCAGTGAAGTACCAGTGGAAAGTACGTTGGATTTTCCAAGTGAGACATCATCAGTCTATGCTAAAGGAATTTATAATTATATTTGGACATGGTCAATACAATAATTATTCGGAAAACGAAGTTATGTGTATCAATCTCAATCAAGAAGAAATGAAACAGAAAACAAAGTAAGATGCTTCAAACCAGCTGCACCTGCGACTGCGGCTTCATTAATATCCAAAAGTTGCAACACTATTTTTTTTTTATTTTTTTTTTCTAAAAAAATTTTTATTTGTGAAATCAATTCAAAGTTTGTTTTTACTTTTACTCTACAATAAAAATATACTCTATGAATATAATAATTCTAAAATAATAATAAAAATGGAATAGAATCCAAAACGATCTCATTCCCACGAGATTCCTGCTAACCTCAACGCACATACACGTTCCTCACTCTACCCCTTCTTCCTCTCCTCTCCAAACCATTGTTGTAATAATCTTCGTACAACAATGGGCCGAGATGTTAAAGTTAATTCCACCTGTTCCTCCAACTCTTTTCAATCTCCCAAGGTTGTTTTTCTCATATTGTTGATTAATCAGTTGAGTTCTGACTAGCAAAGAGCTGAGAGATAGCTAAACTGAAGCTAGCTAGCTAAGACCTAAGTCGCTTCATAATTAAAACAACAGCTTCTTACTATTCCCTTCATCATTCCTACGGAATGGTCTATTATTAAAGGAAGCGGAACAGTTAGGTCTTCCCTGACCATAATTTGTCAGGAAGTCCAACCATTTGTCATCATCATCACTTACACCTTACCATGACTACTACTACATCTTCTACAAAGTTTGACATTTGCGGATATTTCCATCATTTACAATATTTTATTTTTCTCACAATTTACTCAAAATTATACACTCATCATGTCAATTTTAATTATTAAATGTAGTCAATTGTCTCTCCAAACAATAACAAGGGACTTCCTCATACACCTTATGGGACTTTGATTCGTATAGTGGTAGTTGAACTTAAAACAACTAAAAAACTGTCGTGCAAAAAGTCTGTGTCGAATATAATGTGAAATTATAAGGATAAAAAATTTTGAAAAAAAAAAAAAAAAAAAAAAATTTAACAACGAATTGTCATAACCTAGTGCACTATAATCGTTTTTCTCAAGGTTTCAAACAATTAAGATTCGTGTAGTAATGAGATTCCGATCGATGTCCATTGTTTAAATAAAGAGGAAGTAGGAAAGAACAATGATTAATATTACTACTGCCCAACAACATACTTCAAAATTTTAGTTAACTACTTAAGTGTCGTTGGATATAGGAAATCCTGGAGAAGTTTCAAAATTAGCATTGGGAACTATTACAACTCCTCTCTATTAATCGGACGATGGAAAAGTGATTAATCAACAATATGTAAGTGGATGATTATCGGTAGCCAAAAAAAAAATTTTTTTTTTTGGAAAGTATGGGCGTTGCAGGTTGCAGCAGTAGTAAGTAGGATTGTTACGTAACGATAATTGAGAGAGCGCAACCTAATTCACGGTTTCTTCCTTGATATCGATATTCATCAATCAATTCCGACGAGTTGGTTTAGAAGGAAATTTTTTAAGTGGTAAAAATATGTCTTGTTAATTCATGTCAGTCATGTCATGTCATGATGAGGTGAATTTAATTATTATTAGAGTAGTGGGATTATGCATATTGAATATTTTAGTGACTTCCTACCAGTAGACATAACACTACATGTTCGTTAGTTACTTCTAATAAAAGGGGGGATGATAGAAAGTGTCGAGGATTGACCGGTTTTCATAGAAATTTCAAAATGGATTTTGTCATTAAAACAAATTTCCCTAAAATGTTTCTTTCCAACAAAAATTTAATATTTATATTAATTTATTTCCAATTTAAAATACATAAATTAAATTAAAAAAATATATATTTAATAGTAAAACTTTAATTAACTTAATTAATTAAAAATTAAAACTAAAGAAAAACTCTTCAAATTTATTTTTTAATTGAAAACAATTTTAATTATAAGTATTGAAATAGAGATGTTACCATATACTAATAAGAGCAATTTATTGTTTTGTTTTTTTTTTTGAAAAAAATTTTTGTCTGTAAGCTTTTTAGCCTCTCTCTCTGTCCGCGGTTTTCCACTATGCGGTTTACAATAAATTATAGATTTTTACACTCTTTATGTAGAAGATCCGAACTTTTGAATGAAATAATAGTAAAAATTTATAATTATTTAGGTTTACCATTAACCCTTCGAAATCAATTTGAATGTAAGATTTATGTACACACACACACACACACCTCTTCCCGAATTATGGTTAGTTGAAAGTGCTTGAGGTGTAGGTGCGTGGGTGTCTTCAACATGATTTCAAGAGAGTATTACCTAAGAGCTTTTCTTATTCTTCCTTCCTCACCTCAAGAGGAAGGAATTAACAATTAATAAGGAAGTTGTTAGGTTCTTAGGTTCTTAGGTTCTTCAAGAGATTTCCTAAATAAATTCTAAAGCCTTATTACCAAATCCTGTTAAGAATGGAAGAAAGTGGACTCCATACTTTTTAATCTTATCATACATATAAGAAATTACCACTCTACAGAATTTACTTCTCGACACGATACAAAAGAAAAAGATGATATCTCATTGTTACAACAACAATAATTCTTGCAATTGTAAACTTATTTTTAAAACTTAACTTTACTTTTTTAGTTTGTTTTTTAATTGAACAAACATAATAGGCTTTTATTACCTGTTAATTACTTGAGTAGTAGTAAGGTATTAAAGTCCTTATGTCTGTTTGTTCGGACTCAATATGTTTCTGCAAATTACCGCTATTTTTAAAATTTTATACTACCCATATAAAATAATTTATGATTTCATAACATGAAAATGGTTGGGTTACTATGAACGGTATCCACAACGGATTCTGGAATTTTGGGTTTCATGATTGTAAGATAGTAACCTTAGTTACCTATAATGTTGGCATCATTGCTTTAATTAGATACCCCTGTATCGTTTCAATGTATAGTTTAGTCTACGGATGATACTACTGTTACTAAGGTTTATTATTTCAAGTACACTTTACTTGACATCTTTGCTACTTTCATTTTCCTACGTAATGTACTTAATTAATTAGAAAGGAAAACCAAAGTTTTATTAAACAAATACTAGTTTTAAGATCCCTATTTACTTAAATACATCAGGGAAAACCAGAGGATGGATTTAATTGACTTGTATTGTTTAGAGGTATGTTTAAGTTATGACTATGACTATTTGGATATATTCGGTTAAAATTATGTAAATTATTATTGGTCATCGAATGATGCCTAGGTATAGGATTATATTACTAATCGTAACAACTGTAGTCATTAGTTATATGCGCAGTAGACCAAGGAAACTGTCGTCTCGTCGGCGTACATGTCTACACAATTAATTATTAGTAAGAGAATGAGCAAATTGTAAACAGTGATTGAAGTTTGAGTCATGCACCGCTTGTTATTGTTTCTTATTATGTAATATTAGGTGAGATAGGAACAATATAAATCAAAATTTAAAGTAGTGGTTGATGCGAATTTCCTGATTTCAACATAATTCAAACTCCGCCAATTTACATTTCTCTTATTACAGTTCCCTTGCTGTCTGTCTGTTGGAGAACAAAAAAATATAAACAAATAACAGGTTTTTTTTTTTTTGATTAAGTTTCAATTTCAAAATACATGATTCTTGTAGTCATGAGGCGTAGAGTAGTCGTTGGTAATCTTCGACTTGAGAAAAATATTGTTGAGATTCCGCTAACGGGCCTCATGGGGTTATTATGTCATGCAGAGACAAGGCAAAAGATACAGTTGGTCAAATGATAAAGAATTTGCATATATGCAATAGTAATCATTGTGTCATCGTAATTATAATTGAGGGAGCTTCTTTTATTCAGGAAGTCAGGAGAAGTAGTTTTTCTTGTGTGAACTCTGATGCAATGGATACGCTCGACACCTTGGTCAACTTATACGGTTGGCAAGTCGAGCAAGGTAGGACGCAGGAGCACTAAGGCGTCAAGCCATCATCGTCTCACATAATCGCTAACGTACCTATGAATTAATTTTCATTTTAAAATTAGAAAAAACCCACGGGTCTGAGGAGGTAGGTGTGGTTAGGATGTGAATGTGGTAATATTAAAATAATTTCAAGTTGTGCGTATTCATTGTCATATTCCAATAGCACAATGAATAAGGAAACTTAAATGAATTTCCTCTTAAAAGTAATAAAAGATAAATCAAAATAAATATGAATATTGACTTGACTGTATATTTTTACACCCGGAGTCACTGTAATGAAAATTTTTTGTCGAGAAAATATAATTTATTACACTATATCACATGAAGGTCTTCTATACATTTTTGTACCACTGTACTTTTTAACACTTTGACTTCTCATTGGTTTATTTTAGTTAACTTATAGGTAATAATGCTTACTAATACATATTGATGAGAAGGTGTATATTGAAATAGTATACTTTTATTTCCTAAAAGTAAGATTTCCGCAGTGTACATTGGAGTACATACTACCTATTTCATAATTCCAGGAAGATTTATAATGTTGAAGTTTTAATGTGTGTCTCTGAACCAAAGGTAATTGTTGTCTACCTTAATTGACACAAGAAAAAAAAGTAAAATTGCACCAAACAAACCAATCATGCTCATTTTGCTAGCCCAGAGGTTACAACAACTTATTAACTTTTTAAAGAGTTAATAAGAACTGAAAAAAAAAATTTTTTTTTAATGATTTTTAAGCAATTTTATAAGTTAAGTGTTGTTTATAAAGAGATGCCGAAAGGTTATACAAAATAAGGGTAAAATTTATATATTTTTGAAGAGATTTTTAAGTTATGAAAAATGTAACTAGTCGTAGTTCTTCTAAACAAGGGAATCTTTACGAGTTTGTCTTGAGTGCGTGTAATTAGAGGGTGAGCCTTAATTTTAAAAATGAAGGGACGTGAGATTGGATTTTGAATTTTCCCGGGCAGTAGAGTCAAGAATTATTCATGTTCCCGAAGCGAAGACATACCATTTGTAGAGAGATCCGCCTCTTTAACTTCATCTACTATATAATTTAAGTTGATAATCTCTGGAATTCTTGTTATTTGAATGAACCGCGTGCCACCATTGGATGGAAATTATTAGCCAATATGGTTGATCCATGCCAACTGGTTTCAAAAATTATATTCTTTTTTAAATCAAAATCGTGATTTTCATCAATTCTATAGAAATTCCACCATAAGGTTTTTTTTTAACTCACCTTCATTTGTGTCCATAGGGAATATCAATAATATGACATCGCTCCAAGTGGCAAAAGTATATTAATTCGAGACAATGCTCTTTCTAGGTCAACGTGCAATTTTTTCGTATAAAATATACCCTGTGGGAATTTTATGAAAAATGTCTACTAAAGGTCTAAATGAACTCATTGGAGATATAAAGACGAATATAATAATAAATTATGAAAGTAGAAATTGATTTTTGGATTTTAGAAATCCTGTAGAATTTAAAAGAATTTCAAATTTAGTAAGATTGTTACTTTCACTTGCGCAATAGCAGTTGGTACTTAAAATGCCCTTAAGCGGGAAAGTTCAGTCTATTTCACATTTGACAATTGAATGTCTAATCGTATTATTCTTAAATGGTAGATAAATTCTTAATAAATTGACAAAAGAAAATCAAAAACATAAAATATAATTTTAGATCTTGTGCTAATTGAAATTTGGACATATTCCTTTACCTGAATATATCACAAATTAAAAATAATACTAATAATAATAATAATAATAATAGTATCATCAGAGTTAATTCATTAATTCATTATTTCAAGATTCGTGTATTTTATTGTCCTAAATTTTATATTTTTTCTTCATGTTTAAGATTCCATCTTTCACAGGAAGACAGAAAGTTATATAGCTACTTTGAATATAAAATTGAAATACAAAATAACTCGTGATAGGTCCGTTTCTTGTGGACCATTAGTCGTGATTTGAATTCTAATTTTTTGATTTGGTAGAGAGAGTGAGAGTAGGTAAGGTAGGATATGTAATTAACAAAGAAATGAATAAGGAACTCCCATGTCGGTTTAAATTATGATATAGTACAAAATTAATTTTTGGTGGTCCTAGTCTTAAGATCATGACTTTTGCTTCTGTTAATTAGATTTTTTAGAAATAAGTAAGTGGTCAACCTTCCGGCAACAATAACTTAAAGAAATTAAGCGAACAATGTGAATTAGACATATAGGAAATGATGTCTTAAAATCTATATCATCGGTAGTTGGATTTGAGTCATTTATTTCTTAAGAAAATTATATTTTTCTCATCATTGACATGACATGGAATAATCAATTTGACCATTATGTCCATTTTGGACACTTTTCCTTTTCAACTCTACCGATTTTTCTGTCGCGTTGCCAAGGATGAGTGATGATGAGGGGAAAGTGAAATTGGCATCATCGCTTCCTCAAACAAAGTTGTATAAAAAGTATCGTTTCGTATCATACACAATTTAACACTACTTTTTCTACTGACCTGTTGACTTAATAGCTCTAAATGAGTTTTTATAAAAACTTTATTTGGGAAAGTTGTGAAAAAAAAAATAACTTGACAGGAGCTGTGTTTATATAGTTTTTTATACCAGTTCATTAGACTTTACATAACCTACATAGCAAGTTTAAGTTACTAAAAAAATTTTTTTTTTTTTAATCACATTTATTCTTTATTTCAATTGTTGATAAGAGATTTGTGCAAAAGTGCATTGTATTAGCCTTATAAAGATGCACTACCACTACCACTACTTTGAATACCTTTTAACTTTTTTTATATTTTGTCATCTGTTTGTCATGCTTTACATCCTGTAGAATCTTCCATGAGGTATATTTTGTACAAAAAAATATACTACTATGATGTAATAAATAATCATGAGTCAATTATACGATACATTTTTGAATTTCTTTTATTATTATTTAACCAATTTATGTCATATTTACATTTGTGAAGAAAATTTTTTGTGTTGTGTGAAGTGAGCTTAACTAAAAAAAAAATTTTTTTTTTTTGAGTTTTCTACATATGGAAGTTATAATTTCTGGCGCTTCCTTATTAAAAACTATCACGAATGTGATGATTGTTTTATTAGAATTTTTTTGCGCAAAAGTTAACGTTACTTATTTGTTTATATCTTAGATCCAACATGAATGGAAACTTGTTGAATAATAGCACCAGTATCGGTCATAATTCATGCAAAATTATTCCCATCGAGACAGTCAGAGTGGCTTGTTAATTTAATTATGAAGGAAGGTGTGTGAGTTTGATGCGCTTGATTATTATCTCGGAAGATCTGGCCAGAAAGTCATATTATGTAATTAATAAAATAATTACAGTGCTGGTCGTCTTGGTAGTGTTACATGCTCAAATGTGATGAATAGGAAGGAGGCTAAATGAATGGAGCAGTTAAGTTACCTTCCTCTTTCCTGATCATTTCCTTTCTATTTTCATCCAATAGGAATCATTATTATTCATTCCTCTTCCCTTGGTTGGTCATCGGAGGCCAAAGAAGGGAACTTAACAATAGGAAAAATACTTAAGACTCAATACTAAAATATAACAGGTCACGTACTTCTTGGCTTAAATATAACGAGTATTCTTAAATTATTAACTCCTCGTCATCCTAACCGCAGAGACGGAATACAATTGAAGAGACGGATTACTACGAAATGTACCGTTGTCCCTCTCATTAGAGACGCCGTCGTCCCGCTCACGACAGACGCAATGAACCGACAAGGATCAAACATAAATTTTTAATCCTCACCATAAAATTTTACCAAATTTGGAATTTCCTTTAAATTTTTTTAAGAATATGATTCCAAACTTTTATTCACGAAAACTATATGACTTGTATTTTCGTAAAAGAGACCTAATAACCATAAACGAAAAGAACAGTCGTGTCAAATTTAGTGTAAATTGGCAATAATACTCAATGAAAGAGTACAAAATAAGATACCTTGCAGCTAAGATTTAGATTTTAGACTTACGGTGACCTTCCGGAGTCACTAAACGTCAAGGATGTAATTAGATAAACCCTAACAAGTATAATATCTATCGATACCTCAAATAATAAAAAACTACTTTTCAAATATCGTTGGTTAAAGTGCAAAACCACGTATCTTAAAAAAGTGCAAAACCTGCACTTTCAAAAAGTGCAAACCTGCACCTGCAAAACCTCGTATGTTATATTTGACTCAAAAACATAACCATGTAACTTAAGACACCATCATTTTGAAGAAACATAAACACCTCATTATTAAATGAACAATTTAACATTAAAATTTGCAAAAAAAAAGTTTTAATTTTAATTAGAATCGTATGTTTTATTGAGAGAACGTCATTGAATAACTTTCTCTACGGTAGTGTAATGTAATTTTTTTAGTTCTTGGTATCTCAAGTAAAATTAGTTTTTTTTTTGAGTAGAGTGGTTTTGCTTTTGGATCAAATGTGACATAATGAGGTTTTGTAGACTTGAATTTTTTGAGATAACTTGGTTTTCAACTTTCAACGACAATATGACTTTCCATGACCTCAAGAAGTGAATATAGTTCCGGCAACATGGCCATTATTTAATTTTTGATTACTTCTGAAGATTATGAAAATCAATATTTGACTATTTATATACATATTCCCAACATCAGGGCTTTATTAGCTTTCGATAAATACCATACTTGTCTTCGTTCATTTAATTCATTTTTGAATTTTTAGTGATCCATGGAGGTCATTGTAATAAAATTTGGATTTTACCAACCAATTTTTGTCTTTTATACCTTTTCATAAGTACCCATGCGCAAATTTGACACAAGTGATTCGTGATATGGTTGGCTGACCTCCTCTTCCTCTCATTTCATACCGGTAAGTCGACAAGTCATCTAATGATTGAAAATAGCTTACCATTAAAAATATGAACCTTGCTAAAAAAAAATTCAATTATTGTTCTTTACGCTAAGTGAAACTAATCACTGTAAACATATAAATTGAATGAGTCAGGAATTAGAAACTACAGAGCAAATAAAATTGACCCATAACTTCAAGGCAATATAACTAAACTCAAAAGGTAGGTACTCAAAGTTGAAACATATGCACTTACAGGCAGAAGGGCTATATAAGCTCATTTCAAGTGATTAAGGTTACTTTTATAAGACACAAAGCCAGGAAATTTTAATAATACAAACCAAAGTATTAATTAAAAAATAAGATATATTTTTTTTCGCAAGACACAAACAGTTTGATTAACTTTTGCAATTTGCGTCGTAGTGGCTCTTGACACACATTAATCCTCAAGTCCTATGGAGTGTACTTGTAAATACAATTGTATAATTTATTTTAGATTCACAAGAGTGTTTGGGGAGTGGACACAAGTAACACAAAGAGTAATTAGCACAGTTATCAACTGCAAATTAAAAATCTCTCTACTTGCTTAAAGTCTTAGTCTGAATTTCTAATTTTTAATCTTCAGAAATGTTTATTAAAAAAAATTCTTTTTTGATTCTAATCTTGACGCTCCTAAAAAAAATTTTTTTTTCTCTTGTCATACATTATATTTCAAAAGGGCTTGTCATGGCCACCAAATAGTTATAATTACAGGGTGGAATCAATAAGCCTTTCAGTAATTTAGACTATAAAAATTTCATCCAATGAAACATTGAAAGTGTTGGTTGTTTTTGTAACAATTTTACAATGAAATACAATGTGACAATTATTATGTATTTCCTCTATATGTAGCACCAACTATAAAGTGAAAGTGTGATTTTTAGTGTATAATTGTGATATGAAATTCTGTGAAATTCTTATATTTTTATTCAGACTGTGGGTTAAAGTGTGGAGACAGCTAAAAAATTTAGTTGTTGTATAAGCTTCTTTTTCTTTTTTCTTTTTTAAATTTTCTGTAAGAATAATTGTTTAAACTTTATAGTTTATTTTGAAATTTTTAATTTGATCTTGACAATGACGACGGAAATTTTAACCGCAAAAATAAATATATTACTAGAATTATTTTCGTGTGTAATTTATGTAGGTCATGGTGAAAAAATTTGAAGCTGACGCCATTATTGGTAGTAGTAGGACTCGGGATTTAGGAATAGAGCGACATAGGGAGACAGAATAAAAGAAATATAATATCCCTTCAGAGATTCCATTGTTAACTGTAAGATTTTATTATTGCAGTGATAAGAATGGTAAGGTAATTGTAGGATGAGTGATAATGATAACCAGAATAACAGAATCTGGGTCATTCGGAAGACTCATCGTCTCCTTAGATATTACAATTTGTCAAACTCTTCTGCGCCTGCGCTCCTACATCTCCGCTCATCTGAAGACCTCTCACCTTTCTGATTCGTTCTGACGCCGTTTAACCTCGGACACGCGTGCTTTCTTTTCTTCTTCTTCACCCATGCAGATAACCTATTACATTCTTCTGACAAATTATTAAACATTCTATTTATTAACCTAGTTTTACATTCTCTTTCATTTGTCCTACATGGGCTAGACTATTATGCACTTTACTCATTTATACAAGATAAACAAAACTTTTAGGTACTCATGTCCCAGGAAAAGTATTTTCAAATTTTATTAAGTAAAGTGGATGATTTTCTATTTAAAAATTTAAGTTGGATAAGCTAGTTAATAATGAAGGATACTGAGACTGAGGATACTAGGATTTTTTAATAAGAATATTAAATTCATATTTTTTTAATGAAGCATTATTAAATTTTGTTCAAATATTTTGCTTCTAAAACATATGCTACTCCAAAAGTTTGACGAATTCTGCTTTGGGGAATGTCAACAATACTTGATGGACAAGTATTTTGCTTGGTATTCACAAATTTTAAATACTTGCTTTAATCATAGTTTTAAAGACTCATTTTATAGAAGAAAAAATTACAAAATATTTTAAGGCAAGTACTTTTCAGGAATTTCTAAAGACTATTATAACTAGCTTTCTAGACTATAAGTAATATAGCTAAATAGTAATATAATAGCTAGTAGGTAATAGCTTAACAGCTAAATAATTGCTAATAGCCAAAAATCTTAATAGTAGTTAAATAATAGGTAGTAGCTAACTATCAAATACCTAATGGCTAAAAAGCTAAATAATAGCTAATACCTAAAAGCTAAACAACTAAACATTAGGTAGTAGCTAATAGTTAAATAGTAGTTAACAACTAGACAGCCAATAACAGGTAATAGTTACGCAGCTAAATAATAACTAATTTAGCTAATAGCTAAACAACTTAATAATATCTAATAACTAAACAGCTAAATAATAGCTAGTTAGCTATGCAATTAAGGTTTGAATAATTTTGGCAGATAACATGTAAGAAATGTGAAAACAAGTCGCGCATGACTATTATGTGTATTCAAAAATTATGGAGACCCTGTAAAATTTTCAACTTTTTGCAAAAAAAAAATCTCTTCTGGGTTTTATTCACATCTGATTTCCGTGTATTGAAAAAATTGAAATTATAATTAACAATTCCAACCAATATATTGATATAAATCCTACAGAAATTAAAATAAACCTTGAAAATTTCTCAAATAGTTGGTAAAAAAAAACGGAGCAAAAATGGGCATTGACTCATCTGCCAGTAACCTCATAATTAAGAGCAGAAAGTTCATGAAAAGTCCATGTTGGAAAATTGAATAATCCTTTATTCGGCATAAGGTATATAATATTATAAGTTTACATTAGAAAACGGGATACTAATGAAATTTAAATTGATTATCATCCTAATAGCACCACGTTTATAAATGTTATCCTTGAGTTATTTAGTTTGATTTATTATTTAAATCGTGACAACAATTCCTTGTCCGTTCTGTTGAACATTGGGAATATAAATCAACAACTGGTGAATAATTTTATAGTAAGAATAACAACAGATGACATGTCATGATTAACTTACCTCATCACGTCAAACTGACCTTATGGGCAAAAAATAAGGTGTCAAAATAATAATAATAATACTATACTTTCATTGAGGTAGATCAGAAAATTAGCTAATCTTTAGAAAATTAAAGAATAAATTTTTAGAAAGACTATATAATTTCTGTATACAAATTTACCTTATGGTTTACAAACAAAAAAAAATTACAAAATACAAAATCGTTGGAGTTTGAAATCACCCGCTGTGGGAACATTGAGGAGTTAGCCAATAAATTCTTATCTTATCCCTTACTCAATGTACCCATCAATAATTATATTTCACAGCTTGAGCTTAAGTTGACGTTGAAGTGTGTAAGTAAAATTCTTGAACAATACTTTATCATGATATAATTTGACCCATGAAGTTTTTGCAAACATAAGTTTACTCTCCAACAATGTAAAAATGCAACTATGTAATATGCTTCTTCAGCAGAAAAGAAACAATGGCGCTGACATTGCATGTGGTCATGGTTAACTCAATCAAAAAATATCTTTTTGTAAACCTTAACTGACTACACAATTTAATAATATGTTTCTAACCTAACTTTAATGAAAACCATGTATACTTTTGTAATAATTTAGTATTTCAAGTTCAATGTAATGAAATTTGAGTCTGTCGATAAAGATCTTTGATTTGAATTTCGTGATTTATTGAAATTTTTTTATGGTATGAGAAAATAGAGTTTTGCACTCCTTTCTTTTTAGACGGTCTACTTTGCACCATGGCGCTGAATAAAAAAAAAAAATTTTTTTTCAGAAGTTTCTTATTTCAAAAAGTACTAACAAATGATGAATATAAAATATAATTTTCTCCTATTTGATTCCTAATTCATATGCAAAGGTATCGTTGACACCAATAATATTTAGATATTCATCTGCTCTACTCTTATTATTATTTAAAAAAGAAAACCACACCTTTCATTTTAGTCTACTATCAGTCATGCTTCGTAAACTTTTATCATAGTCAAAAAAGTTTTTATTAATTTTCAAATTATTAAGTGCAGGTCAGGTGAATTTGAGTCCAAGATCATTTTCTCATTAGGATTTATTTCGTGTGGTCGTCATCTTGACTATGTGGGTCCACTTCTTAGAAATTCATCAAACGAATACTACTACGGTTCTTTACCTATAATAAACCAAAGGATTTCATTGGTCTCAACAATAAAGATTTGCCATATGGAAAAAAAATTAAGTAAGGATAGAATTTCTAGGTATGGACCCCTCGTTACTTCCGTTTTTTTTGTGTTTCCCAAAAAAAACAGAGATTGGTCTAGCGTTGAAGTTTAATGTCATTACTCGGCGTCGGTTGCCAGAAGCACGTTAGGACAGTTTTGTGTAGTTGTGTAGAATTGCTTCCTTCTTAAACTGAAGTTGATCCATTATAACTACCGACTGTGATAAGTTGGGAAGAGTGCATTGTCCTGTCTCTTCCGAGGTCTCAACTGTACTTAATTTCGTTTTAACTTAATCTTCCACTTAAACGTAGATTTTGGCTCCTCTCCTACATCCTCATCATCACATCAACTAACCAAAAAAATATATAAAAAACGAACACAATTTTATAATATTCCCTCCATAATCCGTTCCGGCGTTTTTCTCCTAGTTCAATTTTGTGGTTGAAGTGTAACCAAAAATATATTGTTAGGAATCCTCAGTTAAAAGTCGAATTTCTTATATAATAAACCATAGCAACGTTAGAACCACCCTTAGACTCAACCATATCATAAAAGTTTAGGTAGCAGGGATATTAATATGAATCTGAAACCTGAAATAAAAGCTAATTGTATCTGAGGTATCAAACATTGATACCTAGCTGAGGTACCAGTAATATAACTTGAGGCAACAACTATTAGTAACTGATGTGTCAACTGTTGGTAGCTGAGGTATCAACCATTGACAGATGAGGTATCAACCGTTGTTGGTAGCTGAGATTAAAATGCGTTGTTGCCTGAAGCACATACCATTGTTTGCTGAAGTATCATGTGCTGGTATCAAAGATTTCAACCGTTGATTATAGGGTATCTAATGTATGAAGCATTGAATATTGAGGTATCAATCGTTGATAGCTGAGGTATTCAATTTTAAAAGGTGAGGTATCGAGTGTGAGTTGCAGCTGTATCAACGAAAATAGTCGGATTGTGGTGAACACGGATCGTTAATGTCTTGACCAAGAGTGTCGTAGAAAACAGACAGACGGACGGATACGACGATCGCAATACCTTTCTACCACTAAAGTAGTCTACGGGTAATAACGGCAAAATTCGCCTTGATTTTTCTTATACACAATGAAGATTGATCAAATTCAATACCTAATTTCATCAAATTGGAAACGTGCGGCAAGATGAAAGAAGAGCTTAAAATTATTAAATCTGATACTAAAATGAATAATGACAACTTAGGATTAATTTTTTGTATTTAAGTTAAACTTAAAATGTAAGATAATCAATGGTTGAATAGTTTGCACATTTGGTATCCATGAGTTGTTGAATTATAATAAACTCCGAGTTTCACTGTTCGCCACGCGCGGTTAATAGAATACTGCGCAGTTGTGAAAATATCTCCCAACAGAATCATATTCATAACAAAGTATTGTAGCTCCAATTCCGAAAAAAACGCACAGAGGAACTGGCATTTGTAAATCCAATTCTAATTCCTCCAAAGTGTAATAACAAAAAAACACGAGAAATTCCAAAAAATTTCGGAATTGGGATTTTAAATATTGAAGTTTGGTATAAGTAATTACTCTTTCCAAAGTTTAGTTCCAATTAAATTCTAAGAGATATAAATTATTTTTAAATGGTTTAAATAGTGAGTGGAGGGTTATTGAGAGAATTAAATTGTCACAGATTGATTTAATTGACCGGTTCTCCTTGTTCCCTTCTATAAAAAAAAAATTTTAGTCAATCTTTTAAATTGTTACGCTAAAACCTATTGCTATTCCGCTCATGTCCTGTCCTGTTGCCTCTCATCCTTATTTTTCACAAATTGTAATACAAATCGCAACCTTCTTTTTATTTCACTACAATCTTCATATTTCCAGTTTTCATCAGTATAAAAAAATATTAACACATAATTATTTAGTAAAAGACATAAATTAGGCATAAATTTGTATCCATTGGTGTTATTATTATTACTCTATTGATTCCCGTATGGGAATTTATGTGAATTAAAATGGCATTGCCTGTCAATCCATTTGAGAATATATCTTATTAAAAATCAAGGAAAAGATTCACTCTCATTGGAGGACTTCAATTGGTTAATATATCAACAAAAAAATAAAAATTAGGACATAAGAGAATCTACATAAATTGAAGGATGACACAGTGGGAACTGTGTGTAATTTTATTCCACCTTCCGTCACCTGTATCATTTATTATTCAATTGAACGAGCGCTAGATTAAGCGCTTGATAGTAGCATTCATTTGAAATTAATATCAAACCACAAGGTTATTTAGTTATACAGAATAATAATAATAATAATAGCTATTTGTGAATCTACCAATCCCATACTTATTATTATTATTATTATTATTTGATTTTTAGGCTTATATTTTCTCAAACTATTACTAACATTGAGTAGGTAATGCTAAAGTGATGTAATTATATCAATTAATGACTTACTGGGTCAATTAAGTTACCAACGAACCTCACCTTAACTCTTTACCCAGGTTATATTACATCATTCCCGCTACCTTTTCCGCTTGCTCATCGTAATCAGAGCGTGAGAAATTTTATTTCATTAACGTTACTTATTAGTGAAGGACGTATAAAAGTTAATAATATTAAAATAGCACAATAAGATTTTTAATTTGTAGTAGACTGTTGAGTTACTAAACCCTAATAGTCCTTAGCATTACTTGATGATTAGCGTGAGTTGGTAAGCTATAAAATCTAACATGAATTTATGATTATATTAACTCATTAGTTCATCCATGATTTTTATCATGAGACAAATTCAAGGTAACTCATAGCTACCTCTTTCCTTCAGGTGTAGATGGTAAAAATCTACAAAGTTGGAATAATCCTAGACAAAACTGTTTTGGTTCGTTGAATTTTGTGTTCAGAAAACGTGAGACGAGGACATGGACAACTAAGCAGATACTCCTACGTCTTCTCAATTTTCACTATCTTCTCTGTCATCCTGAGAACAAAAGGTTTCTTTTCGTTAAACTCTACTGTCGTTAGATTTGGTAAAAAAAATTTTTTTAGGAACGATTATAAGATTTTAAGACCACTTGTAGTAGTAGTCTTCTTATGTAATCTCAAGTGCTTTTGAAAATCCTTAACTCAGATATCAATAATGAGAGATGACTATGATGACTACGATGACAGAAACTTTTAAATTTCCCGCTCTAGTGGTGGTCGTAAATAATTAGTATGGATCTACTTAAGTGTTAAATAACCAAGTAGTTTTTCTTACATTCAAATCAAGATTTAAATAGTGCTTTATGACCTGATTAATTCAACTGTGAAACTAAATTTTTTTTTTCTTTTGTTGATTTTGAAGAGATTACTAATAAGAAGAATAGAAAGATGGGTAACAATAACTCAGCTNATCAAGTAGTTTTTCTTACATTCAAATCAAGATTTAAATAGTGCTTTATGACCTGATTAATTCAACTGTGAAACTAAATTTTTTTTTCTTTTGTTGATTTTGAAGAGATTACTAATAAGAAGAATAGAAAGATGGGTAACAATAACTCAGCTTCTACTGTACAAGTGAGTCCACATCCACATTGGACTCCACAATCTAATTCAGTGGATCCAGATGACCACCGTGGTAGGATGAAGAGAGGCTATTTGCCACCGAGACATTACAATGGGCAAAGGGTGCCACCACAGAAGGTACTTCCGTCACTCAATCCGGTGAAAGCGGCACAAAAACTAAAACCTACTTCGAATGGTTAGTTTGTTAAACTTATAACTTATGATACAATATAAAAAAATTTTATTTTATTTTAAAGATTTTTTTAACAATTTGTTTTTTATGAAAACTATCTAAGAGTTACTTTTTACTTTTTGTATAACTTATTACATTTTTGTTTTCGAAATTTGCAGGAAATATACAGGGTTAGACATTTTTTTTTGAATCCCGACAACTTAGGCGGGAAGAATTTTCAAATATTTGATTTTAAAAAAAGTCTGGGAGGCTATTTCAAACAACGATTTTTGTGTTGATATATTAGGTCGAGGGTGTAACTCTGATTTTCAATATAATTTTTCAAATTGTAGATCTTTAATATATTATCAAATGAATAGTTTAAATTTTTGCTCCTGACACAAATATGGATTCAAAAATTTGAATAACCGTGTAATATATTGCATGTTGCATGATACTTTCCCTTCCTGATTCTAATAAACTCTAAATTATATCAATTAATTTGTTGTAGTACAAGTGTGGCTTAGCACGAACTCTAACAGCAACCTCAACCTTCATTTATATATTTATTTCAGGTCTAAATTTGAAACAATGTGGGACTATTTCTGGAAGAAAATTCAATGAAGCGGAACTTGACCTTCCGTCCAGACCTCATAATCCTGATGGTTTTGATGCCAGAGGTCAACGTCATATATCTCGAAACCAGAATAATAATAATGGTGTTTTAGGAACCACTCATCAGAATGGACACTCTTCTCCTAGCCTCTTCGTCAAGGAGAATCTACGCAGAGAAGGTGACCTTCAAGGTCAACAAGGTTTCGTAATAGGTCGGACAGAACAACTTAGATTTTTTGAAAGTGAACCTGAATTACATCAAGTCGGTCGCCATCAAGATTTATCCAATATCATGTCAATCCCAAGTCCAACAACATTTTTACTCCATGAAAGTCCAGCAAAAAAACAGATACGATCCAAGAAAAAGAAATCACCACCAGTACCTCCTGCGGTAAAAAAGGGAAACATTTTTTATCATTCTGGTGCAAAACCATCAAGCCTAGTTCAAGAAATTCCTAAAGTTCATCATCGAATGTTCAAAACAAAAGCTGAAGGGAGGATATTAACTGATACGAACGGTGTGACATCTAATTCCAAATTGCCCTCAACGTCATCACAGAGAACAGACTCTAGAAATTCATCAGTACCCTCAACCTCAACCACCGCATCGCAACCTAAGCGCAATGAGACTAAAGTTGACCCGGTCAAACGATCAACCTCATCTACCTCACACACTCCGCCACCGTCGTTCACTTCTTCACGTCCGAGTAGTCTCGACTGTAGTAAAAATAGTGACGTTCATAGTAAAAGTAGTCAAAAGAGTCCTGCGCAAAAGTTTTGTCTACCTTATTCATCTCCGCCACGTGAAAAATGTGAAAAATGGAATGGATTTCGTAGATCCATGGATAATCGAAACACTTCACAGCAAAAAGAATCTAAAGCCTTTAACCTTGAAATACAGAAGGAAACTCCGAAAATATCTAAAATACAACAAAATGGATCAAACCAAATCAAATCGAAACCAAACGTAACACAGGAGGAAGCAAAATCAAAAAAATGTTTCTATTTTGGTATGGATATGGCAGGATCTTTGGAAGCGAAGTCAAATAATTTCCGTCCTGTTGGAGAACTGGTAGAAAAAAATGTTTCAGCGCATGTGCCTCGTGAGAGAGCTATAACAGAGAGTAGTAATCTGTCGACTTCAACTCAAGGATTTACTTATAAGCTCAACAAGGAAGAGTCATTGAGTGACCACATGAGCAGTAGTTCTGAAATGGACATAGTACTTCGGCCTACACTTCCACCAAAACGTCAACAGCTTCCAAAATTTTCTCCTGCTGCTGCTTGGAATAGAATTGATTTAGAATCACCAACACCTTCTGAGGAAGAAGTTTCTAGGTTTCAATATCGAAATCGTGAATTGAGTCGAACTCTTGAAAAAGTTTGTAATAGTTCAAGTAAACTCGAACGGGTTGGTGAAGGTGACTCTGGTATTTCTGGTCTAGATGGGGATGGTGGCGGAAGTCCCGAAATTCTACCACCCCCTATAATCCCTAATAACCCTAAGAGCAAATGCTGGACACCGGAACAAGATCTAGATGACAGCAGTTCAGAATTTGACCCAGAAGAGAATGAACCTCAACAAAATCATACTACACCTGCGTACAAATCTTCCGAACGACCTCGACTTACAACAAAGCGAAACTTTTTCACATCATCAAAAAGTGATACGGAAGGAAAAGAAGAACCAATTTATGCCCGTTCAACCAAATCCAAACGCCAACCACTTTCTCTTGGGCCCATTGACACCACCACCAATCACCCGCTAGAATTTAATCCAAGTCTCAAACGGATTATCAACTACCGTCGAAGTCAAATGAAGGAAATGGAACATGGTCTCGACGCCAATTGGTTTTTGAGTAGGAGTGAGCCAAATAGTCTCAATATGATCGACCTCTTCGTATCAAATGAACCAAAACACGGAAGAGCTGATGACGATGAAATTGATGGAATTTGTTCAGAAAATGGATATGCTCCATCTCACATAAACTTTGATTTGACAGAGGGGAACGGGAACTTTGATTGGAACAAGTCGAACAGTCTTATAAGTCTCTCACACATTGTCTACCTCCCGCAACAATACGAGGAAGGAACATCAAGAAGAAACCGGAAGACAAGGAGTGTTGAGAACTTGCTCAGTCACAACGAAAATCAGACACAACTCTACCGGTACAAGGACAGAGAACCCTCTCAAAAAACTCCTGACATCCAAGTTAATCCAACCAATAAAAGAAAAAAGTTCAAATTCCAGAGTACCTTGAAAGTACTGGAAAGGAAACGAATCGAAAAAGAACTCACAAGGGAAGCGGAAGAGAAGGAAATGGAAAGACTTCGGGAAATTGAGGTTATGAAGAGGGTAAGAATCAAACTCCACATGACAGTGTCGTCATCATGATTTGATTGGTTGTTAACAAAATAAAACTATGTTTAATATTATTGGCAGGTTGAATCAGAGTTTCAAAGAAAGCGCAGAAGCAAAGAAGTAGTTCAAAATACATGTAGCGAGGATAACCAACCGTTCAAAAGCGTTTTGGAAAAAGGCATGGTCACAGTGGTAACAATGAGCCAATGGGATAATAATCAGATTCCACAACCATCCACAATTGGAGAAAGGAATTGCGTCCCACTTCAATCTAGCAATACCAGCAGTGCTTCAAGTAGTAACAATCGAACACCTATTGTTAGCAAAATACTCCTTACACAACGACAAGATCCAGAAGGAGCCCCATCAGTTGTGGAACTACGCAAGGAGCTTATCCAGGGTTCTAGAAAACGAAACGGTATTTCATCAGCTTCATCTGACTTAACTCAAGAACTTTCTGAATTTCGTCAAGAAACTCGACAGTATTGTGACTATCGAAGGTCACCTAGAATAAATACAAATAGCTCAAGTCCTGCGAGGTTAGTCAAAAAACTAAAACAATCAAATTTTATTTAATTGGAATTTATTATGACAAGGTTCACTGAATCTTCAAGCAGTGACATCTATCCTCTCAATGGTAGAATTCCATTCCATGACAAACAAAAGCAGCGACCCAAGCCTACTGTCGTTCATCCAGAAATTGTTTGTGATATTCCAAACAAACCATTTCCTTTCATGGTTAATGTATCCAGTGAGTAAATTATACCTTGAAAACCTACAAAAATTTTTCAAATCCTCATAATAATGATTAGTATTTATGATGTTGGAATTTTTATAATCTAGGACTCAGCGGGTCACATACAAGTTTGCTCATTGAGGAACAGCGCCCTACATCAGGAATTGGCTACACTTCCGGTCCATCTAGTGTAATTTCAGATAATTACAGACGAGATTGGGCCCATTATCATAATAAAAGTTCAATACCGTCAGTTCCAGCCATTGGAGACAAATGTTCGAGTAGTACAAGTCTCCATAGTATGTCAGATAATTTTCGACCTAACCAAAGTGAACATACTTCAGTAGTAGCGAACACTCCTAAAATAATTCACCGTGTCATCAGGTAAATGATTTAAGAAACAGTCTCAATTAAGTTTATTTTGGGTTAGGAAGTTAGAAACGAAACAAAAATATTTATTTGGGTCATTTTAAGATCTAGGAGTCCAGCGGTAAGGAAAAATCAAAGTAGTCCAGTGCCATTGTCACCGCCACTAAATTCAAATGGCTCAAACGAGTCCTCTGTAAATATAAAAGTAAGATTTCTAACTTTTTTGTTTAGTTACTTTGAGACAAATTGATTTGTTGATCTTGATTTATTTATTTATTTAGGGAGGACTGCTACCGTCAAGCGCAGTTAACTTTCCAGAGACATGTCTTCAACCTCAGTCCTTTACTAATTACAAAACAAAAGCCTACCGCCCTGTCGTTTTTAATCCAACCAATTCAAACCGCTCATAGTAAATCCAATTGGAGAACAAAGTGTCCAATGAGAGCGCCACCTGTTGCGAAATTTGCTTCAATCTCGCATAGTCAAAGTTTGCCATATATTCTTTATATTTCTGTTACACAAAACTTCATTATAATCACGCAGCAATAAATTTAAATTACTTTTCTTCGCTCACCATAATTTCTTTCTAGATCTGATAGACGATTTATATCCATGAAACCTTGTTGTAAATGTTTAAGTGTTTGCTTTTGAGATAATTCTATAATTTAACCTAAATTTTACTGTCTTTTGACAGTAAATTTTTCATATCTGATTTACCCAACTTTTTTGAAAGGTTAGCTTGACCTTTCAGGTTGACCCAAAGATATGGGCTCTTAGCCCACCAGATACCTAACTTTTGGGACAATCACTTTGTTTCAAAGCCATGGCGTGAAACTTGTCCTCTGTCAAACAATTCAGGAACACTTGAGTAACGCATGAGCACATGGGCAGTCTCAGAACTATGTTAGAGAAAAATTGATTTTCAATAAATCATAACTTTTCACCATTTAATTCTACTGAAAATTTGTTCTTTTTTCCATGTTTCTATACTTTTCAATGTTCTTTCATAAATTTTTTTTTTCTTTTGGAGCGAAAATATTCTACGTAGGGAAGAATAATTGGGCATAAATTTTTAGTAGCTGAGGGTTCGGTTCTCTACAGCAAAGAGTGTGGACCGAAAGTAACTTCTCCCTCGTCTATTTGTATAAATCTGTGAACTAAATAACTTACTCTGAATGAATATGTTAAAAAAATTTTTCAGTGCCTCGTAAGTCTTGAGTCATATTTACCTAATCATATTACCTAATTTACGTTCATAGGTTTATAATTACAGAAGAATCAAAGTCAGTATACCCCGAACAATTAGCTGTAAAAATGTATTTATATTCCGCCTCCTGTCCTTGATTTTATATCCAATTGTTTAAANTTTTTGAAAGGTTAGCTTGACCTTTCAGGTTGACCCAAAGATATGGGCTCTTAGCCCACCAGATACCTAACTTTTGGGACAATCACTTTGTTTCAAAGCCATGGCGTGAAACTTGTCCTCTGACAAACAATTGAGGAACACTTGAGTAACGCATGAGCACATGGGCAGTCTCAGAACTATGTTAGAGAAAAATTGATTTTCAATAAATCATAACTTTTCACCATTTAATTCTACTGAAAATTTGTTCTTTTTTCCATGTTTCTATACTTTTCAATGTTCTTTCATTTTTTTTTTCTTTTGGAGCGAAAATATTCTACGTAGGGAAGAATAATTGGGCATAAATTTTTAGTAGCTGAGGGTTCGGTTCTCTACAGCAAAGAGTGTGGACCGAAAGTAACTTCTCCCTCGTCTATTTGTATAAATGTGTGAACTAAATAACTTACTCTGAATAAATATGTTAAAAAAATTTTTCAGTGCCTCGTAAGTCTTGAGTCATATTTACCTAATCATATTTACCTAATTTACGTTCATAGGTTTATAATTACAGAAGAATCAAAGTCAGTATGCCCCGAACAATTAGCTGTAAAAATGTATTTATATTCCGCCTCCTGTCCTTGATTTTATATCCAATTGTTTAAATCCAAGAAACTTATAGAAGAAACAACATTTTAAATTAGTCGTAACTNATCCAAGAAACTTATAGAAGAAACAACATTTTAAATTAGTCGTAACTTGATTATTTTGTGAGAAACAGGAAAATGGTAACATTTCTTCATATTATTGTACTGCTGAGTTTTGCTTCTACGTCTTATGCATGGTGTGCAGCTTGGAACGAAGGAGGTGAAATTATAAATTTCAATTTATAATAATTATGGCGGCGCAATATCCATTTCTATATAAAGAAAAAATAATACCCTAAAGTCGCGTGGAAAAGACNTAAATTAGTCGTAACTTGATTATTTTGTGAGAAACAGGAAAATGGTAACATTTCTTCATATTATTGTACTGCTGAGTTTTGCTTCTACGTCTTATGCATGGTGTGCAGCTTGGAACGAAGGAGGTGAAATTATAAATTTCAATTTATAATAATTATGGCGGCGCAATATCCATTTCTATATAAAGAAAAAATAATACCCTAAAGTCGCGTGGAAAAGACACGTCTTATCAAAGGTTTTTTGGAGGAATAATTTAGAGGCGTCTTATACTCGAGGGCGTCTAATGTTAAGTTTATTTTATCGCTAAAGAAAGCAACTATAAAATTTATTCTAAATCTTGACTATCGCTGTCCCAACCATCAAAAACATCGCCAAGGAGTTCACATGATTCCTTTTCATCATCAGATATTTGAAGGTGGCTCGAAGTTACAGTCTTCTCATGGTCTATTTTCAGTGGAATTTAAAAACAACACTATATCTTACAATAAACGTAGCAGCAAAATTTGGGGCGTCTTATCAGCAGGATGCGTCTTATGATGCAAATAAATTTAAGCGAGAAAAATCGCGTCTTATGAACGAGGGCGTCTTATCCATGAGGACGTCTTATCCACGCGACTTTAGGGTACTAGCCGTCTAGCATTATTTCGCGCGGAGTCCTTCCGTTGATTCGCCGTAAAAATATAAAAACACTTATAAAAACAAAGAATATATTTAATATTTAATGGTTAACTTTACTCTTTAATAACTTTAAAGTAATTAAATAACACTAAGCAGATGAGCGAAAATAAGATTACCAATATATCTCCTTTAAGATAACATTCGGTATAAAATAGGATTGATTTCTTTTGTTTTTATAAAAAATAATTTATTTCTCATTTCCAATGGAAGTGAGAAATACTAAAAACTTCAGTATGCGCCAATCTCAAATTTAGCTCAATTCCATCGCTTTTCACAGGTATGCCCAAATTTTTAGGCCATTTCTTTTTTTATTACTTTGCAGGAACAGTAAAGTTTTGTAAAGAGAAGAATAAAACAAACTGTGAGCGGCTGCAAAGTAATTCGGAATGCATCAATATTGAAGACGATGATCACTGGGTTTCCGGGTATGCGCTTAGAGGAGACGATGACCACAAATGTGTGATTTACAGTCAACATGAGTGCAAAGGGTCCTATGTCAGCATTGACAAGAAGGGTTGGACCGAATTCCCTATTAAACCAAAATCATTCACCTGTCCGTGTGTCGCAAAACCCAAAAAGGCATCATCATAAATATGGGTATTAGACAGGAGAAATAAAAATACCGAAAAACAAAGTTATTTACCCAAATTTTAGGTGTCTAAATGAATTAGTTTTAATATTAAAAATGATAAATAAAAACTTATTTTGTAAGCAAAAGTAATAAAGGTTAACAAACTAGGCGTTAGAGGTGAAAAACACATATTTTATATAAAGTAAACTCTGTACTCAACTCACTGGGAAACATCATAATGTGTATTAGATGTTCGTAGCAGTACAATTTTTATTTTTTATACAGTGAAGCCGGCTGATAAAATGTACGATTTGACTCGTGAAATTAAGGTCTTAAACCCGTCATGGTCGCATATAAATGCTATGAGATATTTGAATAAAAAAAAACAGTTACATTCAATTTTTTGACGGGAACTTAAGTAGTTAAATAAAGAAGCAATCCTAAAGTAAATTAGTCATACTACTGGAATTAGTCTGTAATTTTCGCTTTAAAATTCGCTTTTCTAATACAAAAGAGNAAAGTAAATTAGTCATACTACTGGAATTAGTCTGTAATTTTCGCTTTAAAATTCGCTTTTCTAATACAAAAGAGCACGCTTATAAGACCCACTGGTATAAGATCATTTTGGCTATAAGACCAATTTTTGGCTATAAGATCACTTGGTTTGGAATAATGTATTTGGCATTGGGAAATATTGCTCTATAACAACTAAGATCCGAATTCTAAGCAAAAATTCTTTCCAGGTGGAACTTATAAGACCAAAACATAGGGAATCAGGATATTTTATTTTACTCTTAAAGTGAAAGATTGTGCATGTTTTGGTCTTATACAAGTGACATCTGGCACGAAGTTTGGCTTAGAATTCTGACCTTTTATCCGTTTTGGTCTTATAACCGTCGGTCTTATAGCGCGATGTTTCTCCATACATTCTTCCTAAAAATTGATGCTATAACAGAACATATCTTATAAGGGTACTCCAGTGTAATTACTCACCAGAGCCAACACATGGAAAATATTAGAACAAACTGTATAATGAATTTTCTTGAGGTTAACAATCGGTTCATTTTGTCCATTACATTGATTGTTATGTGGTTGACAATGCAAGTAACAATGAAATCGTATAATCTACGTTTGCTTGGGCAATGTTTAGGAATGTATCTTTGTCAATTTTGTAAAACGATGCGATTTCAATTTCAATTGGTCTTTTTGATATCAAAGATGTCCTCGTGTATCTACTATGTCCAAATTGCTGAAGAGTCTGCCATATTGCTTCCCGAGACTTGATTTGAATATTTGCTGGAAATCCTGTTATGAACATTAGAAAACTGAAACCGCTGGATGCTATTGATACCCCAATTGCAGTCAAAGTTCGACCCACAGGTAAGTGAATGGCAACCACATTTGACGATACAGTGATGACAATTAGCCCGAGAATAATTTGTGGAATGCAATTTCTGTAACTAGTGTTGATTTGTCTTCCTATTAATTCTACTTGACTATAAGTGGGTTTCCAGTATTCGAATTTAACTTTTTTGAAAACTCTATAAAAATTTTGTATTCAAAATAAAATGAACCAACAACGTATGATCTTAGAAGACTCACGTGAGTTGTTTAGCCACATGATAGATTCCGAAATATATAAATGATACGGCATAGTTAATACATGATGCAGATGCATAGAGCGTAGCTACAAAAAATTGTACCGCAGTTAATGTAGCAGTGAGGAAGATTGATGGAAACCATGACCAACCAATAATATGAAACCATTTTCCATTTTCTTTTGAACATATTGGGAGAAAACTGCCCAATAGATGGCCTTCGCAGTGGTATATATAGTAAAACGTAATCACAATAGTTGCCCATACTATACTCCCACAATTTGCTATCAAGAAAATATTGAACGCCTTATGAGAAAGTTTAGTCTGGCGGTTTTCTAACATACGAGTTTCTTCTGTAAATTAAAAAGGAATTACTAAAAATTTGTATTAAATCGTATTAAATTTTAAGGTTAAGGTTTACAAACCTTGAAACTGTGTATAAAATTTTANGACGGTTTTCTAACATACGAGTTTCTTCTGTAAATTAAAAAGGAATTATTAAAAATTTGTATTAAATCGTATTAAATTTTAAGGTTAAGGTTTACAAACCTTGAAACTGTGTATAAAATTTTACAAAAGTGTTAAGTGTAGATGTTATTTCATGTCTTCTCCAAAGCGTTTGAGTCATATTAACAACGCTGAACATTGAGACGGGTAAGTAGAAGAAAATTTGAACTACACTTAACTTTTCTTCAAGATTAATAAAACTACCTTCGACAACTAGTTTCCTAAGAAAACTAGAAATTGCAGCAATTGGATTGAGAATTGTTCCTACTACCAATATAATATAAATTAACATATATAGTTTCGAAGTTACCACTTTGAATTCTTTAAATTTGATATCGTAATATATAGGGAGGAAACCAAATACTCTTGGATATGTCAGAACAATTCGAACAGTCTTTAGAATCGCTTTAGTTTCCATGCTTGATTTGCTGATTTTGATGATACTAACTCACAAAAATATATTTTTTTAACTAATATAGTAAACCAGTGATTATTAGCTACATCGATTCGACTATTAACCCTCAAGTTCTCAACCTTAATTAAAATGATTTGGAAACTATTGTACGTATGAGGTTGAGATGAGATTAATTTTGCATATATTTGATTGGTGTATTGTTTCAATTGAAGTGGTACGCATACACTTAATCAGAGGAAGAACTTAATTGACTTTATATAAAATTGTAATTAGTTCCACTGTCCATACTCCATAAAGATCTTATAAATACGTAATTTTAATTCAATTCTTGAATAAAGTAAGTACAATTTTTTAGTTTCTGAAGAAAAGTAACAGTGATGAATAACCATTAGCAAACGTTGGTAATTAAAAATCAATAATAGAATTTAACTAGTATCATTGTCAAATTGAATGAATTCTAGCTCACAAAATAATTATTATTCCTCCAATACCTCAAAGAAGGTGATGTTATAGCCTATGAAATTAATTATTCTCATTTGGCAGAGTCCGCGGACCTAAGTAAGTAAGTAAGTCACCGACCACCGACCTAAGTTTATATTGCCACATCTCGCAAACTTGTCCAAACATATTGAAACCTGTCATAACCTAAGAACCTTATTATTGTCGCCGATCACCGATCTAAGTCTGCAGTGTTGTCATACCCCGCAAAACTAATAACAAAATTTCCCAAATGTTCCTTTCTTGTGTCGACTTTGGACGTCGGAACGTGAGAAGGTTTTCAAACACTTGGAACAAGTATTCATCAGTGATACTTATCACGTAGACACCGCAAGACACTATGAATTACATCCACCACCACGCGGGACCCACCAGGGCAGCCTGCAGACTTAGGTCGGCGATCGGCGACAGTAATAAGGTTCTTAGGTTATGACAGGTTCCAATATGTTTGGACAAGTTTGCGAGATGTGGCAACATAAACTTAGGTCGGTGGTCGGTGACTTACTTACTTACTTAGGTCCGCGGACTCTGGCAAAATGAGAATAATTAATTTCATAGGCTATGACAGGTTTAAACATGTTTGAACTTATAGTCTTGACTTTAGGCAAGTAGGAAAAACTTAGGTTCTTAGGTGACTGTGCTGCAGGAAATAATTAAGATTTTCCACCCCACTTATGCTCCAACAATTATGTTTCATAGGTAAAACTAAATTTTGGGGTGTTGGAGTCTCTTATGTGACCGAGTTCAACTGTGGTGTATTAACCGCCCTGTTTTATCTACTATGTATATCTAGACCTCAATTTTTTTTTATAACATAAATCATGTTAATATTTCTAATAGTTTTGAAAAACAGAAAAATATTCAAAGTTTTTTTGAAACAGACTGGACGTCGCTGGACAACCTGCCAAATGAAAAAAAAAATTCAGTTCTAGAACCACAAATTCTCAAGGTCAATAACGTTATGATTATAGAAAATGCTATCCTTGTGTAATTTTCGTTCTAACTTGAAAAGGTCTAGGGAGACTTGGGTGATTGAGTAAGTCTGAAGTGAAGGGCTTTGTTGAAGGTAACTAAAAGAGCTTGAGATGAGTTGAATTGCTGACTTAGTGAGGTGTGTGTAAAGGTGCGTGAGGAAAGGCAGATAGCGTCAAGTGGAGAAAAGTCTTATTTGACTTTTATGAAATCTTCAACTTTCCAATGGTCTTGAACACTATGTAGTTTCTGAATTGACTTTCTCCACCAATAGATCCTTAATCCGTACAATCTTCCCTTACTTTCTCCAACTTCACTTCAATATCTTTCTCCCAGTTCCAATTTATTCATCTCCGGAGAAACTCTAAAGCCTCTTTATTCACAATTTGTTTTCTACACAATAAATAGACTTTATACTCATTTCTAACCTCAATCACTACCACCGAGCACGACTCTATTCTTTCCAATTACAGTCAAACATTTTCTTATAAACTCATAGGGAAGTTAGTTTTTTCCCTATGCTCTTGTTGGAGAAAGGTTACCTTATAAACTTGTGTCAAATCTGTTTCGTGAACTAAATGTTTCCCAGCATAATAAGTGTTAATAGTTTCAGATAAATCATTCAAAAGTAGGATAAGAAGTAGAAAAAATCCAAGTGTCTATGATCACTAGAACAAAAGTTCTGATTTTTTGAAAATTGAAGTTTTTTGATGTTCTTTTAAAACATCAATCTCTTTTAAATAAATCGTCCCAAAAGAACATCCAAAAATTTAATGGATACTTGATTTTTACGAAGTTATATTCCACTTTTAAATGCTTTATGTGAAACTATTAACACATTCCGTGGGAAAATATTTGTTGACGATGTTGACTGGTCAAATTTATAAGGCACCTGTTTTCTCCAACAAAGGACATAGGGCCAAAAGTTGCATCCCTGTGTGTTATTAAATAATTACTTTCCGATTGTACTGCCAATAACATAAGGTGGAAATCAACTAACTACTGTAACAAATTATAAGTTAACTCATCATGCAGGTCAACTTATCATACTTCTATCTACTTTTACTACTTTTGGAATCAGGTAAGGCTTTATAGCTAATCACGAACAGCGTAATTAAATAGGAAAATGCAGTTGTAGGGCCAGTTAAGTTAGTCCGTGCGTCTGTACATATGAAATAGCTATTTTAAAAAAAGCTTCTAAGCAATGTGTGAGTAAAAAAAGATTCTTTTTTTTGACGACATACATATCATTATATCTAGTTGTTTCAAATTGCTTCCTAACATTGATCGTAGAAATATCGAGTGGATTTTGTGATGATCAAGAAGTCAGACTATTGAAAAACCTCATGGAAAATTATGACCCTTCAGTACGACCTGTGTCAGACTTCAACCATACACTTAATGTTACTTTTAGTCTATCACTTCATCATATCATTGACGTGGTAATTAACACTTTTCTAAAGCCTAATTTTCGGATTATGGAGACGTCACTCATTTTTTTTGAAGTTAGAACCATAATTTCTCAAGGGCATCACTTGTTGTAGCGACAATTTTCTTGGGGTTGAAATATTTTTTTTTGCTTTTTAGGCTCTTATTAGAACTCGACTTAAAAAAAATGAATGACAACCTTCGTCCACAGTCTGAAATTCAGGCTGTGAATGGTAACTAAAAGTTTGTTATTGTTACTAACATCGGAGTGGTTTCTAGGATGAAAAGAATCAAATCCTAACAACCAATTGTTGGCTTACACAAGTTTGGATTGACCATCATCTTACATGGAATGACACAGAGTTTGGTGGTATCAAAGTTATTCGAATCCCTTACACACGGATTTGGAAACCAGATACAATNATATTTTTTTTTGCTTTTTAGGCTCTTATTAGAACTCGACTTAAAAAAAATGAATGACAACCTTGGTCCACAGTCTGAAATTCAGACTCTGAATGGTAACTAAAAGTTTGTTATTGTTACTAACATCGGAGTGGTTTCTAGGATGAAAAGAATCAAATCCTAANTGAATGGTAACTAAAAGTTTGTTATTGTTACTAACATCGGAGTGGTTTCTAGGATGAAAAGAATCAAATCCTAACAACCAATTGTTGGCTTACACAAGTTTGGATTGACCATCATCTTACATGGAATGACACAGAGTTTGGTGGTATCAAAGTTATTCGAATCCCTTACACACGGATTTGGAAACCAGATACAATTCTCTACAAGTGAGACATCAATTCGTAATTTTAAATTAATTTGTAATTACACTCTGTAATTTAAAACTTTTCTTTTTTTAATTTCTTTATAATGTTACTTTTGTCCTGTCTCTTTACTTTAGTAATGCTGACTCCCAGTATTCATCATCCGTTATCAATACAAATGTCATTGTTACCTACAACGGAGAAGTGACATGGTTGAGTCATGGGATTTATAAAAGTTCTTGTGACATCAATGTCGAATACTTCCCTTTCGATATACAAAACTGTAGTCTCAAATGGGCTTCTTGGACTTATGATGGTTACCAGGTGACATTCATATACAGGGTCTATCAAAATTCAAATTCACTATTCTTTCACTTTTACTCACAATTTGTGTGCTAAATAGTACTATGACAGACAAAGTGAAAGTAGAAGAGAAAGAAAAGTATGAAAACATATTACTGAATACTCTGTACATATACTCACGATAAGTAAGTCAAAAAATATTTTGACACTATATTTATCAAATTATTCGTCCAGAACTTCAAAATGGCCTCTGTTTTCAACAAATCAAATTATCATACCGAGTACTCTAAAATATCCTTTCGTTTTTGTTTACTTACACTTTATTTTGCATTAGGTCGATATGTAAGAAGGTCACTGGAAAGACGTTTAGCTAAAATCTTGTTAAATCTGTTGGTTTTATAAAATATATAGTTTGACAGTATGTTTTTGACATAGCTTGACCTTCAAATTACTGAAGATGAAGGTGACTTGAGTAACTACCATGCCAATGGTGAGTTTGACCTTCTCAGTTTTCGTGCAACTCGAAATGAAGTTCAGTACTCATGCTGTCCAGAACCATATCCTGACATCACTTTTGCAATCAGTATGAAAAGACGTCATTTCTTCTATGTCTTCAATCTGATTATTCCATGCTGTCTTATCAACGGAATCGGTAAGAGACAGGTTCTACTGGATTCTAAGATATTATCATCATATCAAAAGAGTGAGGCAAAAAAAAAACGAACCGTTCATCACAAATTTAGTTTCTCATTCCAACTGAGTCGACATTTTGTCCTGATTTCAATAATTTTGAAAAAAATTTTGTCATTTTTTTTCTGAAAGAGGATGTTAGAAAAGTATTGGATTATCTAAAATTATTATTGAGTTTTTTCCAAGAAGGAAATGTCAAAGTGACTTTCTCCGGGTGAGAGAATGAAAAACTCGATTTCCAGTTTCCAATTTTTATACATTTCCCTAAGTTGTCGTGTTCGTCTATCTTTTTGTTTAGTTTTATAAAAATTCATTTTCTCAAACTTAAAAATTGTTGTTGTTTTTTTGTCTAAAACAATGAGGTGTGAAACTGAGATCAGAATTGATAATCAAAATTAATTTGAATTTCCATTGTTTATGAAAAAAATCTATATTTTTATCATTAGCACTTCTCGTTTTCTTTGTTCCACCGGATTCTGGAGAAAAAGTGACATTAGGTATCTCAGCTCTTCTTTCGATGACTGTTTTCTTGATGACAATTAGAGAAAGTTTACCTCCGACAGAAAAAACACCACTCATTGGTAAAAAAAAAAAAGTTTTACATGATAAATTATTTAAATTTATTTCAAATTTAGTAAAAATTTGTAATATTTTTTCAAGGTATTTACTATGGTGTGAGTATTTGTATAGTGACATCTGCTTCTGCTATGGCTGTTATTACACTGAATATTCATCACAGAGGGCTTCGAAGTTTACCTGTTCCTAAAATAGTGAGATATCTATCAAGTATAATGAGCAGAGTACTTTTGATACAAAATAATCCAGAAGTGGATGAGAGTGATGATGTACCCGAAGGATGTTTGGAAAAATTTCAAGAATTGAGAACACAATTAAATGTAAAGTGCTACTGATTCGGGAACATGTTTCTAGTTATTAAATTTATAAAATTTTATTGAATTGAATTGAATTTATTTTTAGGGACTTCATCCGGCATTGGGCCATCAACTTGATGCGAGAAGTACATGGCGGAAGTGTGATTACCTTGATCGTATTCGAATGTCTCCACCGAGAAAGTATGGTTCGAGACAAAAAACACATCCTGTATCTACTGTTGTCGATAAGGATGAAGCGGATGAATATGATATCCGGTTCATTAGGATTTTGGAAAAACTCTGTGATTCCGTTGAAAAGTGTGAAATTCGGACTCGAANTCTACTGTTGTCGATAAGGATGAAGCGGATGAATATGATATCCGGTTCATTAGGATTTTGGAAAAACTCTGTGATTCCGTTGAAAAGTGTGAAATTCGGACTCGAAATCAATTGAAACATGNGTGTGATTACCTTGATCGTATTCGAATGTCTCCACCGAGAAAGTATGGTTCGAGACAAAAAACACATCCTGTATTTACTGTTGTCGATAAGGATGAAGCGGATGAATATGATATCCGGTTTATTAGGATTTTGGAAAAACTCTGTGATTCCGTTGAAAAGTGTGAAATTCGGACTCGAAATCAATTGAAACATGAAGAATTGGAAATGGAATGGAAAAAATTAGCATACGTCTGCGATCGATTGTTATTTTGGATTTTTACAATCAGTACTTTGGTTTCAACTACTTTAATACTTTCTTCATCACCTTACGGACCGTGAAAGTTTGAGTAAACGCAATAGAGTAGAAAAAATATCAATGATTTAGATTAACGGCTATTTTTAGTGTATGTAGAGGATTCTTTATCAATTTTTCCACCTTCGTTCTCCACTTTCACTTTTGCTCCTCCCAGTATATGTTGATGCTTGCAATAGAACCTGACACCGAGGCGCGAAATAAAATAAAATTAATAATTATTTTTTAAATTGAATGAGTAGAGTGAGAGAAAGAATTACTCTTGCATAGAATAATTATTGGACAACAAAGTTTCGTACTTCGTTCAAATTACTAATCAATTAGCTAATTTTTATTTCTCTTAGGATCCAATTACTAATCATTTTATATATCTTGCTCTGCTGCATCATAAGCAGTAAAGATGATTGAAAGATTTCAGTGCCATAAGGTTAGTGATTTTGATTAAGTAATCATAATCATAAACTTTTTTTTTAATTATTAATTTTGTTTATGATGGTCAGTTGCTAGAATCTTGGTTAACCTACGCAACGAGATGGAAAAATGACGACATGTAAAAGTATAATTCTTAGTGTGCAAAAATTGATGTAGGACCCTGTACAGTATGATCCAACATAAGCTTTGATTTTCTTTGTCTTTCATCGAAAATGATTTTGGTATGCTAATGCAATATGAAAATGAATGAGTAACCTACACAATCTAAAATTATATCTCAAGGCTTAGGGAAGATACTTTTGGCCAATGCTCTTACCTGGAGAAAGTTGCCTTATTTTGTGTCAAATTCTCTCACACGCTAAATTTTATTTTTCTGAAGAAAGTGTTAACATTTTCAAATAAAACATTAAAAAGTGGAATATAACTCTGCAAAAATCGAACTTCCCCCGATCATTAGAACAAAAGTTATGATTGATTGAAAATTGAAATCTTTGGATATTCTTTTGAAACTTGAGGAATTTGTCGCAAAAGGATTTCTCAAATTTTTAAGTTTCAAAACATTATTACATAAGTTTAAGTTCTAGTCATTACTAAAAACTTAATGCTTTCTATTTCTTTTCTGATTTTTAATTCTTTCTCTAAAATTGTTCGGATTCTTCCCAGAAAAAGTAAGTTTACAAGAAAGATTTCACCTGTTTACTCCATCTAAGGCATGGGGCCAAAAGTATGTCTCTTTGGCCTTAAGATGTAATGTCAGACTGTTCTCCAAATGTCCAAAGANAGTTTACAAGAAAGATTTCACCTGTTTACCCCATCTAAGGCATGGGGCCAAAAGTATGTCTCTTTGGCCTTAAGATGTAATGTCAGACTGTTCTCCAAATGTCCAAAGACTACTTCAACCTCATTCGAGCATGCAACTAACCTCAACTTACCTTATTCAGTTTCAATAGCATATGAAAAAAATAATCAAATTCATAGTCATAAATAACCCATGCAACTTTTCGCGCACGTTGAGTCACTCTAGTAAATTTGTAGAGCAAGTTATTTATTTAGCAAAAAACATGTTTGCTGGATTATACTCATCACTAAAACTAGGGGAGCAAACTGGTAAAGGAAATATCTAACCATCCTGCAGCAACATATGTCACTAAAAATGTAGGGTGCAAAAATAAACTAATTACTGTAAATTACAAGTGATCAATTCGTTTACTATGTGTCATTAATATAATTTGGAGTATAATCAATGGAATGATGAATATAAGTTACAGTGACGTATAAATAAATAAATAAATAAATAAATAAGTTAATAATAATATCATAAATAACTTTGTCACAATTATGTGTCGATGCTAACGTGTTCTAAAAGAAACCATTTTTTTCTTAATCTATTAATGCCTATTTTTTGCCCAATCCAACGCAGAATCCAGAAAAGAGACAAAATTTGGATTTCTGTGGTTTAGGTTTTTGTTTCTGGGGCTTCTTCTTGATTGGTTCGTCAGTTGTTGGATGTGGTATGAGTGCCATTCCACTACCGGAGCCATTCACATTGGACATAAGACCTGAATTATGCACACCTGTTCCTATCGCATTACTATCACCTAGAAAATGACGAAAATATAAGAAAATGTCGTAGTAATTGTTCATTTTATAAAAATATTTTACCTGTTGTTGTGCCTAATGTGTCAACACTCGCTATAGTCCCACCAGAATTTAATAAAGGCGTCTGATTATTGGAGCCTAAAATTGAGCTTATGTGACCTACTGCACTCTCTGTCGCAAGTCCAGATGCTACCACGGCACCAGACCCTATTACTTCGGTGGCATCAAACTTATCGTTTCCACCCAACCCTGTTTAACAAAAAATTTAATTTAGTCAAATTCACAATTACAAAAATAGTGTAGTATTTACCTAAAAATTCAAATTTATCAGACTGCAACCCCGATTCCATATTCCAACCTAAGCAGTGCGGTCCTTCACCACCACCGCTTCCCTATCAAGAAAATTACAATAATTTGAAAATGGGAATTTTCAATTCAACAATTTCTAATGAAAAATCCTAATAAATTTGTGGGATTCATACTTCCAATTCAACCTCCGATGAAGTCAAACTTGTTACTCCATTACCCTGACTTGATGTGGACAACTTTGTACTTCCTGTAGGACAAGGTCCAAGTCTAGTCCCTGTGAATTGCAAAATTCAAATTATCTAAAAATCACTATGGATTTTTCTAGTAAGATGATAATAGATCATATAAATGTTACCAATATTTATAAAATTTGAAACAAATAAAAATTTTTTGTAATTGATTCATTTTACTTACTACTAATTTGTTGTATGGATTTGCAGTCTAATAAATCAATAATGAATGTAATAATGCAGATTAATATAGAATTGCTACTAAAATTCATTTTTAGTTTNTTAATATAGAATTGCTACTAAAATTCATTTTTAGTTTCTTTTACAATTGGCTAAAGTAGGTTTATAATTGGTTAATATTAGTCAATATGGAACGAAATAACGACANTCATTTTACTTACTACTAATTTGTTGTATGGATTTGCAGTCTAATAAATCAATAATGAATGTAATAATGCAGATAAATATAGAATTGCTACTAAAATTCATTTTCAGTTTCTTTTACAATTGGCTAAAGTAGGTTTATAATTGGTTAATATTAGTCAATATGGAACGAAATAACGACANTAGTTTCTTTTACAATTGGCTAAAGTAGGTTTATAATTGGTTAATATTAGTCAATATGGAACGAAATAACGACAATATAGTCATTGGCGATAATTCTAAATGAGCATGCCGTACGGTAACCATAGATCCTTTTATGACCTCGGAATACCTGGCGGCATTAGCCAAAAATAAGTACAATTGGAGAAAAATATATAGGTTGGACTTGGAATGTCATTAACAGGTGTAAGCCTACAGGTTAGTCTGATAAAAGGGGTAAATCTAAATTTAAACATTTCAATTGACAGAGACTTTAATACATTTAAGTGTTCAGACTCTTGATCGCGAAGTTTAAGTACCCTTCACTCCTAGGCAAATTGACACCTTCAGAGTTCAGACATGCATTGTCTACCTGAAATCTACGAATTCCCTCTTAATTAGGCCAAACCTTTTCAATTCTTTCTCTCCTGTTACCTCCAAAAGAAAAGAATTTCAGAGACATATACTTATTAAATCCCTCACTCTCTGGACCTAATAAATCTAAAAACTTAAAAAATAAAGTAAAATGGCAGCACTAAAAAAAAGTAAAAATATAATAAATGAACATTTCAGTAGACCTAAAAATCTTAGAAATTATATTGAAAAACTTTTAGACATAAGAATACAATCCTACCAGTAATATGAAATAGATGCTCCAATAAAATACAAGGTTGTTCAAACTTTTTGTTCCTTTTTTTAATTATCAACTTCTCTAAAACAAGTAAAAGGTAGCCAATACAGAAAAGTGCAAGAAAACGCCAGGTGTAGATTCCACTAAATCCCAACATGCCATAATGAGTAGTATTGATTTTATTTGAGGTTTCATAAATAAGTGTGATGTTTAATGTCAGTAAACTTTATAATATATAGACAAAATAAAACATGAAATTTTATTTTAAATTTCCCTCGCTCAATTCTTAATTCCACAAGTTTATTTTGGGGAAAGTGAGTTTGACATGGGGGATGAAATTTGAATATCCCTGTACAGGCTAGACTTAAATTGGGATTTAAACCCCAAAAAATATTAATTAATAGTGGTACGTACCATGGTTAATAACCCATTGTAGCCGATTAATAAAACATGGTGGTGACGTCATACCAGGGTTTTAAATCCTAAACCATATGTTAAAACATATGGTATTTCAGTGTAATTGTGCTCGTGACCTGGTCACCCTTGATCTCTGGGGGAATGTTCCAAACGAAAATTTAAGCGTTTATCTTCAACTTTGTCGTTGCAGAACTTTAAAAAACCTCTCCGTTCCAGAGATTTTCGAGTTTGAAATAAATCCTCGTTTTTCCATAAGAAACAATGGATTGGAGAATGGAGCTACAGTATAATAACCGCGAACAAATTGTATGAGAAAAAATTAGTTTTGTGGATGAAATTTTTTTTTTTTTGAGGATTACAGTAATCCGAATTCNTTTTAAATCCTAAACCATATGTTAAAACATATGGTATTTCAGTGTAATTGTGCTCGTGACCTGGTCACCCTTGATCTCTGGGGGAATGTTCCAAACGAAAATTTAAGCGTTTATCTTCAACTTTGTCGTTGCAGAACTTTAAAAAACCTCTCCGTTCCAGAGATTTTCGAGTTTGAAATAAATCCTCGTTTTTCCATAAGAAACAATGCATTGGAGAATGGAGCTACAGTATAATAACCGCGAGCAAATTGTATGAGAAAAAATTAGTTTTGTGGATGAAATTTTTTTTTTTTTGAGGATTACAGTAATCCGAATTCGTGTTCATAAGTTGAGTTTAAACATTGTTCAAAATGCGAAAAACTTGAATGCATATTTTGAAACAAAGTAATATTTAATCAACACAGAATTTCTTCACATATTGGATCATAACTAGTTGTTGTGCCCATGCATCAATATCAGCTATATCAACTAATCATTATTTCTGCATTTGCAGTGTTAATTGTTATGATATTGGTTAAAGCCGCGTGGTCCACTCGTGGCTAAAATGATAACTTCTAACTACTAAGAAGAGATTGAGGGTATTCCTGAAATTGTTTAAAGTGTTATTTGATAACCCTAGTGAGGTATGAAACGAGCCTTCTGATTGGCTTGTTTACTTTTTTTCTTGGTTAAACTTTAACAGAGGCGAATGGAACTGCCTCATTGTTCTCATTACTTTATTCAGACGATCTGTTAAATTAAATTTATAATCTAGATGCCCATAACTGAAATGGCACCTGCCTGCTCCACACCTATTCCTGCCCATGACTAATGTCAAATGGGTGTGGTTTTTAGTAAGACCTTGTGTTTTCCTTATTCCATTTACTTTCTTTGTCCTTTGTTTTCTTTTTCAAACAATTAATTCGTTTGTTTTAAATTGTTCGTTTGTTTAGTGAGTGGTTTCATCAAAAAAACATAGTTCATTTAGTGCTTGATTTAGCACTTATTGACCCCACCTTCAAATCTTACCATCATTCAACTGTCAACCGTATTGCGTTTGTTACGTCTTACGTGGAAAGGAAAAGGTTGAAGGTGCATGAAAAATATTAATTTCAATTACTCAACTGTNTCTTTTTCAAACAATTAATTCGTTTGTTTTAAATTGTTCGTTTGTTTAGTGAGTGGTTTCATCAAAAAAACATACTTCATTTAGTGCTTGATTTAGCACTTATTGACCCCACCTTCAAATCTTACCATCATTCAACTGTCAACCGTATTGTGTTTGTTACGTCTTACGTGGAAAGGAAAAGGTTGAAGGTGCATGAAAAATATTAATTTCAATTACTCAACTGTNTGTTTGTTACGTCTTACGTGGAAAGGAAAAGGTTGAAGGTGCATGAAAAATATTAATTTCAATTACTCAACTGTCAACTCACACATTCAGTGTCACTAATCGCAATAATGTCAGGAGATAAATGTGTAAGAATTTATATTATTATTTTGTAACTATCCGTATTTTATTTGAACAAAAGTCGATCCTCGGGCCATTTCAAATTTCAAATATAAAATATATTAGTAAATACAAAAATTATTGCAACAAGACAATTCCATTTTGAATAATTTCTGGCTCTTCACCATAGGTTTCTTCAGCTGGTACGAAGGTTGAATCTACTGGAGAACAAAACATTCCTAGTTATGTTGGGTTTGCCAATTTACCTAATCAAGTGCACAGAAAATCAGTCAAGAAAGGATTTGAATTTACATTGATGGTTGTAGGTGAGTTGACAAATAGATTTGTTTAATATGTTTGGCATAGCGCATAGGAAAGGGATAGGATTAGGATAGTGGAGCATCTCCCTCCGGCTTTGTTTCAAAAAATTTTATTAATACTTTCTACTTATTGTTGTTTTTAGGTGAGTCTGGGCTTGGGAAATCAACTTTGATAAACAGTCTATTCCTGTCAGATCTCTACGTAGATCGAAAAGTCCCAGAAGCCAAAGGTAACTTCAGTGGAAGTGGAGTGGAGAAATTCGGTAAACTGAGGTCAAGGGACACTGACTTCAATTCTCAAGGTGACGATGTACTGTTTATGGTCTCCGATTCAAGTGCATGACTCATTCAAGTTCTGGTTTTTTTCGTCTTTTGGTTGTTACTTTCTCTCCGGCTGATCTGGTTTACGAATCATTCTCTCTTCACTTCTTTTATTTTATTTTTATTTTACTGTCTCATGCTCATATTGAAGAATTTTCAAAGATAAAATATTCAATGATTTAACGAATACTTTAGACAAATTCCAAAAGAACGTGGAGATCCGTGCCAAAACTGTGGAAATTGAGGAACGTGGCGTGAAGCTAAGGCTCACTGTCGTTGATACACCAGGATTTGGTGATGCGATTGATAACACCGACAGGTTTGACCTTACTTCATATTTAATTTACATTGAGGGTATTCCACATGGCCTGGTTAAGTGTTAAATTTTTATTTGATATATTTTAATTAGTGATATAATAGGATATCGGGAAGGGTAAAAAGTCAAATGTTGTTATGTTGACATTTATTTTTGACTTTGTTATTACAAAAATTTCCCTTGCCTCTTTTGCATGTTGTAGTTGAGAGAATGCATGAGAGGAAAGCTGAGACCACAAAGTAGTAAGTGTCAATTCTCTCATACATCTCTTCAACTACAACATGAAATAAAAAGTGTGAGTTTGACCCTTTCTCCTCCTCAGTTGACGTTATTTATTTGAATTTTAACAACAAAAATAAAAAGCAAAAAGATGCCCCTGAGCTTATTAAACTTTAACGGAGAGGGAAAATAATCAGACCAATCACAGACATAAAATGATGTCACCTTTTTATAAAATAAAAATATTTAAAATTTAACAACTTTTTATCTTATAACCAAAATCAGGAATACCCTCTGTCAATATGAGTTTAGTAATATTTCTTCCATTTACAGCTTCAGTTCTATTATCAAATATATGGATGATCAGTTTGAAAAATTCTTCCACGGAGAACGAGGTCTAAACAGAAGGAATATTGCAGACAACCGAGTTCATTGCTGTTTTTACTTCATATCTCCATGGGGCCATGGGTAATTTTTAGATCAAAATTGTAGTGAATTCAAAAACGTAATGTCTTGTCGCACGAGAGACAATAGTTTCTTTTGATTAATAATTTTTCATGTTGGATTAGTCACTAAGAGCTTCATTATTTGACTTTTCTGTAATACAGCATACCATTTTTTTTGCACTTTCAGTCTGAAACCTTTCGATGTCGAGTTTATGAAACAACTACACCAGAAGGTCAATATAGTTCCTATCATCGCCAAAGCAGATGTCTTGACGAAGACTGAAGTTACTCAACTCAAAAAGAGGGTACAGTGTAAATTAGTTTATTCTGAATTCTTCTTAAAATGTTTCATCTTTTAGATTCTGGAGGAGATCAAATTGAATGGAATTAAAATTTACACCCTTCCTGAAGTAGATGAAGACGAAGAAGAATCATACAAAGAAGAAGTGAGTTTACAAAAAAAAAACACTTAAAATTTTTATCTAATTTAATACGTGAAATAGGTACGACAATTAAAAGCCGCAATGCCATTTGCAGTAAGTGGTTCCACTACTTTTGTCGAAGCCAAAGGTAAAAAAGTTCGTGGCCGTGTATATCCATGGGGTGTGATAGAGATTGAAAACCCAGAACATTCTGACTTTGTTAAGTTGAGAACTATGTTGATTGCGCATATGCAAGACCTTCAAGAAGTAACACAGGAAGTCCATTATGAGAACTATCGCCTCCAAAAATTGGCTGTTGAGGCAAAAGCAGGAGCGAAGGCGGAACTTCTTATAGATTCAACTCTCAGTCGATCTGTTGATGGGGATGAAATGAAACGAATTCTAGAAGAAAAGGAAGCAGAACTTCGTAAAATGCAAGAACTTATGGCTAAGATGCAGGCAGAAATTCATAAAAACTAATACAAACTCTTGTTCATTTCAAGTATGATCGTCTCACCAATTAGTGTAATCTCAAAATGCCAAACTCCACTTCACAATGAAGACTGTCGCTTTTGCTTCTGACTTTTTACCTTGCTTTTGTATTCTCACAATGTCAATGTAAAAAAATTTTATGGTTACTCTTTTGGAAATAAGTAACCAATTTTGTGTACTTTGTGGACTTGTTTAAGAATAACAATAATAATAATTGTAATTTATTGCTATACCTAAAAATAAAATAATTTTCTTACAATTTCTAACGGTAATTTCAAAAATTAGTGGATTCTGAAATCTGAAAAAAAAAACTTCTGAAATCTCCATGAAAATTTATTCAATAGCTTACCATCCGCAGTAGAATCTGTGACAACGGAACGCCCAAATTTCAAAATTGAGAAGACAAAATTCAAATTTGGTGAAGGTTGCCTTCAGATTTCCTACAACTGGATTGAAATTATAAAGTTTGAAACTAAAAAAATTCACGCAGTTGCACAGCAGTTTCTTCCTTACGTGCGCAACTACAGTACAGACCGTTACGGATGATTCATGTCATCAGAGAAAAGTTTATTTGTATTTAACTTTTGTCGTAAGGCTTACACAACTTCATTAGTTGGTTTTGTACGACGCTTAAGTTCAGCGGCAGAATATGACAACGACAAAGTCGCTGGACAGTTGTGGTGGATTTAGTTTTCCATATTTATTCTTTCTATTTACTGTTGCTAACAACTAAAGAAAAGCAATTGGTCTTTTACTTCAATTCCACAACGGTAATCTAATATGAAATTGTTAATTCCATTTGGATTTACTCTCTACATGAAACATTTGATTCACCTAACGTAAATGATGCATCAAATTCTCTGATAACTCGAACAGACTGTTACACACTAGCATTGCCGGTAGATGTAGCTAAATTTCCACCGTCGTCGTCGGTATGTACACCATCTTCTACTGTATTTGATTTAGTAGCCATAGCTTGATGGCCTTCTAGTTGATTTTGATCATTTCTCAATTGATCAATAATTTGAAGAACAACCACCATGTACATATTTACGAAACAGAAGATTGTAATTCCAAGAAAACTGATAGCATAAATTGCTCCGATTATTGGATGACATTCATTCAGAACAACGGTTTCTGAATTACATGTTTCGTATGCAATTTCAGAGTAGAAATCACCCCAACCGGAAATAGTTGAAATTTTGAATAGTTGTAAGAATGGATACCAAAAAAAAGTTTCTTTCATTGGATGAAAGGCTACTGATGCAAAAATTGCAAAGGAACAAAACAAGATGGAGTAGAAAAAGAAAATGCTAAGGAGAGCTGGGAAGGTGTGGTAAAGTGATTTTCCAAAATTTCTCACTTCATTCAGAACAATGTAATTACCAAATTTTTTGATTGTCAAGAGATGAAGGATTCGGAAATTGCGTAGTAAGTCGAAGGAGATGAAGTCGATGGCAAATTCCACTGTCATTAAATCTGGATCAAAAAAAATTGTTTGTAAACAGGTAAGCTCCATAGTAGTAAATGATGATTTGTAATCAAATGGGAGAAACCTAAACTTACCTATAATAGACGTTATTACAACAACCAATAGCAATATGTTCAAGAAACTGTTGAAAAATTTAAGCTTCTGGGTCATTATCCTCAATAGTAGTTCAACAATGTACAACAGTAGAATAGCCAAGCGAAAGATGATTAATACTTCCTTGGGGGCCTAAAAATATAAATTTAAACTCATATTATGTAAATATGAGAATAAATAAATACTAAATGAATTAATACTTAGATCTGTTTACATGATTATCTCTCAAGGATTCCTTAATGCCTTGCGCAGTACAATCTGCAATGATGGTCAAGGCCACCCAAAGTTCAAAATTCGTATGCATGACACATGTTTGAAGTTTTTGAAGTGTCAAATTTTCGGATAACTTTGGTGACCTCGTTCCTTCGGTGTTATCATCATGGTTCTTGTTTGATTTTTTAGATTCGGTAAAAGATTTCGTCCACTAAAATTTATTAAAAAATTAAAATTTTAGTTAAAATATACTCAATAAGAGTATTAATAATTTATTTTACGTTGGTTTTCCGGAAGTGGTTGATCAGAACTCCAAACATTATGCTCAGTGGAAACAAAACAGCAATTAAGAGAAAGGCCACAATGAAAAGTATAGCGAAAGTATTTGAATCTGGTAGAGGTTCTTCATCGACCTTCAGATAACCAATAATGAATTAATTAAAAATTTTTATCTTTTTAATATATTTAATAATTTACTAATTAATAAATCTTACGTCTCTAGCATTTTCAATATCGTCAATAATATTGAGCCATCCATTCATTGTGCCTACCTGAGCCAGAGCTAAGAAACCTTGAGCAACTGAATCAAAGTTTACTCCGGAGTTAATCCAAGTTAAATTTCTTTCATCACAATCGTATTTTTGAATAGGAATATGGAGTTTCGATGAACTATTATTATTAGTCACACACTAAATTTTCAAAAAAAAAATAAGGTATTTTCAATCGAAACTTCCAACTTAAATGACTTTACCTTATAGAATTTTCCCATGAAGAAATTCATTCCAAACAAACAAAAAACATACCAAATGAAGAGAGTAGAAAGGAAATACTGGACTAGAAGGTTCAATTGTTGGAGTAATTGCGAAGTAACAATTTGTAGCTTATCTATTCTTGAAACAAGCATCAGCAAACGAAAGCTTCCTATATAGAAAATTCCTTCTCTCCAATCCAAAATTAGCGCTAGAACTGAATTGATGATCATGATGATGTCAAAGATGAGTCCATACTTGAATGTTTCTTTATGAAATCCAGATGTAGCGATTCTTACAAGAATTTCAATCCCAAAATATAATACAAAAATGATTTCAGCAATAAAACTCCATTTCATGACTAGAAGTGAGAGTATTAGAATCAACGTTGAAGTAAATATTATGTAACCAAGATGGTCGAATATCTTCACAAAAAGGCTAGATGCTCCTTCTGACTTTGATTTCTTAGCTTCTTCAAATTCTTCAATATTTTCAATTTTCATTTTGTCTATCATCTCCATATCAGATTTTGTTGCATCCAACTGTTGTTGAGTATTTGAATATGTCGTTTCCTCTTGAACTTCTGTTTCAACTGGACAAATCTTCATCCCAAGCCATGAGCAAGGAATAAATATCCGTCCCAATGAAGTACGTTTTCGTTCTGAGGATTTAGCTTCAAAATTAATGAGCAAATTTAAGGCAATGAGAATGATACCAACGACTAAGCAAGTCACAAGCAGGTTTCCAATCACTGCTGCAGAAACCATTAAAATAATTGCCCAAGAAGTTCCATTGGAAACTTCGAGTAATTCCCATAGTGTCTCGATCCATTCTCCACAAAAAGCACGGAAAATTGTTCGAACCGAATACCACATATTCACAAACGTCCATTTGAAGAATGTCTTATGAAACCTCTTAGTTTCGACTAACAGAATATGAGAATATTATTAGTAGCTGTATTATTTAACAAAAAAACTAGATATTAGTCGGACAAGTGCAGCGAGTTCATGTAGTGTCGAAAACCTAAAATCGGCTTGAGAGTAAATTTCGACGTTTTGTTATGTGTGATTTTCAATCAGTTTCTTCATACCGACACTCGGTTGGAAAATCTCTGAGTAAATTGAGTACTTACATAATTTCGACCCAATATAGTGAAGCACTTGCGTATATTCATGTAAAATGAAGAAGAATGATTTGTTTCGATACCCGAACTCACTTATTATATAAATTTTTCTGAAATTTAAATTATTTTTTACTTTCGTATATTTTAAAAATAATTTAAAAAATTCTTCTGAGCTGAGCGAAAATCTATGCTTAGCCCTAAGGAAATTTGTCAACATGCCGATCTTTGGTTCCCGCCACTGAATCAACTCGTATGGCTTCACCCAACCAATTGTACTTTAACTTTGCAATATAATTTGTTGCTTACCTGTGTAATTGACTCCAAATCCTGCATTCCCAATATATGCAAACAGAAAGAGCAGGATAGCATAAATTCCAAATAGCCAAGTGAGATGTGTACAAATGGATTTATGAATGACTGTCAACATAAAGTTGAGTGTAGGCCATCTTGGAACAATTTTCAAAGTTGTGATCTGAACAGCGAAAAAAATCATTATATTTAGTATTAAATCATTAAAAAAGGACTTACTGTCAAATACTCTAGTCAATACTTACTGTAGTCAATTAATAATTAAAATCTTACTGTCAGTGTATAATGGAGCCAAGTCGACTCTACAAAAAAGTTCACTAAGATCAAAATGACAACAATAAAATCAAATCTGTTCCAGCAAGATTTAAAGTAGAGTTTTGGTTTGAATGATAAGATTTTGAGTATAGATTCCACGACGTATACAAACTGTATGCTCTGAAAACACAGAATTAGAAACATACGATAAGTTCGTTGAAGATTGAAACAAAGTTTGTCATAACTTCATCACATCATCACCTTGTTCGAAAACGTTAAGAAGTATACGAAGGCTTTGTTTTCTTCCACTCCAAAGTGATCCAGTCCATGAAGTACTATGTCGATAATTATAACAATTGTTACGATCAGGTCAAAATTTTCATGTTTGACGCAGCTTCTGAGGTTGTTTAGAACCACCGCAGTTCCAATTTCACGTCTGTCGCCCTCTACCATCACTTCATGAGTTTCTTCATCTTTTTTAGAATCTGATATTGGCTTCCATTGAGTACTCATTTCCGAGAATCCAACTTCAAATTTACGACCAATCGTTGCAAAAATGAGAGCACCAATTGAGAATGTTCCCATAAAGAAGATAAGGATGAAGTATATCGTACCGATGGATCCATTTATCCAAACCTGAAAAGGATTCAGTGAAAAAAATTTTATATAAATAATTGAGGTTAAAGTATCCATGCTTAAGACTATGTCCACTTTACCCTTTCGTAAATAAATTCTGCATAATCTTGAAAGATGAGGTTCAAGACACTTAGCTCAGCCAATAGGACGGTATCAAATGATACATATCCTCCCTGAGGGTTACCGCCTATTGCTTTGCAAGTAAAATTTTCTGGACACCTTTTACTCCTGATTACAAGTTACGAAGGCTTGTTAATTAAAACAAAAACTAACAGGATCTGATTAGATTTACCATGCTGATAGACCACATAGGTCATATTCCTGCTCAGTATCATCATATAGCCATCCACTTCTTGATAATTCTTCATCAATGTTGGATTCAGATGTTGAAGTATCGTCATTTGAGTCATTGGTGTCATTCCTCTGGACACATTTCATACGAAATGACTCTGCGTATAATTCAACACCCAATAATGCAAAGAGAGAGGTAACAACAATCGCGTAGAACAAAATGGAGAGTAGAGGTTTCCATATTTTTCGAATTGTTCGATCGTAGCCGCACAACCAAACTTTTGGTTATAAAATATTAAAAAAAAAACATTTTTTTTTAATTTAATTAGAAATTTAGAAGTCAAGTCAGTTGAATTGAACCTAGAATTACTTACTAGGTAACAATGGGATGAGTTTCAGTACTCGAAATCCTAGCAACACTTGATTTTCAGAAAATATAACACTCCAAATTCTACGGTAATAAATTGTACGACATGAATAGGTTAATAAACTGCCCTTTAGTAAATTTAAATAATCATACCCAGTTAAAATGACAAATACATCGACCCAACTCCATGATATCATAAGACATGAGAAATGATTCCTACGCTTCAGTAACCCACGTGCTAGTATCTTGAGCAGAAATTCACCAATGTAGATACTCAGAAAAGCACAACTAAATAGTAAATTTTTGTTAAATATTCTAGACCCTTAAATTTTATAACAAAAAAAAATTAGTTGTGAAAATTCTCACCTGGCAATTGTTGCTTCTGATCGGGAAAGTTGAGGAATAAAGTCAAGTTTTTGATTGGTTCTTGAGGATTGGTTAGTTCCTTGTGAGGTAATTCCCAGAAGTACACAATTGAGTACGACTGTGACCACCATGAAATAATTGAAAAGGCCATGAGTCAAAATAGTAATAGCTTGATGTCGCCAACCTCCACTGGATTTTAGATACGACTCCGCTTCATCAAAACGATAAAGTATTTTACTCCCTTTACCAATTACTACAAATGTCTGCAAAATTTCAAAAAAAAAAAAAAAAAAAAAATTAAAATAATACTTTAAAAAATTTCTGAAAAAGATGTATGTGAGCTTACATTGTGTTTCTGATAAAATGGATCTATTTCCTTCAATGCTACACCAATCAATTGGTCCCTAACTTTAGGACGCAATGTAACCGGAAGTTGGTGACCATTTAAGAATAATGGTTCTTGGTTTGATTTCCCATGTCCTTCGCTCACTTCTGAAGCCTTCAAATCTTCATTTTCCAGAACTAGATTTTCTGCCCTATGCAAACTATTAGGCGTAAGTTGTTCAAAATACGAGTTGTCAACTTGAGCCATATGTGTCAAATAAGCCAATATTAGCTTTATTAGTGTTCAATATTGTAACTTTTATACTTATGTTACTCAACCAATAGTCGAAAATGAAATTGAAACCACAAGTTTGCTATGAACGGCTATATGAAGGATTTAAGTGTTTAAATTCTGCATGATGTCTTGATTTCTATCTTATTAAAAACAAATTTTTTTGATTAACTTAATAAGAGAAAAAATATATAAAAGTTAGAATGAAGATTTAAGAACTAAAAAGTGCTGATGGTTTTTGTAAAAATTTTGATGTCAAATGTCATCGGCATCACTTTGAATTTTATGAGAAAAACAAAAGACTCGCCATTTTTTATAACATAATCTTGGTTTGACCTCGAATTTAACCTCTTGTCTTAAGCTGTTTTTCCTCAAATTCCCATAGTATTTTTAAAACTCTGGATACAGCTTATGAGAATAACAATAAATAATTAATAGAAACACATGCAACATAACCACACTACCAATGTTATTAACTACCAAGTAATCTACGAACAATATAATAATTAATTGAATTAATAGAATGAGGTTAATATGATAGCCGATAGTTTACATATTACGGAAAGGATATGGATACTGCTAGAAGGAGTAGGAAAAGCTAAACTTGATACTTCAAGCCTTATGAATTGTCTTAAACTCCAAGGACATGGTTATTAACAACTGGGTCATCAATCTATTAAAGTTAATTAAGTAGCAGTTAATAGAAAGAACTCTTTCGGATAAGGTCTGTTTTTGGGCCCAATTACATGCCAAACTATGGAGTTTCGCTGGGCCCAGTAATTATGCAATTATGCAACCGAAAAAAGTGAAAACTGTATAGATACAAAATATTTTCACACGAAAATGTACAAATCCAACATTTTCAGCATTTTGAATTCTTCACAGTACCGCGGACAAATTGTTTAGTATACTCTAATATAAATTCAGTTGTCCTTAGCATTCGTTTTTCAAAAAAGAGCTAATACACCAGCCCGGGATACAAAGAAAGGGTTGAAGGATGTTGATTTGGCGTACGTTAGCAAGGGATCCCATTTTTTAACCCACTCAATTCGCTACCTTTGGCACTTAGGAAAAATTATAGCTAGCGCTGTCCTTCTTTGTTCGGGACATACTTTACACCAAAACGAAAACAATTGGACTTACAAATAATTGAACGTATAGACTATCATAAACTTGTTTTTGAATTTTGCCACTTTACTGTCATTTTCGAGTTGCACAGTTTTTACCGTATTTGGCTGATTACAACCTTCGCGTTATTACAGAGCTTTGTTGAGTTGATTCTAAGTATTCAGTCACGTTTGTCTTGTTGCCAGGGCAACAGTCATAATGTTATTTTTATCAATTAATGTGAAAATAATTTAACAAAATCTAGAACGAAATAGGACAAAAACGGTTCTTGCTATTTTNTATCAATTAATGTGAAAATAATTTAACAAAATCTAGAACGAAATAGGACAAAAACGGTTCTTGCTATTTTATAGTGGATGTATAACAAATGTAAGAAAACGACGCTTTAAACATACACTAATTCGTATTGACATAATACCATAATTACATGATAATTTATTTTGATTTATTGGTTAATATAAAATGTTTTGGAATTATTTGTTGTAAAATCGATTATTGATCATTATTGTATCTATACTCCCTATCAGTTCTAATTTCTTTATAGATAGAATATTTCTTCCAGCTGTTTTCCTTTGGGGAGTGTACCCAGAATGGAAGAGGCGTTTCCTCGTTGTAAAGCCAGACTTATACGTTGGATTAGAAATGAGGTTGCTCGTGGTTCGCCGGTGGCTGTTTGTAATAGGCTGCCGATTTTCTTGAGTTTTAGTCCTTTGGGTCCCCACACTCCGCTTGACTCGATTGCGACAGGAACGAACTCAAATTTGTGGACAGAAAGGAAACTGTATTTTTTAATCTTCCTGGATTCAGCCATGATAGCAGCGGCTCCTGGGTTGTTTTTGGTGGATGAGAGATATGAGTTGGCGTAAGTGTCTGCACAGGTGAAGTCCCAAACCAACGATTTTCCTCTTGACCATGGAACGAGTGTCATACCGTCTGGGTGTTTACCGTCCTGTCTTGAAAGACCTGGTGGCTCTCTGATACTTGGGATGCCAGCTGAACGTAAGGACCTAAGAATGATTTCATTGATTCCATCATGTCTTGAGAATCTTCCTAAGGCCTTCTTGCATGAGAGTCCATGGTGTCCAGTCTCACCTACTTCTAAACCACAGAGACAAAAGTGAGAAGAACAAATTAAAGTACCTAGACGTAAAGCGCAAGAAACTCTAAAGGCTTCGTCAGTGAGAAGGGTTCCAAGTTGTGGGGAAGGTAGTGTTTCCAACCAAGCTCCTGCCTCTTGATTTGTAGATGATTTGATTCTTGCTTGATCTTCATCTGTGGTGCATTTAGATAAGATAGATTGAAAGGTTTTATTTGTCTGAGGGTCTTCCCAAGCCTTCTGGTGTTTCCGTAACGGATAGTCAGGTAAGTTCACGTTGTTTCTTAAGTTCCAGAGAACTTCTGCTTTTTTCACTGCGGGGTCAATTTGGATGTTATTAGGAAGTAAGGCGGAAACTAGGGTTTCAACGCTATTGTATGACGCCAGGAAACACGGAATCGCCATATCATATGCGTGCTTAATCCCGAAGCATCCTTGTCTTACGGGGAGTGAAGATTGTTCCCATGCAGAATCCGTTAGATTGGAGTTGAGGATGTTTTCGAGTATTGACTTTAGAGTATCATCGTATGAGTTCAAGCTTTCTTCTTCTTTCCATGTTGAGAACTACGGAGGAAGAAGATGAGTCGAGGGATAGCTATTGATTTTTGCAGGAGAAAATAGGCCGAATGTCTTGAGATGTTCAAAAGCCGTTCTCCAAAAGTTTTAAGGGTGTTAGTTTTTTGTAGAAGAGGATCGTGGATAGCTTCGTTTGAAATTGGTGATCCAAGTAGTGTTGCTTTGTATTTATATTTGTATTTGATTATTTGAATTCCCGGAACGATTATATTAAGGTTGTACACAATTTCATTGATTTCGGCAGCTTCGAGGGTCCCTAGGATAGCTACTTCACATTTGGAATAATTTGGAGAAAGACCAAATTCCCCAGCTTGGTGGAAGATTTTCTCCAAGTCTTTGAAGACTTTTGATGGAGTATCTGCGATGGTGCAATCGTCAAGATACCATACGTTAAATTCAGATGATATTTGTTCGACAATTGGTTGAACGACAAGGCAAAACAAGGCTGGTCCTAGTGGATCTCCTTGTTGAACACCTCGGTCGGAAAGTAATGAAGTATCATTGTAAAAAATTTTGCTCGGAAGTCGATAGCATTGGTGTACAAAGTTATATATTTCTGGTAGCCTGATCTTCACCTTTTCTAGGAGTACATCTGTTCTGATTTTGTTGAAAGCGTTTTTGAAGTCTATTTTGATGAATGTTTTAGTTCTTTCATGATCGTTTGAAAAATAGGTTCGGGCAGCGTGCGCTCCTGCTTCTGCTCCTCCTCGAACGCCTACTCCTAGTTGATTGGGGAGGAATTCGTGGGATAAAGGCTCTGAAACACGTTTGGTGATGATTTTAGCTGCTAGTCTTCGCCATGTGTTTCCTATGACGATGGGCCGAATCCCTCCTGTTTTCTTCGAGAGGGCTGTTAAAGTTTCTCCAAAAAGGATTTGGCGGATATTGTCAGGAACTTTCCCGGTGATCATCAAGTTGATGAGTTTTTTGATTGATTCAAGGAAATCTGTTAGATCTGGAGCTGGGTGAGAAATGAGATCCTTGAAGATTTGAGGTCGGAGGCAATCTAAACCTGCAACGGATCCTGGTTTGAATGAAGATATGGCTTTCAGAATTTCAGAGTCTTCGAAAGTCCAGCTGAAATCTTGTAGTTCAAAGTCGTCTGGATAATGTGTAGGAATGGGATGTGGTGGGTGTTTGTCTATTAGAGCTGAGAGTGTTTCTTGAGTGTTAGGAGCTATGGTATCGTCGGAGGTGATTAAGCGAATGGCACCAGAAATGTCACCATCCCCTAGTTTTGTCTCAATTTTTTTCCAGATTTTGGATGGTGAGTAGTCAAATTCCTTAATTGTATGAGGTATTGCTTCGGACTTGGTGAGGTTCCAATTATCAATGTTTGATTTCACCCAGGTCGTAAGATTGAGAATTTTAGTTTCGTGGTTTGGGATTTGTAGGGTGACAAAGGGAAAGAGGAAAAGTTCTGTCCATGATTCCTCGGTGTTATTGTCGTTGACTTTGTTGATGGTTTTTGTAAGTGAAGATCTGAAGNATCGGAAATCTAATTCAAATAGCTACTGGTGAACCTCGCTCTACCTCTTTTTTGATCCAGCGCATTAGTTTAGCCTTACAACGAGGGAACGCAGCGTCTATATTGGGAACGTTGCCTAAAGGAAAACAGTTGGATGAAATATTCTTTCTTTAATTATTATTTTACCTATAGTCCCTATCAGTTTTAATTTTATTATGGTTCTATTTTTAATTGAATTAATTTGAATTGGTTAATTGTTTCCTCTAAAAAGAAAACAAATTAATATTGTGCACTGTTTCGCCAGAATCGCGATTTGAACTTATCAAATGCTGACGGACGAAGAATTTCATAAATCTTGTCATCCCTACCGTCCGTGGATAAATGTCGTACCCATCCAAAAATTCAAACAAAAATAATTGTGCATGTCCAATATATACAAATACAGTAAAGTTTGCTTATAAGATTAACTCTATTAGTGTATTGAATTTTATGAGCAAAACACTGTAGCGAAACTCACGGAATAATGCAATTTCAAATTATAAGGTGACGGGTAGTGACAGTGAGGTAACTGCCCTGTGACTCACCGCGCTATATGTGACTCTGAGTCACTGTCACTGTCTCGGGGTTTGAAGATACATGTATTAATATAATCCTCTTTTATTCTATAGTGAGTGTGAGTATAACTGTTTATAACTCATGGCCTAGGTAACCGCGTGAATCTCTGAGATATACTTTTGTCACTTTAAAATTTGCGTCTGACAAAATGGCAAAATAAGTTACTAACCTGTGAATCTATGACTCTCATTGAATTAAATTCAGACTTAGGTGTAACTTCGTGTTTAACAATCTGCACACAAAAAGCCATTTGTCAAAATGACGTGGGTTGGAAGCAAGTTTATGTACGACATCGTACTCTTCAAAGTAATATGGATGATTCTAAGGACATAATTCTAGAAACCACTGTAATAAAAGTACCGCGCCGCTAACGTGCTCGTTCCCACCATTTTCCCCTGATGATAACGTCACTATGCACTGTTCCCAAACTTTCCCCCTTCCTTCTACTTTCAAGATGTATACCAATGAAACAAATCTTATGGCCAATTCTTACTGTACAAAAATTTCGCATTCCCAGAGGATTAAAAAACAACGATTCCGAAAATTTTGAAATTTTCAACGTAGAAAACTGTTCCTACCCAAATTCGTTTTGGGTAGGTACAACTTAAGAATTTAAATAAACTTTCATTTAATAAAATGACAGGAACACCATTTTTGCATGTAATTATGCATTACTGACTCCATGTTTGTCCATTTTAAATTCAAACAGGTGGGGCATTGTTCTAAAAAAAGGTGGGATTTAATGAGAGACGAATGAAGTATCAACTTTAATTTAGTTGAATTTCCTAGGTCAATGCAAAGTAAGATATAATTTGGTAATAAGATATTCTCCATTTACATCACGTGTTAAGAGTCTCAAACATTAAAAATTAAATACTTCGTTCTAGCGTGGGGGAGTGTTGTGGAAGCTTTTCTATTGGTTTCTATTTTAGTTCTTCTATACCAGAAAAAATTTTTTTATTCCAAAACGAATGCGAAGTTGTATTTTTTTGCCGGCCCAACAACAGCAGAAATCCGAAAGGGACCTTTATGTTCAGACTTTTAAGAATATACGTCTTCATCCCATACCAATAATCCCTTTCCGACATTATATCCCTACAAGATGTTTGGTCAACTTGGTGACTCATTTTACGATGATTAATAATTCGGAGTAACGTAATGAGAATGTGATTGGACGGGAGTGTAGTGACTCCACCCCCAATACCCCTTCTCACAATTCCCAATACTATTGAGTAGGAGGTAAAATTTATAATAAAAAATGTCTCAACTCGAGAGTCGAGATTCTCGACTCGAGAATAACGATTGGACAGAATCTGATGTATTCTGTTACCATTTATTTCATCCTAATAAACTTAAAAGTAGACAGAAAATAATTTCAAATATTGACTTCCAGTGGTCAATCTCAGTTATGGTGTCTCAGCATTGAACGTTGTTGGATACTCGATCTGTTGAGTAATTGGTTTTCAACTGAATAGCATACATAACGCTATTATTATAGTACAGTATTTAGTAAAGCTTTTCGTTTAATTGTTGCGAATTACGATACTTAGCGGGCGACACTTCATTCGTTCGCTTGGGAATCGGGGTCAAGGTCACGCCTAACATTTACTATTTAAATAAAAATGAAAAAGTTGATTGAAAAATTTAGCTATCTAGTTTTAGTTTTCAATCAACTTTTGTTGTTGAACCGGTTGTGGTACTTCTACTTATCTAGTACAACCGGTTACTTTTTTCAATTTCGTTCACCTACATTGCCATTTGTCACTGTCACTTTCCATTGTCACGCAGTTTTATGTTTAAAATCCCCACAATTTGTTGGCTAGTGATAAAAAGATGCATCAAATACCCGAAAATCGTTTAGCTGCCTGCGATTCTTTTATTAACTAATTAATTTGTTTAATTAATTAATAACTAATTAATTAAATTAATCAACCAGACTGTACTGAGATACATGTAACGTTTATAAATAATTGTTTATATAATGTCATGAAATCTCAAAATTTGAGGATACTCTCTGACTCACGTGATTTCCTATTAATGGATGATGTTATCTTTCAAATTGAGCCCGGAAATACTAAATCAATAAACAAGCAAGACCAGGACGGTAGTTTTGATGGCCGTCGATTTAGCTTTTAAAGAGGTCAGTTTTTACGGTCATGACCGGTAGAAATAACGGTTCATTAAGATAGGCACGATAGTATTCACGGTCTATTCCTAAAGGAAATAATAGCTTATGGCTTCTTTTTTATAACATATCTTATCTCAGATTTGCGATTAAACTTCACAAATCACAACTGATCCAATTAAAAACGTTGATTTTTTGGATTCATTTTGAAATTCTAAAACAAAAACTGATTAGAATAAAAATAAAGTGTCAAATTCATCTAAGATTTGGTATTCCTAACTTCAAAATCCAATTTTACCTAAAACTGTTACAGGTAAAAATTTTCAATTCTGGTTGGGTTAACTAATTGGTCTACTACCCAGAATTTGATAAAGTTATGTAACTAGGAAAGTTAGAAACAACTAAATTTGAGTCATCGGCCGTGTGGTTGGTTGGTTATTAATGTCGCCGTGGTGTCAATAGCTGATAGCCTGACATTGGTAACATTGTTTCATGGTACTTTACCACGGTAGAAGACTCAAAAATATATTTCAAATGAATCTTAACATTTATTTTGGTCAAAATTTTCGGTGAAAATTTGAATACATTACTGTATCCAAATATAACTAAAAGTATAATTTTTAATTCTTGATTCAGCAGATGCAATATTTTAATTAGAAAATCCCCTAAATTTCACAATGAATTTAACAACTAATTTTAATATAGGTTATAAGGTCTAAGTAACTCCATAATAACTATGGAGTTAAGGTTTAAGATTTCTATACTACATTTTCTGGTGGGTGTTGACGTTTCACGCAATAGAAATTTATTTGCTTTTAAGACCGTTAATTTGGATGACCAAGGCCGCCATTATGCCCGAACTGCTACTTACTGTTAAAACAAATTTTGTGAATGCGAAAAAAATAATAAAAAGTTTCACACCCACTAAAAAAGTAATAATCTGTACCTCCTGCACTGATTACAAAAGTGAGTTAAGAAGAATGAGTAGTTTACTGAATAGTGATTACGCATAGCGGTGTCTAATTAGCTTCACGTCCATCACAACATGTCCCCATGGGTTCTGCTCCTTCTTTCACTCACTGGATGCTCTGGAACGGAAATAAGCCTCAAAACAAGGTCAGGTACTCTCTTTTCCATTCCTTTAGAGTTTCGGAAGTCTAAACTATCCAGTGATACTCCACTCTGGGTGAAATACGAGGGCGGAAGTCTGAAAGGCGTCGCCGGGGAAGGGGTTGGACTATACAAGTTTTATGTAAGCGAAGACGACGGGACAGAAGAAGTCAGTGTCCACATCGGTGTCATCTCTAGAGACCTCACAACCTCTGACAACTGCTTTCAGCAGAAACGTTTCTGGCGGCAGCTGAATCTCGATGAGAAAATTACTTACGGAATTCCTGGCGGCTTCTACACGGACGGAGAAAAAGGTATTATTCATTTTCAAAAGTATGTACTTCTAGTACAAAATGAATAAACAACTGTTTGAGTTAGAGGAAGCAGCAGGTACCAAGTGTTACCGTCCAGTCAAAATTGTTTCTACTACACCCTAATGTAACAACTTAGGCCGGTAATAATTATTTCAAATTTTGGATGGACGGTATCACTGCACTACTGTCCTCTCCGCTTAGTGGGCATCCTATGTTGTTTATCACAAGCAAATAAAAAATTAAGGTTTATTATGGATCTGTTCAATTCAACAGGGAGTATACTTCATTACCCGTCGTCATGTCATGGTATAAGTAAGAAGAGAACAGTGAGGGCCTCTGCTCATCATGACCACAAGGTTGAAGGGGATGAAATTTTGGAAATGGGTTCAGGGGATGAATTAGATGAAGACGACGACGACGAAGAAGATTATGAGGATGAAATTGAGAACAATCCTCCAATTCCTCTTCAACCGACACCTAGTATATCCTTCCATGCTCTGGAAACTGATCACTTCGATCACCTAGAAGTCGAAGTACTGAATACACCTTTAGTCACTCCTACTCCAGCCAGTGACATCGCATTCCATCGTTTCAACCTTCCAGTATCTGAGGTACCACAGGAACTTGGTTCCGGTGACTTTGAAATTCAACCAACAACGCCAATTCCATTTCTACCTAGTGCAACGCCCGAAGTAGAGCTCAGTCCTACTCTCCCACCGGAACAACCTCTGCTTAGAAGGCAGATTGAGAAGCTTATATTGCCTGCAGGCAAGATTTTCAAGTTTAATGTAGCCAATGGTTACTTTAGTTCATCTCATCCAATCACGTTCTTCCTCCGACCGGCGGAAAAAGACTCAGCTCTTCCTGAGTGGGTGGCCCTGGAGGACGGAATACTTGTTGCCTGGCCTTCGGTGACGGATATTTCAGACTACACTATCAATCTAGTCGCTCAGGACACGGTAACAAATGGAGAGAGAGCAAATGAGCTTTTCTTAAGCGTGCGACAACGTTCAAAATCTCGCATCTACAATCACGAGTTCGAACTAAAGTTTCTGAGGAACATATCACACTCATATCCAGAACCGATTCACATGGTCATTGCAGGGGTACAGGAATTCTCAGGTGGACGTGGTGAGGACGATTTAGTTGTTGGGAAAATGGATAGGTCGTCTGAGATAATATCCTTGCGTTGGATAAACGAGAGTCTCCTGGTTGGAGAAAATCAAAACAAGTACGCAATAGTTTCTTTAGATACTTAAATACTAGTAATTCTAATAATTTTTTCCCTGATTATGGTTGATTTGTGTTGCAGATGCCCTGTAAAAGAGTTGAAGGAGATATACTTGAGACTTGTTAATGGTACGGGTTCTTCAACACCAAGCAATGGCCTCATTCATCAGCTTGGTCCATCTTATTTGCCCAAAAGTATTGGAATCCATTTCCAGCCGAAGAGCCATTGCTCTGGAGCCAAGTATTCCGATGTCACTGGCATCAACGCTATCCTTCCCACACGGAATTTCCAACCCAAAATTGAACATCAGCTGGACTCCATTTTCACTACGTCTGGAGAGTTCTTCATACACAAAGTCCCAGATAATTTCTGTTATGACACAGAGGACGGGGAGACGCCATTTCTCAGTCTCAAACTCTTCGACAAGAACAGTGCTGAAGTAGGAGTGGAGAATTGGCTCCAATTTGATGAGAAGAATCAAGAATTCTATGGACTTCCTCCGCCGCTTCCGAATGGGAAACAACAGATTGAAGAATATACTCTCAAATGTATTGACAAGAAAGGTATCAAACAAAAAAAATTTTAACACTCCATGGCATGGCAGAGACAAGATTTTGGGTTTTAACAGTAAATTAAAAGTTTTCTGAAGTATACCCTAAAAAATTGCTTGTTTTGCTAAAAAAAACCCACTTTTAGAGAAATTTTAACATTAACATGATTACTGAAGAAAAGATATGAGTTAAATTAATTAATTCTATTTTTGAAGGGAAAGCTGATAACGATGCTCTGGAAGTAACAATTTCTCCGGCAGTAAAGACAGACTACTCTGCTGAGTTTCGTCTTCACTTCCAATCTCCTCCATTTCATCCACCTGAGATTCGAAAGTTCATGGAGCAGTTGTCCAAGGCAATGAATGAGAGCCTACGAGACATTTTAGTAATCTCCTACCAAACATCAGGCGGAGATGTACAATTCCTTTGGCATCTTAGAAAGAACCCTACATCCGAATCCGAACTTACTTCCCTTCGTCGAATTATTCTTCAAGACGATGGAAGCCTTAGGAACTCCTTCAGGGATTTGTTTAAACCAGAGTTTAACTTAACATTTGGTCAGATTATACCGAAAGGAAGACTCCTTGGGAGTGGGACGCAGACGCACGAGGGTGACTTGGGAGAACCAGAGGTTGCTACAGAGGAAGTCCTAATCCTCGCTGACGAGGGAAGGACATATTTAGTCACATACATCATTCCAGCTGCCCTCATCGGGGTTATGATCATTCTCGCCTTGCTCATGGCATGTCTCCTTTCCCGGAAACGGAAGTCCTTACCACGGAGCTCGGAAGAGGCACGCGCTTTCATCAAGAAAGGAGTCCCTGTTATTTTCCAGGATGAACTGGAAGAGGATAAAGGAGGTGAATACAAATATAATGAAATGCTAAATTAACAACTGAAATCAAATACTAAATTAATACTCATTTTCAATTTTAAGCTCGATCTCGATCTCCTGCAATATTACGCGAAGAGCACCCACCACTACCACCGGAGTATCGTCGTTCTCCCATTCAACAGTATCAACCACCTCCTCCGATGGGCAAAATAGGTGGACCACGAAGTGGGGTTAGACCAGGTACTCACTACAGAAAGCCACCTCCATATCTTCCACCATAATCCAAATTTTGAAATTTATTGGATATGTTTCACTCTTCCCATGTTCGCCAACTCTTAAAAATATCATATGTCACCGCCATTTTATCGAGCCCAGTGGAACTGAACCCATTGATTCTTTTTCCCTGTTGAAGAACAGGAATCTTCCATCGAGTCTTCGAAGACTTTTGCAATTTGTACAAATATCCCTGCATGCCTAATTCTTAAGCCGATGCATTTACGTAACTTATCATGTTTCTTAACTTTAGAATTTAGAATTTCTAACAAAAGATTTGTACAGGGACAAACCCTTCGAATTAGAGAGACAACGTTTCTTTAGATTATGACTGAATTAGAACCTTTTCGAGGTGTCGCTCACAACAGACAGGCAGCATATCCAGGCAGCTTATGTGTAGTTTCTAATCAGTACTATACTAAATAGCTACACTGCCATGTATAATTACTTTTTGGAATTTAGCACAAACATGTGAACTCAAACTGTAGAAATTAGCGTTGAGTGATTAATAAACTTAATGATTTATGTAAGGTTCCACCTTACATAATTTAAAATTACATATTACATTTTTTGACAATTAAAATTTTTAATCAACCAACAAATAAATAGAAATAAGAACCTGACTCATTTTAACTAAATTTTGTACGATAACGTAACTTCAAGTACAGAGCAGCAACATTAACAGCAATGCAGATTCGGAGTTGAAAAATCGTAGCAGTACGTTGACAATTCTATTCGTATGATTTTATAACACCTGAATTTAGAGAAAAAAAAATTCTTTTTTCTATTCTCATACCGTGTTGCTCTGTACCGGTAATTAAACCGATATAAAGCTGTTAATACCTGCCGTGGTTAGACTCAACTAAAATACTAAATTTTATAACCAAACTCTAAATTTAATTTTTACAAATACTTGATTCAACATCAAGTTATTGGTTCTTTGACGACTAAAATTAATTCGCAATTTTGGTGTGTTTTATGTACTGCAATAGAAAGGTAATGGAAAGGGAATAAATGAAAGGGTAAATAATGTAAACATCATTAAGTGTGTAATCTTAACGAAAACAGGAACAAAATCACATTTTAACTTAACAGAGGTTTGGATTACAATGAGTTCGGAGTATGGCAGTCTCTCCTCTTCTATTGAATCCAAGTGACACTAAGACCATGATGAGGTCAACCGGACCCTCGGAATCCATTGTACACTTTATTTACGGAACTTTGTTTGAGGATTTTCTTAATTCCTAGAAATATTAAAAGGAATTGAATATTATACAGTCTCAAGTTTACAGGAATAGTTATTTTGCGCTTGCGTGAGTCTCCAAAGTAAACTTACCTTCTTTATCTTCATGTGTGAGATCGTTCTTCGGGAACTCTACGTCAAAAGTGATTGTGAGGGTTCCGAAATTGTTGTTATTGTCGTAGGAAGGCATGCCCTCACTTTTCTTCCGAATACGAGCTCCTGGCCAAGTGACTTTCTCTCTACTTATGCTCACCGTATGTCCATCAAGATGCTCTATGCTCATTTCAAACCCTGTTAGAGCATCTTGAAGGGAAATTGTGATGTTAGTAAAAAGGTCGTCCCCTTTTCGCTCGAACCGACTGTGTGGGAGAGTCTTTATTCGAATACGGAGGTCACCGGGTTCCCCGTCAATATGTGGTTCTCCTTCGGAAACAAAGCGGGCTTCTTGACCATCCTGCATTCCTGGCTCAATCTCAAATTCTAGCATTCTTTCTTCACTTACAAATCTAAACAAAAATTAAAAATGGCTATAAAATAAGTAAGGAAAGGAATGTATTCTGGCATAAGGATGAAAATTATACTCACTTGATATTAGGACATTCGTCACAGACTGTCTGCTGTGTCATTTGAAATCTACCAGGACCAAGTTGTCGAGTGACCATCTCCTGTCTACAGTTGCATTTCCTCGTACCTGATGCTGCTTTAGCTACTGGCTTATTTCTAGTAATCTAAAAATACATTTTATCACACACATTGAAAATACCAAATCCTATGAAATAATAAGTATCTCACCTCAACAAAGTTACCGGAATAAAGTTCTTCGAGGGTCACGTAAAGATCCATGACAATGTCTGCTCCTCGCACCACTTCCTTCGATCGCTGTTCATGCCCACCTCCACCAAAGAAGCCAAAATCACCGAAAAAGGATTGAAAGGGATCCGATGATCCAAAACTAGAATCTTTCTTGAGACATTCCTCCCCACATCTGTCGTACATCTCTCGTTTTTCATGATCTGAGAGAGCTTCGTATGCTGCGCTTAAATCGTGAAATTTATTCGTGGCATCAGGGTCGTCAGTGTTTTTATCAGGATGGAGTTCCTTCGCAAGCCGACGGTAAGCTTTCTTGATTTGATGAACGGACGCGGTTCGAGGTAGACCCAAGATCCGATAAAAATCACGTCTAAACAAAAACCAAATATGCAATTTTTTCATCAGCTTGAACAACTCCAAGTTAACTTTCAGTTGAATAAGCAATTGAATATTGTCACAAAATAGAGAAAACAAGAAATTAAAAAAAAAATCCTACTCAGAGAGGACGATACATGAATTGAGCAAAATGACCAGTAGTGGAATAAGAAATTCCAAGTGACTTTTCCACATCTTGAATTCGAGGTTACTTCAGAAACTGAATGAATTAAGAACAGATGACAGAAGCAACAACTGACTGAAACCAGTATTCTGAATCTAATAAATCATTTATAATAAGTTAATTCAACAAAGTAATCACCATAACGATCACGAAATGAAAACTCGAAATGAACTTACTTTGATAATCAAATTGCTAAAGACGGATATCTTTACATCCAACCTATACTTTACGCCAACTTAACTAATGGAATTAACATATCCCCAATCACTGATCACCACACCACCACCACCAATTTCTGACTAAATTATTTAACAAAAATGTCCAAATAAAAAATGAAGTGACAAGACAAGACAAGTGCAAGACGAAGACGATAAGGGAAGAGAATTCAAAAATTGTTTGACTTACCGGTGCGGTGGTGGTGTGTTATCAAATGTTGGCCAACTGTGGATTTGTTATTGGTTATTAGATTGGCGCCTTATTCAAATTGAGAAGTTCGTTCTGCACCCCGTAGCAGTGTTGCCAAACTTCTGCAACAAGTAAGTGATTTCTCTCATTGAGCCGGCAAGACTAGTCTTCACATTAGGAGAGGAATAATTATTATAGATGGTCAAAATTCTGCTCAAACTTCTAGCGTCCCGGTCCCACTTGGCCAATGTTTTGTCCTGACTTGTAAGTCGTGATCTGAACCCAGCGGCTCAATGAGTTATTGATAAACAGCTCAAACAGATAAGTGAGCCAGCAAATGAGAGAAGACTCTCACATCAGAAATTTTGTGAGCTGGTTCTTGAGTTCTGAGTTCTGACTCATGTCTCAACACTAAATACAAAGCTTTTTCTTATTAACCCCGGTTTTGATTGTGGTGATGAGTATAGTTGGATGATATTTTTGTTTTACTATAGGTTATTATTTACAGCCAACCAATGTGTTAAATTCACAATATCCAAACAACTAAGAGTTAAGATGGCTCAAGTGATGTCCTAGGACGTCAATATTAGCAAGATGAGCCGTCGAGAGCTTACAGTCTTCAGAAATGATTGGGAAAAATTTCATTTCGCCTCTTCTCCCCCCCCCCCC
>NIPM01000023.1:411134-547979 GCA_002738285.1 Holacanthella duospinosa | reverse complement strand
CAGACGAAATGAAATCCTGAAAATCAGCAAAAAGGGCGAAACTTAAAAAATTTTAGACAACAATCAGCAATAGTCGATAAAAATTTTTATGATGAATTTACATAATTTATCAGGGTTAGAACAGCCAGATGAAATTGACCGGATAATCTGGACGATCTGGTTGTCGTCCGAACGATTAAAAATTGCGTCCAGTGGACGATCTGGACGACAAAATGTTCATTAAATAATTGAGTATAGCTTCAATAAATTAGTATAACTTAAGTTTGTTTTCATAGCACAATGCCCCATTTCACTGCGGTCGAATTACAAAGGTGGCAATATGATTGCGCTTAAAATGTTTGAAATTGGTGTCCGGGTCTATCGGCCTAACGGATTCCAAAAACTATAACAAAAATTAAAAATTTTTTTAATTCTATTTAAAATACTAACAAAAAATTATTTATTATTAAGTTTAGTAAATTATTATGTATGGTCATTATGGTCCATGTCAAACTGTTTCCGAAATAGTTTTAAATTGTTATTTTCAGATTAGCTAACTATACTGGAAATTACTTCGTCCATATTCATTGGGATAAACTAGTTAAATTTGAATTTATNACTTCGTCCATATTCATTGGGATAAACTAGTTAAATTTGAATTTATAAGTAAGGAGGTAAGGAAAGAATTAGGAAAATCTATAATAACTTTGGAAAATTGAGACAATCGACCTCTGCGCATGTATTTGTGGCGTTTTAGATAAAAATCGTTTAGATCGTCCAGACCAGCCAGTTAAGTTAGTCAGACGGACAAATTTTTTCGTCCGGCTAAATGGCTAAATTTATCCTGCTTTATTTTTAATCCGTTCATTTTAATTTTGTTTCATTAATTTTTCTTCAGTGTTAAGTATAGTATTGTAATTATTAGTGATTCTCATCGTTATTAACCTATACCACAACATGTAGTGAATTTCGTTCGACATATCAATTAGATACAGTTATTGTTACACACTTAAGTAGTCGTAAATGGAATATCTCACAACTTACATTGTAAAACAGTGATTCAGGTGGAAATATTTGCGCAAATTGTAATTCGACGCAGTATCTAATACATATAAAACTTTGATGTGAAAGTAGAATGTGGAAATTTTTTTTTAAGCCTGGTATCGGTTATTGGTGCTTTTAGATGGTGAGAAAATGAAAGTTATGATACTTACTAACGGGTTTATTTGAAAAATAATTCATCTAGAAATTGTATGGGGGCGTCTTTTGAAAAAAGAATTATAACACCTCTCTCAATAAGTAATTTTATTTTGTTAGTATTTTTTTTTGTTTATCCGTAAAGGAAGTTGAAAGTTGTTGAAAGTTGAAAGTTGAAAAAGAAAGTAAGAATGTTGAAAGTTTTTGATGGAGCTTTGGTGATCGTAAATTAGATGGATAATTGAGGTTTTTACATGCCTGATAAGTTTATGTAACCGAGAATATCAAATCCAAAAGTTACAACATCTCTCTCAAGAAAATTTATGTTACTGTAACTTTAGGTAATTTTTAGAAGAATTCTTCTTATGTAAACATTTAAGTGACTATTCCTTAATAGAAAAGCACCAAAACTGAATAATGAAAAAAAAAAGTTGTTACAGAAGCTTCAAATTTTTAGTTAAAAAAAANATAGAAAAGCACCAAAACTGAATAATGAAAAAAAAAAGTTGTTACAGAAGCTTCAAATTTTTAGTTAAAAAAAATTTAATTATATTTAGCTGAAGTAAAGATATTGTTGACAGCAAATAATACACAGTTGCAAAAATATTTTTAGTTGAAGTGAGTGAAATACATGAAATACATGACCATTCACAATTAAAGACAGAAAAAATAATGAATTNATAGAAAAGCACCAAAACTGAATAATGAAAAAAAAAAGTTGTTACAGAAGCTTCAAATTTTTAGTTAAAAAAAAATTTAATTATATTTAGCTGAAGTAAAGATATTGTTGACAGCAAATAATACACAGTTGCAAAAATATTTTTTAGTTGAAGTGAGTGAAATACATGAAATACATGACCATTCACAATTAAAGACAGAAAAAATAATGAATTNATTTTTAGTTGAAGTGAGTGAAATACATGAAATACATGACCATTCACAATTAAAGACAGAAAAAATAATGAATTGAATTAAATTGTACATTTAGTAAGTACAATAATAAATTGAAATAAAAATTTTTAGTTGAAGAAGGATCCAATTGAAAATTTTAGTTGAATAAAATTAAAATATAGTTGAATCGAATTATTGGACAAATATTTTGCCCGGCAGAATTGGGCGATATGGTCGAAATGGAAGTACTACCGTCAGAAATGTCTCGACAGACGACTGGCTGATTATGAAGACAATCCACCGTACATCGTTTGTTGCGTCTTGTCCCTAGCTGTATAATCAGGAAGACAATCACGAATTTATTGTTTGTTTTGTTTTGTTGCTCACATCACCAGTCACCATCAGTCACTGAAATTCATAACTTACTAATTCGTTCATCTTAAATTGACGAAGTGGACAGTCTAATCTTTAGGTAGAAGGCAGGCTAAATATTGCTTATTCATGTTTGATTTAGTATCCCAAGGTGCTGAGGCTAGACTTTATGCTGGAGAGTATGAAGGGAGGCCGGTGATAGTGAAAGAACGGTTTCGGAAAGCTTATAGACATCAGGATCTCGACGATCGATTAACAAAGGAAAGACTTAAAGCAGAGCTTCGTGGAATACAAAGAGCAAAGGCAATTGGTAAGATTACTAACTGCTGGTGCTTGTATTGATCGCCCTGGGTCAAGAACAATGGTTTATTAATTTTGATAATCAGGAATCCGAACACCCACTGTATATTTTGTTGATGTAAAGAAAAATTCAATCTATATGGAACGGGTTGAGGACGTTGAGACGGTAAATACTACAATAGGAAAATTACTTCAGGTATATCATGTGTACTTTACATATTATGCCTTTTGAGACTACTAAAGCGAATCCCATTTTTTCTTCAAAATTAATTTCCTACAGGAGTCCGGAAAATGTGACTATAGCAAGCACAAGTTTCCTCAACTGGAAGTATTGGGGCATGAAGTTGGAAAAATTGTGGGGAAGTTACATCAAGCTGATATTATTCACGGAGATCTCACAACATCCAATATCCTCGTTAAAATAAACAGTAACGAACTCATCCTTATTGATTTTGGTCTCAGTCACATGGAGGATTGTGTAGAAGACAAAGGCGTTGATCTTTATGTTCTTGAACGGGCACTGGCCAGCACACATTCAAATATCCCTTGGATTTTTGAACATGTACTTGATGGCTACAAACAGACGAATTCTAAAGATGGAATTCAAGTTCTCAAAAAATTAGATGAAGTTCGACTTCGTGGAAGGAAGCGAACAATGGTGGGATAAGTGTGTTCATTTCAAGAGTCATATTGCATTTATCAATAATGGAACAATGGTACACTAAATACCATCCAAAATATGTAAGAAGATTTTGTTTTACTATACAATTTGCATAGCAAAAAATCTTACATTTGGATGGTGTATTAGGATATTTTCTAACGCAAAACAATATTAATTGACAGTGTATTTCTACTTTCTCTCTAAAACAATGGACTAAAATTTATTAGTACCTACTTTAGTAATTCAGTAATTAGAATTTTTCACTAAACTTTAAGTGATAAACAGATTACAAAGTTAAACAAATAAATAATGGTTTGACGTCCATCCGGGCTCCTCAGGCATTCGATGAAGTTTTGTATTTAAAATGTTGCCAAGTTGCCTTAGTTCTTAGTTCATTGCTGAGGGAAACATCCATTAATGGCGTCAGCATTTTGGTAGGTGGGTCAACCCTTTATGAATTTTGATGCCGATTTTTGTTTTTGGGTGAATTTTAGTTTGCAAAATTAGCGTCAGCACTTTTCTATCTTTTAAAAACTTATCAAAAAATGCTGAATTTGAATTTAAAAAATCAATTGTATAAACTTTTGCAATTAGTTTGTACCTACAAAATTGGAAACCGTTCCCCGAAGATACGGAACCAAAAATACGGTGCCTGGAAAATACGGCGCATGGAAAATACGGCGACTAGAAAACTAAAATATTTTACCGGAAATGTACAGAAAAAAAGTTACGAATTTTTGAAATGTCAAAAAGTTGATAGCATTTTCCTTGCCTATCTACCGGATGAGTTGATGTTATGGTATATTTATATATCATTCAAAAACGTAGCAAAAACGTTTAGCATAGTGTCTTTCGTGATTGCGCAAGCAACGAGTATGTTATCTTCACTCCGCGGACCGGGTCCGAAGGACCCGGGACGCCATAACCCTGGCGACATAGTTACTGAGGAATGCAATAACATATCAATACTGATTTTGTGTGTTTTTCATGTTAGCTCGAGATCTGTATGATCCATGNATGCAATAACATATCAATACTGATTTTGTGTGTTTTTCATGTTAGCTCGAGATCTGTATGATCCATGTTTCATGAGACGTATTTTCCAGGTGCCGTATTCTCCATGCGCCGTAATTTCCTGCGACGTATTTTCATAGAACCGTTGGAAACAATAATTTTAAAAGTTAACAAGCCTGAAATGATGCGATTTTATTCTTTCGAGTAGATAAACTATATATTGTATTTCAACAGTTAAATGTTCTCATATAACAGCGTCGTATAACTTACCTAGAGAAGTATCATATTACGAAATATTTTCAAATGAATTAAGAAATAAAATTGTACCGGCACAATTGCGAGAATGACTCACCCAGATTTCCATAATCCCCAATTCTAAAATAATCTTTTTTTTTGTCTTATGTAGGGAAGATTGGTTTGGATTTGAATGAAAATTTCAAATCTAAGAATAATAATTTAAGGTAGAAAATATGCTTATTGTCGTCAGATGAATTTTATGAAAGTTTTAATCATGTGAGATTTTCCTATGTACATAGTACCTATTCATAACAAGTAAACAATGGTTACGCAATAAACTCAGAATTGAACTTAAAAAAGAATTTAGTCTTCTTCAAGAAGTCAAGTATTGAAACGGAATGGTAAACTAGGATGAAACTTTAGGAAATAAATACTCTGGCATCAAAAAAAATTCTGAGATCTTTTGCAACTCGAATTTGTCAGGATTTCAGTACCGCAATCAATTGTAAACCATCCTATGCTTTTGTTTGGATACTCCAGAGGCGTTATTTTTATTAAACAAATTATATTGTTTAAATTTTTGTAGATAAATTAGTTCAACAATGCAGTANGTATTGAAACGGAATGGTAAACTAGGATGAAACTTTAGGAAATAAATACTCTGGCATCAAAAAAAATTCTGAGAACTTTTGCAACTCGAATTTGTCAGGATTTCAGTACCGCAATCAATTGTAAACCATCCTATGCTTTTGTTTGGATACTCCAGAGGCGTTATTTTTATTAAACAAATTATATTGTTTAAATTTTTGTAGATAAATTAGTTCAACAATGCAGTATGTGGGTGGGTTGGTGAAGCTGGAAGTGAACGTTGCATTAGAAGAGGTGTGTGGGTACATAAATAGCCATTTCGTGATGACGTAATGAATAGATGTTCCCTAACAATTCATTAGATCTGAATGATCTATGGATTGTGGAGCGGTTTTTTTAACTTTTATTTGCACACGGACAGTAAAGTCATCGAAATCAAAGAAAGAAGTGTCCTGCACCTGCTCGCTGCTCCTGCTCCTGATCCTGTGTCTGTGTCTTATCATCCTCCTATCCCTGTCACTTCTTCGTGTTCATATTTCGTGTTCAAGTCCACTAATACTTATGTCAACTTAATTTATTAAATCAAGTCAATTTTCTTTTGGAACACTCCAAACCGAAAACTTATTGACTTCATTCCCCACCACCGACATTAGGATTTGTTTTGGAGAACTACCCAGTAGTTGAAAAACATGGGAGGTAAGGTTTTTCTTTCGTTCGATAACTTCGCAGATAAATCCCTAACAAATAATTTTGCAATAATTATTCTAAAACACAAAACACCCAAACCGTGATGCAAAGTAATAGAGTAAGGATATACAGCTTATTTGGAACCAAGTACGGGATAGCTCCCTAGTCCCTACTCCCTACACCTTTTCCCTTTATTCCCAACCCAACTAAAAAGTACCATGCAGTTTCTGTTACAAATTTGAAGAGAAATGGTTGAATTGGGTATCTTATTCATGGTGAGAGGAAGGACGGTGCACCGTCCGCTGATGCTGTTTTTAAGTCCTTATGTGGCAAGTATTACTCGGATTTTTAAAACTAAAATAGGAAACTAGATATATGTACCATGCGCTTCTTCAGTAGTCTACACTTTTTGAATTAACTTTTCCCCTCCAGTTTGTGTTTACCTGGTTANAGAGAAATGGTTGAATTGGGTATCTTATTCATGGTGAGAGGAAGGACGGTGCACCGTCCGCTGATGCTGTTTTTTAAGTCCTTATGTGGCAAGTATTACTCGGATTTTTAAAACTAAAATAGGAACTAGATATATGTACCATGCGCTTCTTAAGTAGTCTACACTTTTTCAATTAACTTTTCCCCTCCAGTTTGTGTTTACCTGGTTATACTGAAACTTATCTCGCACTTATGCCAGGTGACGTCTGCATATATGGGCTGAAAAACTCAAGTCTAGAATCCAACCAGCAGATCTATTTGTTGGCGAAATTCTGTTAAAATGTGACAAGGAGTACTAAAAATCAAATTTGACCTTTAGTAACCTCCAGAGGTCAAATGAGAAGCCGAAGGACATTCTGTCCCATTTAAACATTATTTGCATGGAAAGATCTACTTGATTGCAAAGGTTGGATTCGATCCTTCTGTACTCAAAAATTTTTTCTAAGTTTTTTAACACAAATCCCCATCTCGAAAATTTTCTAAGTTTTTTGACTTTTCGGTTCCCTTACAACTCAAAAAACTACCTCTACAAAAGTTGTTGTGAACAACCAATGGAGGAAGATATTCCTCTAACATTTTTCTCCACGATGACCTGGTCAGGGCAAAGTTTAGGTTAAAATAAAAAAAACTTCGGAAAATCAAGAAACCTGAACTTTGACCTGACCAGGTCATCGTGGAGAAAAATGTTAGAGGAATATCTTCCTCCATTGGTTATTCACAACAACTTTTGTAAAGGTAGTTTTTTGAGTTGTAAGGGAACCGAAAAGTCAAAAAACTTAGAAAAAATTTTTGCGTACAGAAGGATCGAATCCAACCGATTGCAAAATCTAATTTAAATCTGACAGGGACTACTAGACAACATTATTTGTACAGGGTTCTTTTTTTCTTATTTATTTTTTATATGCAAAGTAATTGAGCAAAAAAATTTTGATAATTAATTCTAACCATCTGGCAGAGAGAATCAGAGCCATGGCTCGTTAGCTAGAGCTAAATCACTGACTTCGGTTTGGTCATACCTACAAAGGAAGCAACTGCTAAAAGTCTCCTGAGTCCAGAGTCCAATTAGAAACAAGCTACCAACACACAGCAACAGGAAATCAATCAAATAAATTTGAAGGTGTCAAATAATGAAATTAACTTATTTTCACAATGTGCCGTGCATTTAATGACCAGCTCAGTTGCGAGGGAAGAGTTTGGTGGGAAAAGTGAAGGAGAAGTTTTTGCCTCTCAGCCAAGGATAACAAGCTGAGAATAAAATTGAGACTAAAAGTGTAGACTACTTAAGAAGCGCAGGGTACTTAATAGTATTTATATTTACCCTCATACTTGGTTTCATACACTTGTTATTATTTCTTTTTAGTTTTTACTATCACACCACATAAGGAGCATTCATGTAGCATTAGTATGATTTGCGAACCTAAAACAGTTTAGCGTAGAAATTCAATTCAATATTATTAATCAATAATCCATCATCTCATCAGTGATGTGGATGTGATTCATCATCGAATTATTTCAAAATCTTTTTCTCTTATTTCAGATAAACCTTATGCCGGTTGGGAAAGTTCGAACGACTTTTCCTATTCCTTCAACGACCAAGGGCAATCTTTTGAAACGTTCAATTACCAATCTAATCAACAGAATCAACAACAACAGTTATACGATCCGCTGGCAAATTCAGGGTTTGCACCAAATCCTACACCTACATACTTTGTACCTCAAAACCCTCCAACTTCTGACCCTTCAACATTTGACGCTAACTTTGAAGATGAGCCACCGTTGCTCGAAGAGCTCGGAATCAATCCTTACCAAATTGTTGAGAAAACTTTATCAGTGCTGAACCCGTTTCGTCACACAGATGCCTCTATTTTACAAGACACTGATTTGGCAGGACCAGTTGTTTTCTGTGTCCTCTTTGGATTTTTACTCCTCTTATCAGGAAAAGTTCACTTTGGCTATATTTACGGGATCGGAGTATTGGGCTGCCTGGGGATTTGCTTTTTACTGAACATGATGAGCGTGGGAGGAGTGTCATTGGGGGTCACCGTGTCTGTACTGGGCTACTGTCTTCTGCCAATGCTGGGTTTGGCCGGAATCAATCTTCTACTCACTTTACAAGATCTTCTTGGAATGGCTTTCACTCTAACGGCTGTCGTCTGGTGTTCTCTATCTGCTTCTAAACTTTTCGTCACGGCTTTAGGAATGCAACAACAGCAGCCCCTCGTCGCCTACCCTTGTGCCCTCGTCTACGGCGTATTCGCACTCCTAGCTGTTTTCTAATCGACTCTCTCTCTCTCTCTCTCTGTGGTTGGATTCGACGATTTTCTTATTTATTAGTGAGTAAACATAACTGATTGAACTGAATAAATTAAATATTGAAGAGTTGTCATCTATCCCAAGTCCGAACCGGTGGTGGTAGTTTCCGAGTTTTTTTTTTTTTTGTAAGGTCATTGACAACAATTATTCTATTGGCCCCAGTTCATTTTTCGAAGCGGGTAATTTTGATTCGTTGAATTGCACCACCAAATATTTACACACTGCTCAGTATAGTGGAATCAACGAACGACACCCCACATACTGAGGGAATGTGTTTCTTCAAGGTGTATCCGTAACCTTACCTCATAAATTGGTTAGTGGGATTTGAATGATGTTTGTGTTTGTTAATATCTATAGCATTGGTAAATCATTAACTTTTTTAAGTAATCTTTATGAGTCATTTCATTTCATTACTTAATTTTAGGAATCGAAAAGCGTCATAATAGAGTCATCATTACTTAAAATTACGACATTAAGTTAAGGTGAGCAGGGGGTTGTCTTGAGTCGGCGGGGTTGACATTATTTTCATTGTAAGTCCTAAACTTTTACTTTAGAGTAGTAAGTAAATCTGATCACCTTTCGAGTTTTCAAGTGTTCAGTATATTACGTGCAGGAGTGTCATTGTCGTTAAATTAAAAATTTGATTCTTTGTTTCAGAAGGTCGACTATTACTACTAGCATTCTCAAGTCAGCGGTAATGGCTACATCTGTAGAAATGAAAATTTTCCCTATCATCGACCTTGGGGAAGGTTTACGTGACTCCCCAAAATTTCGCTCATGCTTGGATGAGAAAATGATGAACATGGAAAATTTGGAATCAAAAATAGAAAAACTTTTGAAAGCATCTCATACAATGGTCGAAGCTGGAAAGCATCATCTCAACCTTCAACAGTGAGGAAAATGTTATATCATTACATAGATCTTGGCTAAGCCGAGGACTTTGATGCACCAGCATTAATCATTTAAAACTTTCAATTAATTATTCATATTCACTTATAAGGTGGGTATTCAGTAAATTAACTATATAAGTAACTTTTACTCCATGTTGCCCATTGAAACGTTAAAGTTTATGGCTGTTAATTACACTAATCCGCTTGTTTTAAAAATAGATTAGTTCGAGAATTTTTATTTAGAAAACCAACAATATTTATTTCAATATATTATTTTTTAGCTCATTTCTGACAGCTCTGACGGAAGTAAGCGTTCACTTTCGGGCAGATAAATTTGTATATTCAGCTTTTGGGACGTTCTCTACACAGCTTTTGGAAATGGCGAAATATCAGACTGCCCTTATAGATCAAATAAATCGAGCTCTGTGTCATAATTTGGAAAACTTTTTACGAAAGTAAGTTTCATTTAAGAATTCATCAAAAAAAATAGCTGCTCAAATTTATTGATTTATTTACAGAGATATCCGAGGTTGTAAAGATGTCAAAGGAAGTTTAGAAAAATCAGGAGCGGATCATGAAACCGCTTTGTTGAAAAATTCGGCTGTGCCAAAAGGAAAAAATACTGAAGCTGAGGAAGCGACTTCAGCTCTAAACTTGGCTAAACAGTCTCACCGTACTGCTGCTCTCAAAACAATTTATTACCTTTCACATTTTCAGGAGAAGAAACGATTTGAAATTTTGGATAATGTATTTTCATAATTCTTGAAAGTCTAACGAAAGTTTTTCAAACTAATCATAATTTTTTTGAATTTCCAGATTATGTCAGTGATAAATGCGTACAGGACGTTCTTCCACCAGGGTTCAGATTTTCTAAAAGACAACGACGGGCCTTTGAAACAATTGAGCAATCAGCTAGAGGACATGCGCGCTTCCCTTCCAGTCGAGTATGAGAGGTCAGCTGGATTTTCTCCACTGATTGCAACTACTCCAGATTACTTAACTGGGGTTGGAACTCTCATGCAAGGCTACTTGTTTAGAAGAGGTTCATCCAAGGCATTCAAAAGTTGGAAAAGAAGATGGCAAGGAACTCATTTTCATTACTTCCAATGTTTATCAAGAATCTCATTTATTTTGTTGATATTACAAAGGTTTGAATTACTAGAAAAGGGCCAATTGGTGTATAGGAAGAGACTAGAGGAGAATCCTGTGATTATGGAAGAAGACTTACGTATTTGTTTAGTTCGGCCAATGGCTGAAGAGAATAGAAGATTTTGCTTTGAACTCATATCACCGAACAAGTAATAATATAATTATTCCTAATATTAAAATATCTCTCATTTGTATTTAAAACGTCGTGTAGAACTCATATTTTGCAAGCGGATTCGGATGAAGTGTTCTTGGCTTGGGTCTCTGCTTTACAAATGGCTATTCAAGTTGCCATCCACAACTCAACACAGACTCGAACTTCAGATTCTTCCTCTCCACCTACACCACTCCAGCTCCTCCAAATTTCAGCAGAAAAAGCAAAGTAAGCTTACGCAAATTTGAATTTATTTGTATTTTTCATATTCCCTTTGTCATTTTATTCTTTTACAAATTCGAACTCGTCAGAGTTATCAGAAGTATATTGAGTGTTGAAGGCAACAGTGACTGCTGTGACTGCGGAGCTCCAAATCCAGAATGGGCGAGTATAAATCTCGGGATTACTCTATGTATTGGTATGATTCAATTCAGTTGAAGATAATGTTCGCTCAATCTTTTTAGCTGAAAGAATACGACTGATCATTTGATTATTTTTTTTTATAGAATGTTCAGGGATCCATCGAAGTTTAGGCGTTCATTACAGTAAAGTCAAATCTTTGAAATTGGACACGTGGGAAGGTAGCCTGTTGAAAGTGATGGGTGATTTGGGGAATCAAGTAGTCAACAGGATATACTTATCCAAAATTGATGTGGTCAACACTTTGGGAATAAGAGCAACACCCAACTGTTCCAGGTAAGTCACATTTGTAGTTATTAAAGTCTTCGCAATAATCAATTTCTTTTAAAACAAGTATGCTGTTGTGCCTGGTAGAGAGATCAGGGAGACATGGATAAAATCTAAATACGTGGATAGAGCATTCGTCGCTGTACCTCGCATTAATGGTGAATTATCAAATGGGAAGAAGTTAATTAGGAAATGGAGTGTGCGGAAACCATTCAGAAGGGAAAAAAGTCGCACAAGTTCAGAACGACGACGCCCAACCGCTCCTCCACCACCACCGCCACCCATAGATTCAGTCTCAGTATCTTCTGAGACTGAATCTTTCAAGTCCATCTCCTCTACGTCGAAAGATGAGGCTGAGACAGGAAGTATGCGGAGTGATTCGGAAGGAGTTTTGATCTTTGGTGAAGATGTTCTGCGTCCTCCGAGTCAGAATGATATTGTAGATAACATAGATCCTCAAGGTGAAGAATCTACTGAAGAAGACTCCAAGGAAATAGGTCAGTTTAGTTTGTTTGTTTTTTTATAATCAAAAGTTCTGAGTTTGTCATTGTTATGTAGAAGAGCCCGTTGAAGTATTAGACGGGAATATGTTACTTTACAAGGCTGCCCGTGTTGGAAACTTACCTGTGATGTGTGAGGCAATAGCTATAGGTGGAGATCGAAACTGGTCCAACCAAAATGATTCTGGCTCAACTCCACTCCATCAAGCATCGTATGGGGTACTGAGAATTACAAGTTTTTAGTTATTTCGTTATTCATGGAAGATCTAAAATAACTCACATCTTAAACCCGGTGAAAAATTTGTCTCAAAAAGGCCACGAAATCTTCTTTCACGAAATAAGGCCATAAGATGAACAAAATTTTAATCATCCACTAAACAACTTTCTTTGTAGAAGATGTTCATTTTGTTCGAATAGTATCAGTATTTGCATATGAATTGTTTGTATTCAAGAAAAGTTGTAAATGTCTATAGGTTGTGTAGGAATCCAACTACTAGCTTTAATTACTTGCAGGGGTCGGTGAGTGCATGTGAATTTCTTCTACTCAATGGAGCACGTGTCAATGCTACGGACTCCAAGCAACGCACACCACTTTACATTGCTACTCAACTAGGTAATGTTCATCTCCGAAGTAGTTTATGCTTGAATACATTCCTAGGTTTGATCCTAGGTCACACCGGTCAGCTTTGCTTGTTTTTGCGAAGTAGAGCCGACTACCATCTAGTGGATGCTGAAGGTCGGACCCCATTGGACGTAGCCATTGCATCAGAAAATGCTGACATTGTAACTCTCCTTCGTTTGGCGCAAATGAGCGAAGAGATGAGAGAGACATCTCAGACGGACGATACTTTTCAGGAGATTGTCCGTGACATTGCGCAGAGAGCGCAGACTGAACAACCTTCCTCATCTTCCAGACTTGATCACAAATAAGCTACTTAAGCTACTTAAACCAGTTCAGTCTACTTTGATGTTTAGTATTTAAGCAGCTGATCAGTCCCAGTGTCCCATACCATTCACCTAACCGCCGCCGTGAGTATCTTTATCCTGTATTGACTGTGGGATTTTATTATTTTTAGCATATTACTGCCTTGCTAAACTCAATCAGCTTCCTGCTTTGCCAAATCCATGTTATATTGAAAATAAAATAATGATGGACTACTAATTAAAATATGATAACTTTTTTTTCTAAAGTTTCGTTATTTCAAATACAAATGTGATAAATTTATTTTATCTTTAGACTCACTTGCTCATCATTGAGTCCTGGGATTGTGGGGTGTAGAAGCCTCAGCGAGACTTTGTCTCTGTTCTCCTGAAGTGAGATCCTTACGGTCACTTTATCCAATGGATGAACTTTTATTTTACCAAACTCAACAGTGCCTTCTTTCTCATCTAACGAAAACGCAGCTCCCTTGGGAAAGAAAACGAAGCCTTCCATACCAAATTTCGGAACAAAGATTTGGAGAGCGTTTCTTCGAATACACATGATCCAGCCAATTTCGTCCTCTTCCTTGTTCAATAGTATTCTCTGCATTTATAATTTTGCTCAGTTAGACTCAACCATCATTCACAATCATAGAAGTAACTGTGCCTTAACTTACGCTCTTGTGCCAGTTATTGGATGCTCGGGAAGCATACTGAGCCATTCGATGGCGAAGGTTGATGTTTTTACAAATTGAATGCATTTGCTTCGCAACTAGGATCCGCAGATCTGCCTCTGCAACTCCAATGGCCATTCCCAAGAGTCTATGCACCATTAAATCAGCATATCTGAAAAAAAAAATTGTCATTTCGCATCATTTGAAAGTTTTGCGTCTTTAGTTGCGTGTTGGAGGCGATGAATGTGTTAATGAAAAAAAAAAACNCTTGTTCAATAGTATTCTCTGCATTTATAATTTTGCTCAGTTAGACTCAACCATCATTCACAATCATAGAAGTAACTGTGCCTTAACTTACGCTCTTGTGCCAGTTATTGGATGCTCGGGAAGCATACTGAGCCATTCGATGGCGAAGGTTGATGTTTTCACAAATTGAATGCATTTGCTTCGCAACTAGGATCCGCAGATCTGCCTCTGCAACTCCAATGGCCATTCCCAAGAGTCTGTGCACCATTAAATCAGCATATCTGAAAAAAAAATTGTCATTTCGCATCATTTTAAAGTTTTGCGTCTTTAGTTGCGTGTTGGAGGCGATGAATGTGTTAATGAAAAAAAAACAATTAAAACCTTCGAATTGGCGAGGTAAAGTGAGTGTACAAGTCAACAGCAAGACCGAAGTGATGATATTCCAACGGTGAGGAGGTTCCGGAACAGCAATATAGAGCCTGTGACATACACCTTGTCGTCATAACCCTAAGAATTCCCTTTATTTCCTCTTCTTGCTCCTCAATGGAGTCGTTGAGTGCTTTCGAACCCTTGTCCACAACTAAATTGATCCCATGAGCCTTTGCTGCAAGAAGCAGAGGTTCAAAATTTGATGGTGGAGGTATAGGATGTCTTCGAAGAAGAGAAAATTCCCGAAATGACTCAAGAGTAAACGCAGCTACGGAGCAGTTGGCTAAAAGCATGAATTCTTCAACTAATGAATGAGCCTCTTCAGAGTTCATATCCGAGTCTCCATCTTCTCTAACTTCGGCAGATGAGAGCATCAATGCTCCTCGTGCAAACCTTTCTTTCTTCAGCATTTGCGCCAAGCCAGAGAGACGTCGGAGTGATGCTGTGATTGGGTCATTGGCTGTTGAATTGAGTCTCGCCTGAGCTTCATCGTAAGTTAGCCCTGCTTGTGATCTGATGATACCTTTATAAAATTTGGTGCTAAGTATTTTACCATCAGGGCTAAGGTTCCAAATGACCGAGAAAACAAGTTTCTCGGTATCAGGATGTAGAGAGCAGAGATTGGAGCTGAGAAGTGGCGGGATCATATCAATTCGACGGTCTGCCAAGTACACACTCGTTCCTCTATTGGCTGCCTCGCGATCAAGTGCAGTTTCCGGCTGAACATAGTGGGAAACATCTGCAATATGAACACCCACTTCGAAATTTCCGTCTGGTAACAGAACTGAATGGAGTGCATCGTCAATGTCTGTGCAACCAGGAGGATCCACTGAGACAACCACAGTTTGTCTAAAATCAGTTCTTTTTTCGTATTCTTCCGCCGGAATTTCATAAGGAAGGGATGGAAGACATGATTCGACGGCTACAGAGAACGGTCCATGAGGAATTCCGTGCTCATGGAGTATAGCAGCCGTTTCTGTTTCCACTGTACCAGCAGTTCCAAGGACTTTGAGCGAATGCCCAATAGGATACCGAGAGGAAGATGGCCAATGGTCGATTTGCACTAGAATCTTCTGTCCCTCGAACCGTTTTATATTCCTTGTTTGAATTTTAATCCGAGGAATTTTCCTATTATCTGGCCAAAAGAAGTGAAAAGATGAAGATTCGTTCTGGCTTTTACGCAAAACCCCTGTCACCGGGAGCCATTTTCTTCGAATGATACCAACAACTCGTCCTGTTGCCTTCTTCAGCTCAGATCCAGCAGCTTTCCTTTTCTCAACAGCCAGTAAAATTTCTTCCTCTGCTTCTTCTGATTCCACCACAACATCCGACGACAGAAGCGTCTCTTCCTCTTCACCCACAACGACCATTCCACTGGGAATAGACCAAGCTTCTTCTTCCAAAATTTCAATTCCAACGATATCGCCATCAGTGGCTCGGTTGATGTTTTCTATCCCTTGCAAAAGGATTTCTCGGCTCTCTTTCCCATCGTCAATGTCAATTCGAACAGACCCTTCGTAAAAACTCCAGCATCGATAAGCACCTTGGAGAAACTTTCCGGTTCGAATCCCTTCTTGTAAATCCTTTGTTGGTACATGGGAAGGGTAGCTGAAATCGCCAACGAATTTCGAAATGGCTGAAAGTTAATATCAAGTGTTTAAACTAACGAATAAGACAAATATTGAAAACATGGTAATAATATTTTCGCTTACATTCGTCCTCATTAAATGGAATTCGACAAACTTTGTCTTCCAGATCTTGGAATTGGGAAGTAAGAGTTGAGACATAGGATTCTGCTGTTGCCAAAACCAAATGTTCCTCTTTGGTCAATGAATTAGTAAAAGCGAAGGATGGATCATCGCTGAGAATTACGATTTTAATCCCAAAGGTGGCAAAATGTTGCGTCAAATATCGATAGGTAGTCATAAATGCACGCCGATTTCGCTCTTGTGAAGTTTCTCCAGGGTTTCGATCGATGTATGTTTCTCTGAAAATCCAAAGCAAACTTGCTCAAAAATTCTGAAATACCGTCAGACTTATAGAACCTTGTTCCCAAACCCCACACGTTGCACAGATTCAAATCTATATTTTTATTACTATTTGTTTTCCATAATTTCGGAATTTCTTTATGCTAATTGGAAAATATAAACGTGGTGAAATTCACTAGGTCCTAGCTTCATAAAATGAGAGATAACTTTAGATAAGAAAATACTCAATGCAAGGTATGTGGTTTTCCGAGAAGCAAGCATTAATAGGTTCTTATTCTAAACTCATAAGTGTTACTTGTGATGTTCATTGAGAAAGTATGACCAGTTCCGATTCTTGTAGCCATCTCTCAGGCGCTTGTATTTTGTTGAATTTGTCTTGAACACCTCTTCCATCACTATTTGTAGTAAAATCACATTACTTAGTTCTTCAGTCACATCAAGCTATTACAAGCAAAAGCAGAAATGTTAAATTAAAAGTATATCTGATATGATTTCAAACTTGATTCTTCAACCACAACTTACCTGTCGTAGTAGAAAGCCGGAATCTGGAAGAATATAGTGCTTGTCCTTATACAAAGTTGAATATATAGGCGGATTCTTATCTAAATTAACTCTAGCTCGGGAATTGAGAGGACAGGTCTGACATGCCATTGACCCACAATGAAGGTCTTCTCGGAGATACTTTTCTCTCGATATCTGTGAATAGTAACAAAATTAATTAACTGAACCTTTCATGTTTCGGAATGTCAGCTTACACACTTTCAGTGGTTTTCCTCGTCGATTTTGTCGATAAAAACTAAGCTCTCGCATTTGGTCCTTCCGCCAATATAATGCAGAACTTCCACCAACATAACCGTCGCATTCCATCTTCATAATCATCATATCCATTGTTTTACTTCCCCGCTGGGCCTCAACTTGTTGGTTATGCACGATGAACCTGATAATTTAAAACAAAAGTAATAATCTTATTTAGAACCAAACGATAAATACAGAACAGGAACAGACACATGTCTTGACTTACCAAAAATTATATAGACCGTTCTGACTCCTGTTTCCCAAACAAACAGTAACTTTTAAAAGCGCTGCTGATTTGTTACGATTACGAACGAGGATGATTGATGAGACAAAGTTAGCGACAATTTAGTTGTCGGTAAATTAAACAGTGTTTGGATCAAAGCTCGGAGATTTGGGCTCCCGGCTGTCTGTGGGCTCAGGCTCTTGCTCACTCAGACTATTTTGTGAATATTTGAATACGAAAGGATGTGAGGATAAGCGGTCATTGCAGCAACCTAGTCTGACTAAAATGATGATGTTTGAAAATAATTCCAAGGAAATATTTAAAAAAAAAAAAAAAAAAAAAAGCGCGAGCCCGAGCATACCCCAAGGGAGCATTCTGAAAAGAGCCGGAGCATAAGCAGAACCCTAGGAGCATTTAAAAAAGAGCCCGAGAATGAGCAGAGCCCAGCTGAGCATTTTCTGTATATAGTCTCAGGAAACACTTCCAAGTGACTTCCCGAAGAGTCTAGTGAACATTAAAAAAACCCAAAAGATTCCAATCCCGAGCAAAGCCTGAAGGAGCATTTTCAAAAGAACCCGATCACAGCCAAAAGTAAATTTTCAACAAAGCCCAAGCCAGGGAAGTATGTTTAACCTGAGCCAATACTTCTATTTTTTTTAGGACACCAAGCAGAGCCCGAAGTCAAACGCCGAGCTTTGGCTTGGACAGAGGTGAGCTGGCTGATTTTCAAATCTAACTTTTCACTAACCAACCAGCAAGATAAAAGTTCAAATTGGTAACACTCAAGTTACGTTAAGATGCAATATGAGTTAAGAGAAATTTTTGTCTCATATTTTCAAATTTCTTCTAACTCGCCGCAAATGTTTAAATTAATTTTTTTTTCCATCTTTGACACTAGGTCGCCCTAGGTTGGGCATAGAAAAGTTTAAAATTTGAATTCAGTAGGGGACCATATTTATGCATAAAGTTATTATATTTTTATGCTTTAATAATTTATAATAGTTTTCTCAATGAATCTGACTCCAAAGCTTTTTGGAAGTTGGGAATCATTTGATCACCTTCGCGTCTAGGAATAATTTATGACTGGGAGTCATGACTTTACCAATAAGCGCAAGTGAGCATAGCGGACTAATTTTTCATATTTTCTCATCTACTTCCACCGATAAGTAAAAAAAAAGATAAATTCAGTGTCCTGTGGCACAATGATTTGACAATTCGACAAGTACAATTTGACAATTTACAGTCGACAATGACAAATGAAAAAAAGCTGCGCGCCACAGAAACAATTGTATATTTACATTACTTTGACAATTGTCAAAAAATATTTTACAACTTGACAAGTAGTAGTAGCCCGCCAAAACAAAAAAAAATTCTGTTCGAAATTAATTTCAGCCAACATGAATGGGCGAGAGTATAAAAAAGTTAATTTGCTACGATTAATTAGTGAAGAACGAGAAACACTTCGGAAGATTTAGCAGTCAAAGAAGGATTGGAAGTATGTCAGAGACACTACTTGGCAGCAGTGTTCGGCACCGATTCTCCCCATCCCTTCCTCTCCCCATCTTTTTGTAAAAATTTCCTTTCCCCATCCTCTCCCTTCCCCATCCATCTAAAAAAACGGCGTTACCCCATCCTCTCCTCTCCCCATCCTTTGAGAGAAATTCTCTCTCCCCATCCTCTCCCATCCCCATCTTCCTAAGAAATAGTTTTATTCCCATCCTCTCCTCTCCCCATCCCCATCCCGGAAATTTATCGCCCATCCCCATCCAAATCCCATCTTTCCCATCCCCATCCAGGATGGGAAAGATGGGATGCACAACACTGCTCCTAACTAGTGTTTCGCATGGCTCAGCTTTTGGCGTAAGCCAGAGCCAATGGCTCACACGAGCGGTGATCCAGCTCGTGAGCCATGGCTCTGGCTCCGCACTTTTGTTGAGCTGGCTGATGAGCCAGAGCCATGGCTCATGGCTCAACATAAAAAATTTTTCCTCCCGTTAATATGCACATTTTGCTAAAAGTGAGAATGACCTAGTGAGGATAATCATAATTATGAACTGGCTAAAGGCAAATTGACTTTCAGTGACCAAAAATTCCGAAAATTAAAAAAAAAGTGATGATTTGGAAAAAGAAAGGAAAAATTAGGGGAAAAGTGGAAGAATTTAGAGGTAAAGTTGAGCCATTGAGCCATGGCTCACAAGTTTCGTTGAGCTGGCTCATGACCCATGGCTCTGGCTCAAAATTGCTACATGAGCCAGAGCCATGCACTAGCTCTGGCTCAAGAATGTTTGTGAGCCAGCTTGAGCCAGAGCCATTGAGCCAGCTCATGAGCCAGAGCCATGCTGAAAACTACTCCTAACTTAGGAGGATCGAGTTGCGTAATTTAATTAACCAAGAAAGACCAACAGAGAATTAGTGCTATACTTAATGAGAAGGCTTCACACAGCACACTAAACTTGCGATTAGTGTTAGGCAACCATTCATTGCATTTCAGTTTAGTTGAGATTAAACTTTTCTCTTCCATTGCCCATCTTTGCAAAAATATTACTATGCCGATCCTCTCCTCTCCCCATCTTTTGAAAGAAGTTTCATCTCCGCATCATTTTCCTTCCCCATCTCTCTAACAACTATTACCATGCCCATCCTTTGAGAGAAATTCCCTTTCCCCATCCTCTCCCACCCCCATCTTCCTAAGAAATATTTTTATCCCCATCCTCTCTTCTCCCCATCCCCATCCCGGAAATTTATCGCCCATCCCCATCCAAATCCCATCTTTCCCATCCCCATCCAGGATGGGAAAGATGGGATATGCCGAACACTGTTTGGCAGAACTGGAGAAAGAGGACAACTGTAAGTTTCTTGAAACAATATTGGACTCCGTTATCGTTCCAATGCAATGTAACTGAGAGTTGGTGTTGTGGAGAGAAGGCCTTGCTTTTGTTTGATTTATGAGTAATTACAGTTCCAATTTTAGAATTTCTTCCGCTGTTGTACGAGTTACTCTAAATTTTTCTTTGAACCCAAAGTCCGTTGACGGAACAAAGTTGGTTCTATCCTTGAATTCCTTTTTCATAGGTAATAATTAAAGCCCGGATTTTATGTTGTTAAAAAATGACGATTTATGTACATAAATATGTCCCGAAATCGTAGAAATATGTGCCAAAATATGTACTTAAAATTTGAACAATTGGTACCAAAATATCATTTTTTTGTCAAAACTATCCAAATTTACTACAGAACATAATTGTTTCATTTTTTGTAAAAAATACAGTTCGAAACATTATTAGACGTACGGAAATTACTTTACTACAATAATCTTTCCTACAATTCACTGAGTCTCCACAATTTCAGAATTATTATATTCGATAATTCGCTTTCCAATAGATTGCTTTTGAATTTTTGTCAACTTTTCAACTTTCTTTAAAAAAAAATTTTCCCAAAGAAACACTTTACCTCACAAAAATAAATGAAGGAAACTATTAGACGGACGTTTCCTGGTAAGGACCATAGGCCAAAAGTAATGTTTAACTGGTCATATAAAATAATAATAATAGTTTAATAAACGTCGCAAACTACTCGACTAAATTATGAATATCGTATTCAGAATTTTAAACTATACACATTTAAAGAGGACCGATTCAGGAGGACGCAACCTGTTTCTGAGTTGCTCTTATAGTTGTCATGTTGATTCCTTGCTAAAATTTTATAATTATGTCCTACCATCGTCAAAAGCATGAAAATTATTTGCTATGATAGGAATATTTATGTGGAATATGTGCAATAAATCAAAAATGTGTTAATATGTGTCAAAAGCTGAAAATATGTAAAAATATGTAGTATCAAACTCTACATTTCAACTCAGAAAGGTCAAACTCGAAAAGCTCCAAACTTTGAGATGAATCAGATTAAGCAAGAAAAATATGTAAATATGTAAAAATCCGGGGCTTAATAATAACTCGAAGTCAATATCATCACTATCACTGCTAATACTATCACTGACACTTATTGAGGCCATTATGAGCTAGATTGTAGTCTGTATATTTAGTTATTTAAATTTATCAAACAAAGGAAAAGATTTGACACAGCAAATACCCCTGTGTAAAATTGTCGCGACAATTTGACAACTTTGGATTGTCTGTGACGCGCAAAATTGTAATCATTCGACAATTATTAGTAAATTGTCAGAATCCACCTGTCAAATGTAAAATTCTGCCTGTCATTGTCAATAGTAATTTGCCACCATTGTGGCGCAGGTTTTAAGAATAATTGTCGACAATTCATGGTAATTGTCGAATTGTCAAATCATTGTGGCACAGGACCTAGATTCTCCTATCCGATTTTCCATGTTTTCCATACTCCCAAAAATCAAGTGGTCACAGTCACAGTCACAGTCATGACTTCGAGTAGTGGTTTGTATTTTGTTTNGTTTTAAGAATAATTGTCGACAATTCATGGTAATTGTCGAATTGTCAAATCATTGTGGCACAGGACCTAGATTCTCCTATCCGATTTTCCATGTTTTCCATACTCCCAAAAATCAAGTGGTCACAGTCACAGTCATGACTTCGAGTAGTGGTTTGTATTTTGTTGCACTAGAGAGTTTCCGATGATTTTTGAGTTTCAATTGGCTCAATTAACTCCTCAAGTGTTGGCTCTTCAGGTGTTTTCTCGCCTTAATTGGCTCTACGATTTTCGATTCTTTTTGTATTGGCTCTGTCGTTCTTGGCTCTTCTTGAATTGGCTCTACATGTTACAGTATTACCATATTCACGTTAATCATGACTTAAACGAACAACTTGTGCCGATCGTTTCCGAGGTGTTGAATGAAAAATTGTATTAATTATTGTATTTGAAAATTAAACTAATCAAGTATTATGAAAATTTAATTAACCAATCAGATTTATTTAAGTTTTATCCGAATTGGACTGGATAAATGAGTTGAATAATTTGAAATTTTTGAATTTTCTTAANCGATCGTTTCAGAGGTGTTGAATGAAAAATTGTATTAATTATTGTATTTGAAAATTAAACTAATCAAGTATTATGAAAATTTAATTAACCAATCAGATTTATTTAAGTTTTATCCGACTTGGACTGGATAAATGAGTTGAATAATTTGAAATTTTTGAATTTTCTTAGAGCATTCTTATTGCAAAACCAGCTACATTTGTTGGTAAAGTCGTTTGATTAAAAAAGATTTTTTTTTTAAATTTCATTGCATAATAACATGTGGAGTATGAATAATTAGGTTTTAAATAATATCTTATGTAAATAATGAATTAATTTCTAACAACGCTAACCAAATTTACTTTTTACATAAAATGTACCTTCGATATTTCCACCATTTGTTCGCCACCCAAAGAAATAATCTTCATGAATTATGACAAATGACGTCAATTAACGCCGAATGCTTCTACACTATTTGGGTTTTCTTTTTTTTTTTTTGGAAAAATGCGTCAAATTGTTTTTAAAAATACTTTTTTTTTGTAAATTTTTCATGTATCAAATTTGCAATAAATTGCATTAAAATGCACTTATTCAGATTTTGATTGTTCAAAATTTATAAATCTCTTTCTCAATTTCTTTCTCATTTAAAGAAAAAATAATTTTTTACACTATTTGGTTAGTCTTGGTCACTACTCTGCAAATTATATACCAAATATTAGTGTTGCCGCGATGCATCGGCAAGCCGATTCAGCTAGTTTTACGAATCGGCTTTGAATCGGCAACGCCGATGCAAGGGACAGTCGAATCGGCTGCATCGGCCGATTCATTCTGAAATGTATACTTGAGTGAAATGATCCCAAATCGGACTCTTTCTTTTTCGGATATGTGCTACGAAATAATTCAAATAGTTGAGCAAGTACAACGTGAAAACAAAACACAATTAGAATATTTTTTATAAGAAAATTTAACTTATATACAGTGTGTATTAGTAACAAATGAACGGGGATATCCACTCTAACCAACCCTCGCCCAAAGCCACCATCAGTTATGGGCAACAAATCTGGCTACGGGAGTGACTTACCAGAAAGGGATGATACACTGACGTTCAGTGACTGAACAAATATATCTCAATTTAACCAACGCTTTTCCATTCTACACTTCCATGCATTCCCTTGTAACTGTTGTATTTTATACATATCTTAAACTAAGTCTACCAGATTACCTCTCGTTAATGAATCATTTGTTCGAGGTATCCCCCATCATTTTCCAAACAATGATTCAATCGATCGTAGAACTCCTCTTACATTTCGCAGCATCCAATATTTGCTGACATGACTCGTTTGGATAGCGATAATGTAATTTTATAATAATAACACAAAGATTTGGCGGACGCCTCATGGTTCGAATAAATACGCCGCAATAAACAAGGAAAACTCAAAAATCATTATTTCTGAAAAGGCAGAAATTATTAGTTAATACTTATTCCGGTTATCAAACAAATTTTGATTTTCATCCTTTTCCGCTCGACTTAAATATTACAACAATAAAACAAAAATTTGAAAATCAAACTGCAAATCGTTGCCCATAACTGATGGTGGGATTGGGTGAGGGTTGGTTAGAGTGGGTATCCCCGTTCATTTGTTACTAATACACACTGTATACTTACCGCTTGGACCTGGCTCTAGTTGGGTTTCGTCTATATTTGGGATCACTACAATTTGGTCATCCGATTGGCTCATTTTTACCAAATTCTTTAAGATCAGCCTAACTTAGATTACAAATGAAACCGAAATTCACGATGTTTTGTGAGCAGGACGTTAATTAGTCGACAAAACATTGCTTGTTGTGACAAAACAGTTCGGTGTCAACTCATGCGTCAGAATCGGCTGCATCGACCGATGCATCTGCATCGCCGATCCGAAATGACACTGAATCGGCGCATCGGCCGATGCGGGTTTTTGCCTGCATCGGGGCAACACTACCAAATATTCATTCCATTGCAATTGTTTACATCTTAACAATAGGGCAAATCAACCTTCCGCTTTTGAGATTTTGAAATTTTGAACTTTTGAAGTTTGCAAAGGGTTAAGCAAACTTAAAATGAAACGAGCTCTGTGATTGGCTGTTGGGCTTCAAAAGAGATTTTGAAGTTTCACATGAGAAAAGGCTTTAGCAAGTCTATTTGAAAATCTTTATTTTTATTTTTAAGTTTAATTTTTAATATTTTTAAATATCTTGTCATCACAGTGAGGAAGGACATTTTCCCACCAGGCTTTATTTATTCACCTACGTATTAATAATAAGCTATTATGCTTATCATTCTAATTAATTGTGTTAGCGATGAGATATCTCCTTACCTTTGACCAAAGGGATAAATACCTACACATCAAGAGTATTTCTACTTCCTGTGGAAAGGATTCTGTATCACCCGGTGGTTAGATATGAGGAGACTCGTACTCTCACAGTAGCCAAGCGAGGCTTTACTCCCCAGAGACAATAAGTATGAGTTATAAACTCTACTCTGAGCTAAGGAGACCCATGGTCCAGTGTAGAAATACACCGGCTACTCTACTTTGACTCATTTCTCTCTCACATAAGATGGCGAGCAGAATCCCGATTCGAGTCTCCCCAACCTCGAGACTTTTTCAAAGTCTTCCAGGGTTCTCACCCCGTTAGTTAGGTTATCTCTTTAGTTATTAATAATTTGGGCGTTTGAAATTCCGCCATTTGCCGAATCTTTGCCGAACCTTTGCCAAATCCGTAGAAAATTAAGTTTAGGTATACTGGGTTAGAGGATACAGTAGGCTCTTGAGAATGAACACTGGGGACCAGTGTTATTGGGAAGGGGGTTCTGTGGAAAGAATTCTGTATCACCAGGTGGTTAGATGTGAGGAGACTCGTACTCTCACAGTAGCCAAGCGAGGCTTTACTCCCCAGAGACAATAAGTATGAGTTATAAACTCTCTTCTGAGCTAAGGAGACCCATGGTCCAGTGTAGAAATAAACCGGCTACTCTACTTTGACTCATTTCCCACATTCCTCAAGGGTATTTTTCACTATTTTTTTCATTTTCATCATCTTCATCGAGTGCAAGGAATAATTGAAGTGCTTCCCCACAGACGGAGTTAATTAATTTGAATCGCTTTTGCGACATTTAAAAAATGAAAATAAAATTCTGAAAGTTTTGTTTGCAAATTGAAATCAATCAATTTGAACTTTGCAAAGTTCAAAATTGGACTGCGCATGCTCAAAAATTTCAAAAGTCACTTTGATTTGCCCTAATATTTCTATATTGGTTGAGGACTTGACTAAATTTTTCAAAATTGGGATGTTGATTAGAAAATACTGCAGAAAATGTTTTTGTAATAAATCGTTTAAATTTTTATTATTTTTGGGCTACATTTGCTGAATTTTGTCAACTTTCGAATAATTAACTGAAGGATATAAGTTAAATATAATAATCGAATTTTTCCTCCATTATAATTTAGCACAGAAATTTTATTAGCCTTGATTTGAAAAATATATTACCGTAATTATTTCACGCACCTTACTCTAATAAATACCACACAAAAGAGAAGTCTAAAATTTCTTTGGAAAGTTAAAATAATTTAACATTTTGTAGGAAAAAGCAAAATTTGGACAAAAACTCTGTTAGAAAGTCAATTTTGAATAGCCTCCGCGCCTTTAAATAATTATCAAGACAGTATTTTGATTCTAACAAATAATCCTAAATGATAAACATCAAAACCAGAGTTCGAAAAAATCGGATTTTTATATAAAAATCCAAAAACTCCGATTTTTTGGATTTAAATTCGATTTTTTGGATTTAACTAATTTTTTTTTTTTTTTTTTTTAAATTTGCAGATAACGAATTTTTCTGAAAAATTTCATCAAATTCAAAATTTACAAGTGTTAAAGTACTTTATTTCACCAAAAACGAAATTGAAGCTAGGAATCTGAATTTGGATGTAGTGTTAGTGCTTAAATTTATCTTCAAGTTTGTCTAAGTGGGTAAAAAATAAAAATCCAAAAAATCATTGGATTTAAATCCGATTTAAATCGGATTTAATTCAGGATTTAAATCCGACTTCGAACCCTAATCAAAACCAGGTGATTAAGTCTTAAATTTTGGAATTTAAATTTTTTTGAAAACCGATGCCGGTGCATTAACAAGTCCATATCCAACATGATTGTTTGGGTAAACGTTTTCTGGAATATCTCCACAATTTATACCGGACTGTGCAATCTAAATCAAGGAAGAAAGAAAGTTGAAAACTAGTGAAAATGTAATTCAATCAGGTAAATACATGCCACAAAATCTCAATACACTATGAGTAATAAATCCCTATATTTCAAATAACGTCCTTGTATGACTTTGCTTACGGATTTTCCCGCTCCTTCATAAAGTCTTGCTGCTACTTCCTCTAGCGTGGCGTTGGGATGAGCACTTAAGATGAGTGCAACGACCCCAGCCACATGTGGGGCTGCCATAGAAGTACCACTTTTTAATCCATAAGAACCGTCGGAGTCGCTAGTAGCAGAGTAAATGTCTGTTCCAGGAGCCACAATATCTACAAGATAACAAAAAAATATGTGATCATGATTAATCAAATGTAAAACAAATTCATCTAGGCAAAATTTTCATGGAGAAATAATTAATAATTAATGATTTTGACACCATCTTGGACAACAAATATATAAAAGTAGTATAGTTTTAATACTCGGTTTAATTGGTCCTAAATAGGAAGGCCCAAAACTAGTAAATACTGACAGCTTATCTTCGATATCTGTAGATCCAACTGTGATTAAAGTAGGATATGACGAGTCACCAGGAGTTCCTAAACTACGACAGCATGGCCCGTTGTTTCCAGCTGAGAAAATGTGTGCGATCCCTGCTGTATCCCAAGCTGCGAATACTTCATCAAAAAAACCGTCTCTATTTCTACCATAATATCCCCTGAAATTAGAAAAATATATACACAAAATAGATGTACTAAATAGCTCAACCGATAAGTAATTAATAATTTATAATAAAACTAGTTACTATACCAGCTATTGGATACGATGTCTGGTGCTTTCGTACAATCAGGGTTTGACCCATCCGGAAGGGTGGGGCATAACATAAATTCCCCTAAAACAAAATATTTTAATTAACTCCACTTTAGAATTCAAAAATTGACATAATTTTTTGAAGATTAATTTACCACAAGCAATATCTTCATATTCATCTCCTAAATTCTGACAAGCCATCCATTGAGCTNAACAAAATATTTTAATTAACTCCACTTTAGAATTCAAAAATTGACATAATTTTTTGAAGATTAATTTACCACAAGCAATATCTTCATATTCATCTCCTAAATTCTGACAAGCCATCCCCTGCGCATTCAACAATTAAATCCAATGGACCTACATCTACTTTAACTTGAAGTAACTTATCGGACCTGGGGCAACTCCAATTCCATCACTTCCTACAATAGTCCCCATGACATGAGTCCCATGTCCAAAAGAATCTTCAGGCAACTTACTTTTTGCCGATGGAGAATACCAACCGTATTCTCCAACATAGTTGTGACGAAGAGCTTCATGCGTTAACCTCACACCTGGGAGATTTAATTAAGTCAACACCCTCCAAACACGAAGCAAACATAATATGAGTTTCACCTGTGTCCAGGATACCAACACGTACTCCGGTACCTTTAAAAAAGTAATAGTTTTGTCCATAAGGTTTAACAAATTAAGTTAGCTCTAGTTACCAAGAACATACCATTTATCCCTGCATTCCAAACAGGTAGAACATCGACTCTTTCAAGTCCCCATTGGATCTCCTTGATTTTAGTGGTGGTAACTTCTTTGTTGTTTATTGGTTCTATAAATTTATTGATTCCTTTCTTTTCTTCTCTAATTTGTACAACATCTGATCGTTGGGCGAGCGCTTCAACTAGGGATGCATTTGCATTGCGAACAAAAATTTGATTCGAAATCCAAGAATTCTTGACTATGATTTCAGGTATAGAGGAAAGGAATTCTAGAAGAGAAGCTTGAGAGACTTGAGCATGCGCTTTGAGAGAGTTTGCGATAACTGTGCGGCGTTCTCCAATGGTGGCAAAATTTGAAGATTTGAATTTAGCCAGTACAGTGTGCGTACTCTCAAGCACAAGAACGATATTGACTCTACCATTGATTTTCAGAGACTGTTCCAAAGAAGAAGAAATTTTTATTGGATCTCCAATAACTTGAAGGACCAAACCAACAACTACGATGGTACCAATTCGAAGTAACATGCTTGTATGTCAACAATTTAACTAAAGTTAATAATTATGCGCTATAGATTTTATACAGTTAGTTGTATCAGAGTTAGGTCATTTTATAAAATCTATAATCTTTTCGACTCAAAGCCTCTGATTTCAGTGTCGATAAAGATATGACAAATTGGAAATTCTATTCAATTCAATTCGATGTAATTTATTTAAGTGTAAAGAATGATTTAGAACCGAAAATGGTAATATACTTAGCCACTCTTGATAATCAGGATATAGAAAATGTGACCAAATGCTCACGCGCTTGTCTATTAAATTAAAAATATTAAATTCTGAAAGCACTTAATACAATACAATTCTGAAATTTAATCATGTGAATTTAGAATTGGAATTTTAGATTGATTTACTTTTGACTCTTTTTCAGTATAATTGCAACAAAAATTTGGGTTGGCTGATGGTAATCACTATTGTTGGTTAAAGTACTTTAGCGTACTTATGATTCAATTTTATATGCATATAAAATTTTTTAACTTGATGTGTAAAACATTTGATACAGGTGTCAAATTATGTTATTATAAATTATAATAAAATGTACTATTATTGGGTTTTTTATATTTGAATTTAAATTCTGCGCCGAAATTAAAAAAAATTATTTAGCGAAGTGCTATTTAAGCGACACATCTTGCGAAGAGTGCTGAATAGGAGTAAATAGCGCTATGCCAAATTGATATTAACTACTAAGAGCGCACCCTACAACAAATATTACAGTAGAAAGAAAAGCATTAAATAATTTATTTATTTATTCGATGATGTTTCCATGAGTCAAATTATAAAAGCTCATTGATTGCTCGTTACTATAAATTTAAAAAAATCTCAGTATGGTTTAGGTCGTAAATCTTGATTTTGTTAAATGAGTATTGCTTTGTAGGATTCTGCTTATTAGATTATTTAGGCAGGACAATCTTGTAACTTGGTAGATTTTCGAATTGATACCGCTAAAATTGACAGTACTAAATGCTTCTGCTCCTATTTTATACATGTAGGTGGCAAATTCGATGCAGGTTGTTCATATATTCAAGATTTCGTTTCCTTAATACTACGTCAGATTTTGTTGTATCACCTGTGCTCCAAGTTCTCCAATCATGCGCAGTGACATCATTTGTATTTACTTCGTTAATCCTGCGAGTACAGATTCTTCAATTACTCGTAGGGCACTAGTTCCAAACACTACAAAGCATAATAGTTGTTTAAATTGTATCGAAAAATAAAACTTTTGTTTTACTGCATCTTAATCACCTACTGGTTCCGGAGCATTTCTGTCATCAATCAATGCACTTTCGCCTAATTTGTATGCAGTAATTATAGCGAATAATAGTTAGAGATGAAATGAGAGTATTTTACACTTTCGCCATTTTGAATGGCGTTGTGGGCTACTCCATTCTGGATTGTGGGTTGGTGGTGGTAGTGGGGATGGGGGAAGATGGCGGTGGAGGCGGTGAGACATAAAAACTGCAACAGTTTATTTGTGGTGGTTGTGAAGGTGACGAGGAAAGGGTGTATCTCTCGTCCTCGCTTCTTTAACCATCTAGTGGGAACGGTGCAGATGGCTTGAGAGTAGGTAATTACCCTCACCCTCCAAACTCGAAAACAGTTTAATTTCTGAAATGGGGTATTTTTCGATTATCTCGGGTCGTTTTAATCTAGAAGACAAAGAACGGTCGTCAAAAGCCACTTTAATATCTACACGATAAGGATGAAATATTTCAAACTCAATATTTATCGAGTCTATGCCCGATATACACGGAGAAAAAAAATTTACTGTGAAGGACACTTTAGAGGTTAAGAGTTTTTCTTTTCAGTTTCGGAAACATTTCTTTCTTCCTTGGTTACACGAAGAAAGTTTATTTTATTAATTTTTGAATCGAGATATTTTTCATGAAAATCCCTGCATTCAACTTGCCATGCGACATCCACGCTGGAGATGAGTTGAATTGATTTACTTTTTGACCCGCATATTTTCAACTAGCCCCAACTTCCAAACAAATCCATTTGTTTGGCAAAACCAGATATTTCTCAAAAACTTTCCTCAAATTAGAACTAGGTCCTATTTGAGGAAAGGGAGAGAAAATTTGCTGGAAAGAGTTTTTAAGAAGTTTCTGATTTGGATACACATGGTAAAATTCAAAATTCGACTTTTCACAAAACTTTCCATCATTGTAAGACAGTGGGAGGAAACACTACAGAACTCTGTTTTCTACCATACAGAGGTCTGTATGGTAAAAGACAGAGTTCTGTAGTGTAGGGAGGTACCATACAGAACTCTGTATGGTAAAAGACAGAAGTCTGTATGGTTTTATAGCGCATGTCAGAAACCAGGAAATGATGATTTTACACAATTGTGAGGGGAGAATTGTGAAAAAATACATCCCGAAAACAACATAGAATTATAAGATCGCTTAAAACAGCAATAATTATTTATATTTCAGCAAATCATTAGGGACAGCATAATAATTATAATAGGGTAGGTATAATAGCATAATAATAGTACAAATTATTGAAAAATAATTTTGACGTAAAAAGTTAGGCATTTGTTAGATTCAATATGAAACTTTGAATACTGTTATTTTAAAATTTCTTTGACCCGTGGAGGTGACTTTTGGGCAATATTTTGGCTTATTTGACTTCATTTCATAAATACTATCGTATTTATAGAACCTATATATCCGCAGGTGGTTTCAATAAACCTATAAAAATAATTATAGCAGCAGTGAACACAACGCAGTTGTTAAATTTATATTTTACTACTTTGTATTTGACTACACACAGAGTTCTTAAAACGCATGGAAATAGTTGAGATTAAGAAAAACGATATATTGACAGAAGTTGCCAAATTTCTACCAGATCTAAAAACCTTCCAATTATATCTGTTAATACTCCAATCTGCCTTTAACGCGTTTGTAGCTCTGATTTTTGTTACAAATTATTTTAGATAGCGTCTCCACTAACTACAATTTTTTAACTAACAAACTATGACGTTAGAATATTAACGAAGGTTTGCCTCATTTGTTTATTAGTGTTAATTTTGTATCATTTTTTTTAATAAATTGGATTAAAAATTTATTACTTCTTAAATAAACAGATACAGTACGGATTTATTCCTTAGGCAATCAGTCTTGAAACAGTTCGAACAATAATTTATTAATTTCAATTTATTCGTTGTTGCTAATGTGTGAGATGTCGAGCAACAAACAGTGATTTTTATCCGCGAGCATTTCACTTGTATTACCCGAGAGCACTTCACTTCTATTATCCCCTCACAGTAACCAAACTTGTCCTTCGTCCGCATGACGTGGCATACAGAACTCTGTCTTTTACCATACATAAGTCTGTATGGTATACCATACAGAAGTCTGTATGGTATACCATACAGACCTCTGTGTGGTAGAGAACAGAGTTCTGTAGTGTTTCCTCCCACTGTAAGATAGTTTCTTTCCCCGTGTACTTGACCAATTTAACCACAGTGAAAAAATATCTGACTTTGGTTTTACTCCATATTACAATTTGAGATTGGATTTTTATATTTGGCCAAAATAGAAAAAAAAGGATAACAGATTCAGAAATCTACAATGCCAATATGTTCCAAATAACATTAATGAGTTTTGGTTAAATTTTGAGTTTGTTTGGTGCAAATTTGTAGGTGTAGGAGGTCAATGAATATCATATTTTACGTGTAATGGCATTACGATAATTCAAACTACCAGCATCAACCAGCATAAATCGATATTTTTTTATTTTAGTTAACCATAATTTGTACTTCAATGTGTAGTTGTCCAAACTTGCCCAAATCATCTTTAACGGAAGCAAAAATACATTAATTCTGGGAACCAAAATACTAACCGCGAAATTTTTTGTACTTGTATTAATCGCAAATTAATCAGTGTTATAGTTCAATAAAATTAAAAGGAAATTCGTGTTTTAAATTCTACACAAAGTCTAGTTTTAAATCGTTTAAACACGCAACAGAATTAAACCTATAGCCTTTATTTTCGAAGTTTTTATACATTTTCCAGATCATTCCCAAAATTAGCTGCTTGGACAAATTGTAATTTAATAATTAATTTTTTACTAGTATGTGGTGAGTCAAAATTTCAATGAGTGAAACTGAATTTATTTATTATTGGTTATTTATATAGTATAATACTTTCCTCTAATTTTTTGAACTTGAACAAATTTTTGTTCAAGTTCAACCTCTTACAAACAGTTACTGGAGAACCACGTTCAACTTCATTTCTAATCCAACGAATTAGTCTGGCTTTACAACGGGGAAACGCCTCTTCCATTCTTGGCACGCTCCCTAAAGGGAAACAGCTAGAAGAAATTTTTTATCTCTAAATTATTAAAAAGAAAACTAATAGTAAAGCATTAAAACAAAAACCTAAATGTTAAATTTTTGTTTGTTTGGAATTCTCCGAAATGGAATTTTGGAGAACCTCATATTTAGATTAGCTAAATCGAAAACGTGAGGATCGTCTCCTAACTTTTGTAATTTTTTATGCTATAGAAAATTCTTGAAATGTGTAGACATGCTGTCTACTCTTGAACCAAATAGCATTGAACCCTCGGCGGAATTCACATATTACAGTTTTCCAAACATACATTTTAAAATTGGAGTTGTGTGCGGTAGTCATTAAATTGTAGTATAATTTAGTCAGCGAACGACATGTCGCCATCAGAAATTTTGAAAATTTGAATCACAGATACTGCTATCAATAGAATTTTCTAATCTTAGAACAGGATTTTGGGTAAATTTGATTAATTCCTTGTTTCTTTGAATTTGTCTATCGCGAATCCAATAGTTCTCTTCATATTTTTGAGTTTTGACTTCTGTATCATTTAACACAGGTTGCCTGCATTTATTTAGTTTTTGATTTGGAGAGACCAGATTTCATTACAATAAAATATGTTGTACCCTATGTCCCGGAAATGTTTAACGTGGCGCAAGTAGTACTCAAGTTGAGCTGCTATGTCATTGCATTCCAGGAATACAGGTATACTGAATAATTTATGATATGTAAACTTGTATTTTTCAATTAATCATTTTCTGAATGTCTCTTTACCAACTCTTGGAAAGTTGTCACCTTGGTGCAAGTTTTCGTTTGTAGAATACGTATTACTTTCATAAAAGCGATGACAGGTTTGTCTGATTACACAGAGATTGTAAACGAATCAATTTGTTTTGTGTGACAATCAGGTGTATCGTTTTCAGCTTTTGGTGGTAGAACTGTGACTGTGAATGATCTTTTTACCGTTGATACGTTAACACCACCATAGCAGTGCATGAATCACAATTCTAATTCCAATAATTTCCAGAAATTTCTTAGGTGTCTCCCATCCACACATGGGCGTGTCAGGTTCGCCGAACCTTTCGAACCCGAACCTAGTCCAAAAAATTTTTGTCGCACCGTACCCGAACCGCATCCCGACTCTATCGAACCGAGCCGAACCCGAACCAACTTCAAATTTTACTTTAGCGCACCGAACCCGCACCGAACCTCGACTGTGTCGAACCGACCGAACCCGACTCTACTTTAATATTTTATTCTCTCGAACCGAACCCGCACCGATCCTTCACCGAACCGAACCCGAACCTTGCTCCATTTAATATCCAAACATTTAGGTTCGCCGAACTTGCCGAACCGAACCAAACCAGGTTCAGCTACGAACCGAACCGATTTCTAAATACAAAAATTTAAGGCCACACCGAACCCCAACCGAATTTTAGACCCTGTCGAACCGAGCCGAACCCGTACCTAATTAAAAAATACAGAACCCGAGACGAACCCGTATCGAACAATGGTCGGTTCGGTTCGGAGTTCGATGCAAATTTTTCGAACCTCAAGGTTCGCCGAACCTCGAACGCCCATGTGTGCTCCCACCCAATTCCTTGTATACATTCTCCTTCAACATAATTAGAAATTGTTTCACTTTTAAAACACTGTCCTTTTGAATTTTTGGTGCCAAGCTAAAAGTAAATCAAAGAATAAGACTTATCTGAATCGCAAATTAAACTTTTTAACTTCACCGGCTAAAAATTTAAATGAGAACACGCTCACATCTCGAAATGAAAAACAAAAAATCTCGCGGCGAGAACTTGGAGGACTCAATGCTATTTGGTTCGAGAGTATATCGGGCATTGACTCGCGAAATTTGTTTGCTGTCGCCCCGACAGCAAACAAATTTCGCGACAGTGTCGCGAGGGAATATGGAAAAATTTCAATATGTAGCGAATCCTGTCCGATTGGGATCAATTATGTTTTCTACACTAATATTAGGTCGCTGATCAGTCAAAAATTTGAATGAATTTTTGACCGGAAGCAACAAGCAAAAAAGTTAAAATTTTTTGAAATTTTGGATGTTTTCCCTTTAATTTGACTTGCTCACCCGCACTGACTTGCGTTGCGCAAGAACGATTTGGATGATTTTTTTCTAGACAATTAGATTGTAATTGATCACTAATCTGGGAAATATTTTACCAGCTGGATGTTACCCAGGTCAGTGGTGATCTCCAAAATAAAAATTCCTCTGTTTTGACAGTTATTCAAGGACAAATTGCTAAAAGTAGATCTAGGTCAATGGGACTTTAATTAAATCGCTTAATTATTGTAATTAACTAGTTGACCATTTCTGGTAATTTTTTTTTACAATTATTTCAGCCAAAACGGAGAATTGTTTGTTGGAGGTAACTGTTGACCTGTAGGTCAGCTATAACTACAAGTATTTAATTACCAAGGACGCCGAAAATATACTCTATAACTCAAAAAAATTCTGCGGCTTTTCCTTAAAAAATATGCTTTTCCTGCTTTTTCTAAAATTAAGCTATAGAGCTATTTACTATACCCGTGGACGCATTTTTTACCTTTCTGAGTCAATTTCCTGATCTTGTGTGGTTTCGCACAGCGAAACACAGAGTTTCGTTTCGCGCAGAGCTATAGTATATCTGTTCAAATTATATTTAAAGGTACTTTTTGATGGTATGATAATGAAGTAACATTTAAATTATTTTTTAAACATTTTTTCACGCTGATTTCGTCATACAAAGTCGCCATTTTAGTGAAACTTGGGGTCTGTTTTTCTCAGTCAAGTAAAGACGTAGGAAGGGTCGGATTTTTTGCATTACAATCAGTATGACAATCTTCCGAGGTGTTTTTTGTAATACCCCAACTTTACGTAGAATATTTCCCTCTAGGTGCGCACGAATCTTATCTAGATATTGTTGCCAAATTATACGTGAATTAACATGACTCAGAATACTAATGCTAAAATCCCAGTTAAGATTTCAGCGTGCAAGGTCACTTGGGGCACAGATGACAATGGGTCAATTTTTAAGTACAAAGTGGCTACTATTTATTCATCGACTGCGCCACACCTAACGGCGAATACTGCGATTAAAGTCGGGATTTTTCAGAAAACACCTCGGAGGACTGTAATACTGATTGAGTCTAATGCAAAAAATCCGACTTAAGTTCGAGCTTTCCTCACTGAAAAAAACAGGCACCAAGTTTAGACAAAATGGCGGCTGCACACGCCATACTTGGGCGAAATCGTAGATTTTGGCAAAATAAAAATACGGGTCTAATTAATTATCAAGTACTACACGTGTGAAAATTTTCATCGAAATTGGCGCAAATACTGTGGACAGTAATAGATTCCTCTAATGTAGAGTATTTTCAAATGAATTTTTAAATTTTTATCCGTCAAGAACAAAAGAATAGTCAATCTTTAGATTTAATATAACAACTTTCTAATGAAATTGAAATAAGAATTATTTAGTTTTTTTTGAAAGATTCGCGCTGTAAATTCTTTTTCTCGTTTTTAGGGTGGACATTTGTCTCATGAGTTGCCATTAAACCGTCCCTACTTTTTTGGAAAAAGGTACGTAAAAAGATTTGAAAAAGTAACTTTATGAAAAAAGAAAACACGGCGATTTGAAAAAGCATGAAACGGGCGTAAGACCTTTCAGCTGAAGAGGTTGCGCCGTTGCGAATATGCTTTTCCTGCTTTTTGGCGTCCTTGATAATTATCATTCGATACCTTACTTAGCATAATTTCAACGTGCACAGTTTTCAATATTTTTTTTTAAGTTTTGGAAATTAATTTTCTTATTGGTTAACAGGCTAACAAATTAGACCAAGGATATAGAACTCTAAATGTAGCGCCCGGACGCTATATGTATATGGCCTCCAGGACGTCGTCTTTGGTGTCTTTTTAGAACGTTACGCATGGCGTCCAAGACGGTTGTATCTCAGCTTCGTGGCAAGGTTATAATTTGAAGTTACAATAGGCTTTAGAAGTTAAACAGAAGTCGTTCAATTTTTGTTCGCTTTTTTTTTGCATGACCTACCTACAAGTAATTTAAATTAAACAGACCTAAAAGTCCAAAGTGTAGATTTTTTGAAGAGCAAGTAAACAATAAACATTGTAAATAACAAAAGCTATTATTCGGAATTAGGTTGGAGTAAGGCAGCGGGTCTTGACGCCTACCGCCCAGCAAAAAAATCCCATGCCTACCGCCCATGCCTACCGCCCAGCAAAAAATCCCAAGCCTACCGCCCAGCAAAAAATCATATGCCTACCGCCCATGCCTACCGCCCAGCAAAAAATCCCATGCCTACCGCCCAGCAAAAAATCCTATCCAAAAATTCATGCCTACCGCGTTACATCCCAGTGTAAAATCCCAATGCTACATCCCTGCTTAAGTTATATAAAGTTTTGACAACCGCAGCCTAAATCTCACCTGGACGTATTCACGCAAACACGGATCGGTAACATGCACAATCGTGATTGAGTTAGGTGAGCGTGATTGCATACCTGTAACGGATATCGAGTTCAGGTATTCAGACCATATTTCCCCGCGGCGTTTGAACGAGCTTTCGGCTCGTTCAACAGCTATCAGAGGCGCGCGAAGCGAGCCCGAGATTCCGCCCCGCCATTTCTTTCGCGTGATAACAAAATACTTGTGGAAGTTCTGTTTCGTCCAAGTGTGAGGGTGTAGTGAGACTCGTAATCTCATAGTAGCCAAGCGAGGCTCTAATACCCAGAGTAAATAAGTATGAGATATAAACTCTTTTGTGAAATAAGACCCATGGTCCAATGTAGAAATATATTGGGTACTCTACATTTTCATTCATTTCCCACATAAGATGGCGAGCAGAATCCCGGTTCTAATCTCTCCAACTCCAAGAATTTTACGAGGTCTTCCAAGATTCCCACTCCGTTAGTTAGTTTATCTCTTTAACTATAAATAATCCTGGGAATGCCGCATTTGTTTAATTTAGGTTAGTTATACTGAGTTAGAGGATAATGTGGACTCTTGATAGTGGGGAGGTCCAGTGTTATTGGGAAAGGGGCTTTTGTGGGAGTTCTGTTTCGTACACGTGTGTAGATGTGAGGAGACTCGGGATGTAGCTTTGGGATGTAGCATCAGGATGTAGCATTTGATAACCGCTATTTTAGGATTTTTAGGTTAGGTTCTTATGATCTTCAGGGATGGGATTTTTTGCTGGGCGGTAGGCATGGGATTTTTTGCTTGGCCGTAGGCATGGGATTTTTAGCTTGGCGGTAGGCGTCAAGACCCGCTGTCTTACTTCAGCCCGGAATTACACTTGGCTTTAGAAGTTAAGCTGAATAAAAAATTGTGAAGTTGAACGGCAACTACTATGGACCCGACAGCCGACAATTGTCGGGCCTAACTACCCGACAGCTGTCGGGTAGAAAGTAGATTTTGTTGATACACCCGACAGACAATTTAGGTACTATGGACCCGACAGCCGACAAATCTACTTTCTACCCGACAGCTGTCGAGTAGTTTGTCGGGTAGATAGTACCTATAACTAGAGTTTGTCGGGCCTAACTACCCGACAGGTTTGATGTATACTTTTAAAATTGCTTGTAAAATTATTATATATTTTTTGAAAAATTAGACGATTTGAACCCATTGTGGACTTTTGGTTGAATCACCCAATGTTGAGGCAAGGAATAAATTTTATATAATTTTATTTTTATTTTTTTATTTTTGCATAGAAATCTTCGTTTCAGGACATTCTGAAGTGAGTATGAAAATTTAATTAAAAAAAAATAATTTATTTCGTTTTTTGAATAGAAATATCCGCTTCATGGCATCCTGAATCGATTCTGAAAATTTTTTAATTTATTTTGGGAAATTTTTTTTTAAGTTTTATATGTAAAACACTATTGTAAAATTTCATAAAAAATTATGAATTTTATTCCTTGGTCCCATTATAGGTGCTTAGGAAGGTGACCTCATTTTTGACCTAAAGGTGTCACCAAAGATAATATTATTGTATGTAAAAGTTGTTCAAAATTGTTAGGCCCGACAGCTGTCGGGTAGTTATGCCCGACAGCTGTCAGGTAGTTAGGCCCGACAAACTCTGGTTATAGGTACTATCTACCCGACAAACTACCCGACATCTGTCGGGTAGAAAGTAGATTTGTCGGCTGTCGGGTCCATAGTACCTAAATTGTCTGTCGGGTGTATCAACAAAATCTACTTTCTACCCGACAGCTGTCGGGTAGTTAGGCCCGACAATTGTCGGCTGTCGGGTCCATAGTAGTTGCCGAAGTTGAACAATTTTTCTTGATTTTTTCTGCTTGACCTACTTTTGTATTAAACAAAATCGATAGTTTCCATTTAAGATAGAAATGAAGGAGTTTGAGGTCATTGAACTCTTCTTCGCGCGAGCACGTGGAATAATTTTATTAAAAAATTTGCAGACATATGTTTGTTTTTATTGATTTGTAACAAAAAATAATTGTAAACGAATTTCAATTCCGAGGTGGTTAATTCTTTGTCGAAAGCGTTTCTGAAGCCATCAGAAAGAATATCATTTATTATTTATTAATTAAACCGCAGTGAAACATACATAACAAATTAATTAGTTTTTTAAATTGTTGATTTTTAGTCTGCTCACTTCCAACGCTCCAGAATTGGATTTATCCTTAATAGGAGTCGGATATACGACATTACCATTTGCATTATTTTTGGGCGGTGTCTTTGACTTGCTCCACTGACACAAATTTAATAAATAAACAAACAAATAATAATACCTTTAATATCGATTTTATACAGAACAGTCGACGACGACGGCGACAGCCGCATTCAACTCAATAATTTGTAATTAGGTCATATCAAAACGGTTCGCCGTAATTAGTTTATTAAAGTTAACTAATTATGTTAGATACGCAAGGGAAATGGGATCCTGGTAAGTAAATAAGACTCTTCACTCGTACTTAACATAACACGTTGCACTTAAGTGGTTTTGATGTAATTTTTTTTTGTTCTTCTTGTGTTTTTTAGCTCTCACCCTTCTTCTTGCTTCATTGGAAGAATCAACTCCATCTGATAGTCAAATAACATCAGACGAACTGAGTTTTCTTAAGGCACTCCTTAGATCCCGTGAACTCAATGCTCTTGTTAAGATTCACTCAATCATACTCGCCGAAAAGGAGTCTCTCTCTCCTCTGATTTCTAATAGCGTCGATATCTTGGACGATATCTTCAATGATTTGACACTTGATGATGAAGATGAGAATCCCGAACTCCTAGAACTGATGCAGCTCCTTCAAAACCCATATTTACAAGGGATTCTTTACTGCCATGACTGCATTGCACAGAAAGACTTTATGCCTAAACTAGACTCGACTGCTTGCGATGAGGATGACGGGGTTGGTGATGAAGAAACGATTAAGGTTGTGCAACTCGTTAAATCCAGTGAACCATTGGTAAGTTTTCGGAATCACACTTCTAAACTAAAATTTCAAATTTAATGGGTAGTAAAATAATTCGTACGTATTGAATATTTCTCGTATTTTGCATTCGTAAAGGGTGGAGCTAAGAGTACTGAACCGATTGTGGTAAGCTCAGGAGGAGGCTTTTAATTTATTTCTTGTTTCTTTGTCGTTTCGTGACAATAAATGGTATCGGGTGTCCTGTTTTTTTACCTTTAAACATGAAAGTCAGTGAGCGATTGCATGAACTAATTTTTTTTTAGATTGCCGCGCTACACATCACAAATGGCATGGCTAATGCAATAGTTAACGTGGCGGTATTCGTAGATAATCACAATTTAATATCAATTTGCATGACGTGTGGATTTTATATTACCATAAATTAAAATAGTTTAATTTATTACACCATATGTATAATGTTCATGTTATAGGGTGCCACAATTAAAAGGGACGACGAAAGTGGAAAAATAGTCATAGCTCGTGTGATGCATGGAGGTGCTGCAGATCGCTCAGGTCTAATCTTCCCAAATGACGAAGTTATCGAAGTGAATGGAATTGAAGTTGGCAATAAGACACCGGATGATATTCTCCATATACTCAAGCATTCCGAAGGTACTATCACCTTCAAGCTAATCCCAGCAGATTCAGGGAAAATTAAAGTAAGTTAAATGAAAGATTTTCAGTTTTAAGCATCAAATGACCATTCATGTTCCAAAATCCTCTTTTACGATTTCAGCGGGAGAGTAAAGTCCGTGTACGATGTCTGTTCAGTTTTGATTCTTCAGATGATCCACACATTCCCTGTAAAGAAGCTGGATTGAACTTCAACAGGGGTGACATACTCCACATAGTGAGCCAGGATGACATTTATTGGTTAGTTAAACACAAAGCGAAATTTTCATTCTGTTACAAACAATATAAGAAAAAGGATGAGTAAGCTGTTATGTTTTGGTTGGCTGCAGGGACTCGTGCGATAAAGAAAATTCTGTGAGAGTTCTATAACAACCCCGCAAGTCGTACTTGTGGTAATTTCTTCACTGACTCTACAGGGCAAATGAATTAATCGACGAACCTACAAATTTCAGTCGGTAAATGTTTGCCCTGTAAGGTCGATAAAAAGAACAACCACATGTGCGACTTACGTGGTTTTAATTGAACTCTGTATATATCCATCAAGAATACCTTCAAGCCCACCAGGCTGTTGTGGGGTTTTCACTATTATTGGAGTGATGATTAAATAACCTAATCACTTCTTTTAGGTGGCAGGCAAGACACGAAGGTGATAAGTCGATGCGCGCTGGTTTGATTCCAAGTAAAGCATTACAAGAGCGACGGATCATCATGGCAAGGACAAAGCAAACAAACGATGGTAAGCTTGACATGTTTTTTTTTTGTGTGGTCTAGTTAATTATTTTATTTCTTTTTGTTTTTCTAGTTAATTGTATAGAAAAGCATGAGAGTCTAACTAAAAAAATTGACTATGGTGTGATAGAAAATGAAGATTACGATCGAGAAGACATTCCGACGTATGAAGAAGTCATAAGATATTATCCACGCCCTGGGACCTACCGACCCCTTGTCCTCATTGGACCGCCTGGCGTGGGACGAAATGAACTTAAGCGACGGCTAATTGATACCAATAGCAGCAAATACAAAACAACTATTCCATGTGAGAAACTGCATCATCTATAGCTTGTATTTAATATTATAAGATAAGAATTTATAAAGTTTTACGTGGAAGTTATTTATCGCTATCCTGTTTTCCGTAATCAGTCACATCGCGCTCCCAACGACCCAATGAGATTGATGGAAAGGAGTACAACTTCGTCTCACGTACCGAAATGGAAGAAGATATTCAAGCCGGAAAGTTCATCGAGTTTGGAGAATATAAAGGGAATCTCTATGGGACGTCGAGCGAAAGCATCAAGAAAATTATCCAGTCATCACAAATCCCTATCCTTAACCCCCATTCCCAAGCACTCAAGATGCTCCGAACGAAGGAGTTTAAACCGTACATTATTTATATTAAACCACCAAAGTTTGAGGTACTCAAAGAGTCAAGACACAGGTTCTATGCTAAGTCTACTTTTAACGATGACAGTTGTCAAAGAGCTTTCAACGTATGTATGGGTTTATTCCTTCTTTATTTGGCTTACTTGCTTCCAATTCAGTTACACTTCTCTCTCATTTTGGAACGCATAATTTCCAAAGAAAGAAGTTCCCTTGCTCGCACCCCATTAATTTCTAAGTATAATAATTGCATGTTCGATTATTTTTGGAACGTTTAAGTTCCCCATTAAAAGTTTTCATAACGTAAGGCAACGCATGCCAATGATCATTGCGTATCCATTTCAACGTCGTCGCCGTAATCCATGCATTTGCTTTCCGGCTAATAATAATAAGAATGTGGATTAGAAATTTAGTCAGCTGATTGTTTCATTATGATTCATAGGATGAGGAGTTCAATGAAATCATTCACTCATCAGACCGGATTGAATTCCTCTATGGACACTTTTTTGACGAAATCATCATCAATGACGACCTGACCAAGGCCTTTGCTTACTTGGTTACCATTGCCAACAAAGTGGAGAAGGAACCTCTGTGGATCCCTTCCAACTGGGTTTAAAACTTAAATCTTTTCAGTCTCTTGCGAATCCTCCTTGAAAAATACCATTCAAAGATGTTAGTTATTAACTTCAAGTGAACTTAACTATATTTAAGGATTGCAATTGGCGGGGAAATTGCCCCGACAACGGGGACGGGGAAATACCCGTTTTCCCCGTCGGTCCCCCGATTTTTTTTTTTTTTTTGCATTTCACCATTCACAACAAACTAACAAACTTTTGTGAAAAAAAATAATTATTATGAAAAAAATTTTTTAAAGAAATAACAAAAAGAAGAAACAGAACTTAATTCTATTATGTTGATGTTATTTTCCCCGATCGGGGATCCCCGGCGTTTCCAGGGAATCTATTTCCCCGAAATCCCCGATTCCCTGATCGGGGACGGTCTTCAATTGCAATCCCTAACTATATTCACTTTCCGTACACTTAGTGGCATAACCATGCATGACAACGCGTATCTATACATACTCGAATGTGTAGGGAAGAAGTCTACTTAAATTTTAATCTTTCTTTTAACCCCTTGTTAATTCTATTTAGAAGTAAATATCTAACGATTGATAGATATTTTTTTTTAATATAAAAAATGGATTTATTGACACTGATCCATTGGCAAAAAGTATACCTGTAGAATATTGACCTCACTTCCTCTAGGAGTTCAAACATCTCGTTCTCCTGGAGCAATATGCCAGTCAGGATCGTCTTCATCTCCTGAATCCTCCATTTCTACTAAATCATCCCCTTCACCATCAACATCTTTCAACAAGTCTGCATCCTATTCATAACAACAGTAAAATTACTACATTGAATTCGATATTCCTGAAGACATGTCGTACTTCGGAAATAATGCCGACAGTGGGTGAAATTCGATGTGGACGAACTCGGACATCATCTTCAGGCTCTGTTTCAGGCATGTCTTTATTCATTTCCTGATACTCGTCCTCAGTCAAAGGGAATTTTCTTGGTTCAAACGGAATTGCACGAACCCCCTTTCATAATTAGGTTTCAGTTAGTATGCAGCAGTTGAATTTTGGTATGTGAAAGTTTCTTACCCAGTCAGTCTCAACTCGTTGATCATCGACTTCATCCTCATCCTTTCGGGAAGTTGATGAGATGGTTCGTCGACGAGGTAAGACCAAGGGCCCCAACATCTCACTCGAAGGATCGTCTCCACTAATTACCGTTGGCGGACTAGGGCACACTGCTTCTACGGTCTCCACTGTTCCCGGTGAACTCGGATCTAGGGTATCGAAAGTTCATAAGAACTGACCAAACTATTCTAATTATCTTAGTTTTAGTGCTAACTTGATAATGGGAGTTCTAAGCTCTCTGTTCGAGAGTCAAGTCTTCTTCCTCTCCGTGAGGATTTGTCAGGAATACTATTAAATTTCTTGTGTTCGTCAACTTCACACCGATCATGCCGAACTTTGATAGCTTCTTCGCTCAAATCCTTCATAGTCTCTTGGTCTTCGTCAGATTCTAAAGTTTCAGTTAACTCCTCCTCAACTTTGATATCTGGCACTAGTCTCCAACTAATTTACAGATACAAACAAATTATGCATATACTGACTGAGATCAGTCAAGACTTAATTGTTCCAAATTGGCCAAACCTAGGAGTAAGTATCTCCTTATACTCAATTTTCTCAACACGCGTGGACGATGCAATACTGTATGGGATGACTATATTGTCAATGTCGTAATCCTGGTTTAGTTTGCGTCTGAAAATAAAGAGGAGTCTTATTAGTCTTGACAGAATATGAAATACGAACAGGGATCTTACTTCCTACACAATTGCCAAAACCAGCTATTTTAAATAGTTTGTTTTTCCAAATCAATATAATTTGCTGTTTTTTTTTCCCAACGTTTGACGTTGCGAAAAATTTATATTATTTATTTCGTATAAATAATTATATCAATCATTGCCATTTTAAATCAAAGCATAGGGTTGTAGCACCATGCCAAAAAATTCATAGATGATGTAAATTATTTTGTCTTACCCAGACTGTGAGAACCTCTTGTCAGACTTATTAGGAAAATTATCGTTCATGAATTCGTCATAATTCGGAAAATCAGAATCAAATAGCCCATCGTCATCTGACACTCCACCATTCCTCTTTCCTCTCAAACTCTTAGCAGAAGATACCGAGTTATACTTTTTTCGACTACCGAATTTGAAAGATCGGTTGAATCCCATGTCACCGCCATACGAAGCTCGACGATTGAGAGAACCTCTGTTGCCCTCTAAAAAGATTAGTAAACAGTTGACAAAAATTCAGCGGGAAACTCAAGGTTACTAAGGAGAATGAAATCCCTCAAAGCGTTGTTGGGGTAATACTTTAAAAAAAAAGATNAACCTCTTGTCAGACTTATTAGGAAAATTATCGTTCATGAATTCGTCATAATTCGGAAAATCAGAATCAAATAGCCCATCGTCATCTGACACTCCACCATTCCTCTTTCCTCTCAAACTCTTAGCAGAAGATACCGAGTTATACTTTTTTCGACTACCGAATTTGAAAGATCGGTTGAATCCCATGTCACCGCCATAAGAAGCTCGACGATTGAGAGAACCTCTGTTGCCCTCTAAAAAGATCAGTAAACAGTTGACAAAAATTCAGCGGGAAACTCAAGGTTACTAAGGAGAATGAAATCCCTCAAAGCGTTGTTGGGGTAATACTTTTAAAAAAAAGAGTACCTTTTCTCCAGTTAGGTTTCTTAATGGGAATAAGCGGTTTAGGGTGTTTGATAACGACATGACCGTACTGGTCTACGCTTCGTGGCAAGCGAGGACGTCCTCGAGCTCTCTTCTTTCCAGCTTCTGACAGGAGCTCAGAGTCTCGGCCGAGATGAGCTCTCTGTTTTGCCCAATTCATATAAAGCCGTTTGAACTTCATTTTCTTCCTAGATCTTCGTCCAGTCCAACCTTCTCGTTTCAATGCGGACTCTACGAGTGCTGGCATCGGAGTTTCTAATTTTAATAAATTATTTAAATCTAAGTTCATTTCCTTAATTTTGCAAAATTTAGAAACAACTTATTACCATCAGGAAGGCTGAGTGTCCGATGGTAATTGTGATCCAAGAGCTCATGTATCTCTTTTGTATCCATAACATCCACTTCTATTAACTTTGTTTTCCTCGCGCGGCCGGTACAGACGGCACACAACTCCGACCTCGCGAAGCAGTTGCAAAGAAGTGTAGGAGCCCTTCCTGCGAAACTAGACATATTGTGAATCCCACCCAACTGATAAATTTTTCTTTGTTTGAACGGTTTTAGTGGCATGCATCGCCGAGCAGTACAGGAAGGGTCATGGTTTATAGGAATTGTCAGTCCAAGTGACTCTAATCCTCCACCAACAATACTGTTCCTGAACAACACAGAAAGTAAATACTCTTTAGTATGGTATTTATAAATATTTCTGTTTTCTTGGTTACCTATCCTGATGAGGATAATTGCTTGACGAAGTCGATGGGACAGCTTTACTATCTCCATTTGTCGCTACATGCGTTCCCTTTGTTGAGGATCCTGGAGTTTGTGGAGGCGGAACCAATTGAATGATCTTCCCAGAAGAGTCTGTGATGTACGAAGACTTTCGCTCACCTGCATAGAATACTTGTGTGCTCCTAAATAGTAATGATTACAACCAAAGATGTAAAATAATTTATCAAGCTATCCCCTCAAAGATACCAGAAGGTAGTCTGTAAGCCTCACGTGGGTGGGATTTGAGAATTGTTATTCGCTGTAAAAATTTGAATGCAAGCATCTTTCAGTGCAGCATTATTGGATGGTGTTCGAGAGCTAGAAACCCGATGTGGTAAATGCGTTGGATGTTCTTCGAATTGGAAAGGTGGTTTGGCCAAGGCCAAATGTCTATTTAAGAATTAATCAAAATTAAACCTCATATTGTACAAAAAGTATAAGCATGAGGGATGTCGATAAACTTTTTTGGCACCGAGCTAATGGTACGGATAGACCATTAAACTCATTACTAAAATTAAAGACATCCTGCACAAACAACATACTTTGCGAATTCATCTTGCTGTTTGATTCTGTATGATAGATTAGCAATTGCATCCTGAAGCCATGTCCACATTGCAATTACTTTGGATCTATCCGCGGCAAACTTGTAGGCCGGATTTTCTTCCCTGAAAATAACGCAAGTTAATGTTAAATATTACATTTTATCAGGTGTGGTCTCAACATGCTCTCCACTTTCAATCTGAAACATAAGAAAATTGGTAAATTACACAGGTAGATAATGTGTAAGTCGACGGGGATTGCCTAGACTGTCTTCGTGTACATAAGATGTTTCGTCACAACTTGAATCTCCAGAACTCGACTCTGTCTCATCCAAATCCAAATTTCCAATTGCGGACTGACGAAAAACAGATCTTAGAGTAGACCCAACTCGCTGTATGTCAGCAATCTCAGGAATTTTCCATAATGGAGTATCGTGAAGAGGATTCTTTCGTCGCCTCTTTGGTTCTTTTGCTTTAGTAATGACGCTGGGCAATGTATCCATAAATGATTGAGGATGATAGAATGAAGCCAGTGATGAGGATGGTTGTGGTGGTGGGGGTATTGAAATGGAGTAACCTTCCGCTCTATTCATATCGGATTTTTGACCCATTGAATTTGATCTACTTCTGGGTCGTGTAATCCCAAACTTATTTTGTGGTTGACTAATTAGTGAAGAGAATTGTTCTTCTGCATGTGATTCTACTATGTCTATTTGAATCCTAGACAAGCGACTTAGAAGTCCAAGGCATCGCAATTCTTGCTTGTCCGTATAGTCACGGATTTCCTTCACCTCCGACATCATGCTGTGGCTTGGATTGACACCCACCATTCGTCAACTGCAAAACGAAACAAGAACATATTAACCATAACCACCAATCATGAGATCACAATCTGAGCATCAATGCAAAGAAATAAAAATTCATAACTTTATTGCATTAAATTTCTGAAACGAATATTAATATTAGCTAACTTGGGGAATGTAATTTGATACTTGATTGAGTTCAGATTCCTGAAGTCCTTGTCAACTAACAAAGCATTAATGGGTCGTGCCCTGGAACTGTTGAAGTTGAAGCTGAAAGCTGGTAAACTGATATTTAAGTAATTGACTGCACAACTGATTACTGAACAGGAACACTAAAACTAAATTCGTGTCCATCACTAAATCACTACTCATGCACACATGTACTTTTAAGGTGTGCCGCACCTTCAGCTCCCGCTCATTCTTCAAAAAATCAAAAGGCGCGCACCGCACCCGCTTCCGCGCGTAATTTAAAAAGACAAGCCCTAACGCCCCGCCTGCGCCTGTCTCTGCACCTTGTTGGTACAGTGTAGAGTCAAGGTATGTTCCTCACGTCCATCCAGTGACTAGGAGCTTGAGTGAGTATCAAGTGACTTAGAGTCATGTCACTCAGAAGTAAAGAATTAAGTGACTTGATTTTTCCTAATAAGTTAATCATGACAATAAAATTAGTCACAAAACAGTAGAAAGCCAGATCCTTAACTCATTAGCCACTAGAAGTTAGTCCCACTTGAGAACAATGTTCCTAGTTAGAAAAACTACGAATCGTATATAGTGAATTCAGGGTGATGAACTATACCTTCGGATTTCGCATTTGAACCCTCCCATTATTGTAATGAGCTAATATTAGCTAACAACCTTAATTGCAAAATCTCTGGCCAGAACCGATTAATGTTTTCCAATTCGCATTCTGTAGAATCGAATGGAGAAAAAATCAATTCCAATGTTTACCGCAATAAGATTAGGGAGTGGAAGCATTTGGCGCCAGCTTAATGGATGAAGAGGGAGGGCGGGCTAATTTTAAATGTACATCTGTGTATTCATCTGTAAACACAAGTCAAATCACAAAGACCAAGCACAAAAACTTCGTATTTTGGTTTCGCTCATTTCATAAATTATTAATGTCACAGCTCATAGATCCCACCATTTATGGGCATTAGAACACAATCAACAATTTATTGTCGACCATCGATTCACGACAAAACAAATCCCAGTCAATTATTCATGTAACATGAATAATAAATTTGAATTCGTTAATCATTGAACATGAATAAATAATAATAATACTTGAAACACTCCGATGAAGAAACGAACAACTCAGAATTGAAAATTATTTTATTTTTAAGAAGAATCAGTGTCGGTCAAATGTCGGCAAGATTTTTAATTAATTATTCTGAAGTCATTGACCTCACATGCTAACTTTCTAATAAATACTTATTAAATCAAATTTTTTTTTTTTGGAGAATTTGTTCCACAATGTCCCGAATATTGTAATATTGTAATATTGAGGAATTAATCAAAATGGNATTAAGAAAATTGGCAATTACATTCAAATCGCTTCCGGAGAACCTCGTTCTACATCGTTTCTGATTCAGCGAATAAGTCTAGCTATTCAACGAGGAAACGCCACTTCCATTTTGGGCACTCTTCCAAAAGGAAAGCATTTGGAAGAAATTTTCTATCTTTAACTTGCTTTTCAATAGATCCACTTCTGTTCTTTTAATATTAATTTTTTTTTATATTTGCATTAGGAAAATAAAATCAAGTTTGTAATAATCAGATTTGTGATAATGGTGTATTGTATCGGGGGATCTTGTAAGAATAATTTTAATAAGTGCAAGAGGGAGGGTAAGTTAGTGAGTTTTTTTCGTTTACCGAAATGTGCAATTAAAAAAGCAGAGTAAGAGCAGGTAAGTTATCAAAAAAAAACGATTTTGATTTTGATTTAAAAAAAACTTTATTTCAAAAATTTTGTTTACTTTTTTTTTGAAAAATTTTGTTACAGAAAGTGATTTTACGAATGATGATGGACATCGCCTCTGGAATGGACTATTTACACTCTCATCATGACATTGTCCATGGAGATCTCCATTCTAAAAATTGCTTTATAGGTACAGTGCACGACGTTTATAAGAGCATCCGTTATAAAAACATTCGGGTTATAAGAGCAGAGTTTAGCGGGTTTGGTTTGCTCTAATGTATTTAGCATGGGACACTAACGCGTTATAAGAACAACGTATATAAGAGCATTTAAACTACATTCGTCAAAAGTTTTCCAATAGTCGATGAAAAATAATAAATATGGAAATATTTTATAATTTGTTTCAGATCAAGCCAACTTCGTAATAGAGAAAATGAAGAAGAAGAGAGAATACAAACATCGTCAAATGCGATTAAGGATCTTGAACCTCTAAATTCATTATAATTTTATGAGAATGCGTTGAAATTAAGTGAAGGGGGAGGAGTTGTTCACTGTGTGAACATCAATATTTTCATTGTAACGCAACGAGTCAAGAGATTATGGATTATATCAGAGTAATTAATGTTGATGAGTTGTTATAATAAACTCTGTTATGAAATAAAAATTTATTATGTAAAATATTACCATTTCACTGCCACAATCTATGCATTGTTGGTGAAGGCGGGGCCAGCTTTGAAAACCTGAGTTATTATAGCTGGCGCCAAATTTTAAATCAAGCAATTAGGGCTGAGAAATTAAAATATTGCTCCTCCTCTTCGTAAAGTAAGTTCCATTAGGTTTATTCTGTTATTTTAAAACAGCTAATTGTTTCTTCAAATTATTATTTAAATTAAAATAGTTTTATTTGAAGATTTTTGATTCATAATTGTGGATTTAGCAAGCAATAATGGATTTAGTAAGCACACCTTATTAATCTTACTACTTCTCAGTGATCAAAGTAAAAAAATTTGTATTTATTTTTTAAACTTACCTTGACGACTCAACTGGTTTCCGCCCGGAAACCAGAGCTAAAAAAATTGATTTTGAAAAAAAATGAGTCATTGGCTAACCTTATGATAGCCATTTTGATTAATTCCTCAAAACAACCTTTNTTTAAACTTACCTTGACGACTCAACTGGTTTCCGCCCGGAAACCAGAGCTAAAAAAATTGATTTTGAAAAAAAAAATGAGTTATTGGCTAACCTTATGATAGCCATTTTGATTAATTCCTCATAGCAACCTTAGTATGAATTTTGATTTTTTGAATCGAAATCTGTTGAGAACTGACTTTTAAAATATGGAAATTTAAGTTTGTCCGTTTCATCGTCGTAGCGGCTAAATTCCACAGTTAAGAACCCTAAAGGTCATGGTTTAGCTTTGAACAATAATTCCATCTTTATTCATAAATTGAATTTTTCTTGCTTTTTACTTTTTTAATTTCTAATCGTAGTATTAGTTGACAAAATAGAATTATATAATTTTAATTATTGTTAAACTGGTCAACAACTGTTGTGCTATATGAGAGAAATATGGTTGTAGTTTAGAAGAATCAATAATAAATTCTATATTCAGTCAAAAAATTTTTATTTTTGTGATTTTCCCTTCTCCAATTTCTCTTATTGTTAACAAATTGTCAAATTTAATTAATTAATATAAGTTTTTATTATTGTTAAAATTGTCAACTATTGTGCTATAAATGGTCATGTAACTGATACTGGTANATTTAAGTTTGTCCGTTTCATCGTCGTAGCGGCTAAATTCCACAGTTAAGAACCCTAAAGGTCATGGTTTAGCTTAGAACAATAATTCCATCTTTATTCACAAATTGAATTTTTCTTGCTTTTTACTTTTTTAATTTCTAATCGTAGTACTAGTTGACAAAATAGAATAATATAATTTTAATTATTGTTAAACTGGTCAACAACTGTTGTGCTATATGAGAGAAATATGGTTGTAGTTTAGAAGAATCAATAATAATTCTATATTCAGTCAAAAAATTTTTATTTTTGTGATTTTCCCTTCTCCAATTTCTCTTAGTGTTAACAAATTGTCAAATTTAATTAATTAATATAGTTTTTATTATTGTTAAAATTGGAAACTATTGTGCTATAAATGGTCATGATACTGATACTGGTAAGAAGTGCCAGAAATTTCAGATTTATTCAAAAAGTTTTAATTTTTCGAGTTTTTTGGTTCTAATTTCTCAGTGTTCATATCATCCATCAATATGAATACACAATTTTCATCTTTTGTAAGATGGTCAACTGTTGTGCTTTAAATAAAAGGGTCACGCTTTTTCTATTGATAAAACCAACAACAATAACAATAATAATAATAATTATTATTATTGAAGAAGTTGATAATCAATAGCACAAGTCGATTGACTTGTAACTTGATCTTTCTGAGTGGTTTGGTGACGTCAATAATCGCAGGAAAGTGAGCAAACTAAACTATACGACGCGCAGGCGCAGGTGCAGAGCAGAAACTATAAAAGGAAGAAATGAACTTAACAAATCCTCATTACAAATTCAACTCTCGAGGGGAGAGGTTGAATCGAATCTTTTCTCTCTCATTTAATACTACTAAATTGTCAAGTGAAATTTTCTCTTAGTTTTTTTAAGTATCCATTTCTTAATCTAATTTTCTAGAATGTGTGGAAGTTGTGGAGAAAACAATAGTAGTAGTACTACAAGCAACAATGGAGGCGGTGGAAACAAATCTATCAAAAATGACCAGAGAGGATGTGGGGCATGTCAGCTGTGTTGCGTAAGTTCAATGACCTTTCGACAATAATTCAATTTTTTTAATTGGATTATGCATGCAGCCTTCAATGCGCCCTGTTTGTTGCAGTCCGTCTTGCTGTTGCATGGTGAGTTAATTTTTTTAATTATTGAAATTGAATCCTATTTTAAAACATTGTAAAAACAGCCGTCCTGTTCCCCTCCATCTTCGTCTGGACCCCAACGCTCACCATCGTGCTGTTCTGTAAGACTTACCTCAACATTCACTCTTACCAATAATTTTTTCTTACATAAAAAAAATTTTTTTTGTTAATTCATATTAAATCAAATCTTTAGACAATCTCAAATCCAATTGAATGCAAAGGTTATTATTAATTAACTTCAATGTTTAAATGTATTTTTCACAGCATCGCCCTTTCCCTTGCTGCAATCCGTGTATGCCATGCTGTCCACCATCAGGCTATGCTTGTAATGTAAGTGTTTACAGTTTAGATTGCTTCAATAGCTAAAAATTAAGAATGTCTTTTGATGAATTTGATGAATGGTGTTGATGGTTTTAGGTTCGTGGACCGTGTCCAACAAACTGTTGTGGTGCTAAATGCAACCAGGTTGTCACTTGTTGCCCGAAACCGACGATTCAACCGATTCAAATTTGGGGATGCACTCCACATGGATGTTGTAGAGATACAGAAGAGAACACAACCAAAACTGGTGGTAAAGGTAAATTATTATGATCAATCAATCAGATTATTTAGAACACTTTGGAATTGATTTAAATATTGATTTAAATTATTTTACTTTGGATTTCTAGGAATGGTCTGAAACTTGAAAGCATGTAAGATGATCCTTAACTTCAGTTGACTATCAATTGAAAGATGGACAATTGATAAGATGGCGGAAGGCACAACAGATAGATCCTTTCGTTTATTTGTTAGGTCTAAACAAACTTTTTACTTACTAAATTTCAATTAAACTTCTTATCACGGAATAAAAACACATTTTAATTAAAATTTTAATTTATTTATNAACCAAAACTGGTGGTAAAGGTAAATTATTATGATCAATCAATCAGATTATTTAGAACACTTTGGAATTGATTTAAATATTGATTTAAATTATTTTACTTTGGATTTCTAGGAATGGTCTGAAACTTGAAAGCATGTAAGATGATCCTTAACTTCAGTTGACTATCAATTGAAAGATGGACAATTGATAAGATGGCGGAAGGCACAACAGATAGATCCTTTCGTTTATTTGTTAGGTCTAAACAAACTTTTTACTTACTAAATTTCAATTAAACTTCTTATCACTGAATAAAAACACATTTTAATTAAAATTTTAATTTATTTAGTTAAATAAATTAAAAATAAAATTTAGAATTGAAAGATTTATTAAGAGTAGTCATTCATGTAGTCTTACCTTAAATAGTATTAGCTACCATTGCAGGTCAATGACCTCTATTTCTCATTTTTACTTTATTGAATTCAATAATAGGTAATTATTTCCTATGTTGCTATCTTTATTTTTAATAAATTATAAATAATTGAGATAGAGAATCAAAATATCATTTCCATATCAGTTCTNAAAATTTAGAATTGAAAGATTTATTAAGAGTAGTCATTCATGTAGTCTTACCTTAAATAGTATTAGCTACCATTGCAGGTCAATGACCTCTATTTCTCATTTTTACTTTATTGAATTCAATAATAGGTAATTATTAGTTATTCAAGTAAAATAGCTTCAACGTCGCAAAGGAGGTCATTGACCTTTTAAATTTGGATGTTTCTTAGGTTGAAAATTATGTGTTTTAATTTTAATATACCAATTTTAAAATCATCCAAGGCTTTTGTTATCCGAGAAATAAATTTTTTAGTATTTTTTTTTGATGAATATTGTTCATATAAAAACTTAAAAGTTAGCAGAAAAATTAGTGCAAAAAGTTTAGATTGCATGTATAATGATCAGGGACGCCANACCTTTTAAATTTGGATGTTTCTTAGGTTGAAAATTATGAGTTTTAATTTTAATATACCAATTTTAAAATCATCCAAGGCTTTTGTTATCCGAGAAATAAATTTTTTAGTATTTTTTTTTTGATGAATATTGTTCATATAAAAACTTAAAAGTTAGCAGAAAAATTAGTGCAAAAAGTTTAGATTGCATCTATAATGATCAGGGACGCCATTTTGCATAAAACGCATAATCGTAACGGTGTGTTCCCAAACACACGATTTTCTCAAGGATTCATCGCTAAACTTTTTCAAATATGCAATAAAAAACGCATAAAACGCATAATTTTTCGGAAATCGCATATTTTCTTTGAATGTGCATAAAATTTAACAAACTTGAATATTTGCAAAAGTTGTTNTGATGAATATTGTTCATATAAAAACTTAAAAGTTAGCAGAAAAATTAGTGCAAAAAGTTTAGATTGCATCTATAATGATCAGGGACGCCGTTTTGCATAAAACGCATAATCGTAACGGTGTGTTCCCAAACACACGATTTTCTCAAGGATTCATCGCTAAACTTTTCCAAATATGCAATAAAAAACGCATAAAACGCATAATTTTTCGGAAATCACATATTTTTTTTGAATGTGCATAAAATTTAACAAACTTGAATATTTGCAAAAGTTGTAGGGAATTCTTTAAGTTTAACTTCAAAAATAGAGAAAAATTGGGCTGTCTTATACTCTTCTGTCAGCAGTCTCAATCTCGACTAATAAATTCATCCATAAAATAGCTATGGCGCTAAACTTTAAAAAGTTTACTTTTCTCAAAACACATTGTGTGCACCATAGCCGAGCAGTCAAAATACCCGATTTTTAACCCCAGTACCACCACGAAAATAAACGAAACGGAACCGCCCACAGTGCAATTGGCATATAATTATTTAATTTCTTATTACAGCTGCGTGTTGTATTTAAGTAGCGGTGGTTGACCGCTACCAGCCAGTCTTACCTCCTAGTGTTATCTCCAACTGTTACAACTCCAATAATTTGTTTTTTAATTTTTTTGTTAGGTTTTTTTATTTCTGTAAGGGTTTATCTTTTGTTTTTAGGTCTTTTTATATATTTTTTAGGTTTTNACCTCCTAGTGTTATCTCCAACTGTTACAACTCCAATAATTTGTTTTTTAATTTTTTTGTTAGGTTTTTTTATTTTTTAGGTTTTTTTATTTTTGTAAGGGTTTCTCTTTTGTTTTTAGGTCTTTTTATATATTTTTTAGGTTTCTTAATGTTTTTAAAGATTCTAATTTCTAGAAGGTATTGATTTTTATTTAGGTTTGTAGGATTTTATTTATTTTNCTTAATGTTTTTAAAGATTCTAATTTCTAGAAGGTATTGATTTTTATTTAGGTTTGTAGGATTTTATTTATTTTTATTTTGGTTTTTAAATATTTAAAAAATTTTTAATTTTGAGTTTTTTTATATTTTTTTTAAGTTTTTAAAATTTATTTAGGTTTTATATTTATCTTTTTAGGGTTTTCATTTATATTTAAAAAACTTAAAATAAAAAACCTAAAAAAATTATAAAACCTAATAAAAAAATGAAAAAAAAACCTTGAATAAAAAACCTAAAATAAAAAATCTTAAAAAATAAATTAAAAAATCTTCAAAAAATAATAAAAATATAACTAATAAATAAAAGACCTTAAAAAATAAATTAAAAATCTTCAAAAAATAATAAAAATATAACTAATAAATAAAAAACATAAAAAAAAAACAACATTAAAAACCTTAAATCCTAAAAAAAAATTTTTTTTTAACCAACAAAAAACATTAAAAACCTTAAAACCTAAATAAAAATCAAAAGCGAAATGCTAAGACAGACATTTACCTATCTTCGGACCAATCTGACAGAAGAGAATCTCGAAACTCACTTGAAAGTGGTTTACAATAAGGACAATGAGGCAGGAGAAGAAGCTGAGCTTGANTCTCGAAACTCACTTGAAAGTGGTTTACAATAAGGACAATGAGGCAGGAGAAGAAGCTGAGCTTGATTCTGATAACGATTAAACGTTATAATTAAGCTGTTACTTAAAAATTATATAAGTCAATTACGCTTTTTTTGAAATCGCATAAAACGCATAATTTTTGAAGTTTCACTGCATAAAAGAACACAATCCGCCGCATAAAAATACGAAAAGTTGCGCATAATTGCGGCGTCCCTGATAATGATGTAAAGAAGTTGATCTAATGGGGATTAAGAATAATTTAAGATGATTATACCTGAATAAAATATATAACTTATAAACTTGTTTTGTTATGCAGGTCTGCAATTTTACTAGATTTCTTATCACGTTTATAAACAAAAAAATAGTGGAAATAATTTTTTTTATGTTAATTATTCGATTCCCGATTCTTACTAGAGTAACGCATGACTCAAATTATAGCCTGAGTCAGAGTCATTGACTCAATGAGTCGACCCTCTGACTCTTTGTAGTTAGTGAGTCAGAGTCAGAGTCAGAGTCAAAGGTTAAATTTTTTGGGAGTCGACTCACTCTTTTGGGTTTTTAGCCTGTGAGTCAGAGTCAATGACTCATGAGTCAAAGAGTCGACTCTTGAGTCGACTCTAGAGTCAGATGACAATTTCTTTAAATTAATTAAAACAAATTCCTTACTCGTCTAATTATTGCTTTAACTATATTAATTAAGTTCACTTACGTGCAATAATTACACAGGTATTGAGGTTTATTATTAACCTCGACAACTGTAAAATGTTGTACTACATCTTTTTGATTCGCCGGATTAGTTGATTCAGATCCGCATTCCGTTTCTGCATCAAGAAGTTCGTTAAGTACAATTATTTCCTGAATATCCATTCTTTCATTTCGTAAGAATTGGAAAAATAAAGTCAATGTTAAATAAAAAGTGAAAACTTGAAGAGAAAATCACAAACGACAAATTGATGAATTAATATACAGGAGGGGTCTACCTTTTCATATTGCACACTTTCACACTTTCACACTTTCACAGAAGTGTGAAGAAGAAGTGCGAAACTCCTCCCCAGAAAGTGTAAAGAACCAATTACAGAAGCGCAGAAAAACAGGTCTCACCCGAAAAAATTTTATACTTGAGCACTTTCACACTTTCACAGAAGTCTTTACAAAAGTGTGAAAACACGCCCCAAAATTCAAAATTTGCCAATGAGACTCCACAGCGGGACAAAGTGTGAAAGTGTGAAAGTGATCAGATAATTTTTTTCACACTTGCTTACAACTTCTATTTCTCCGTCAATTAAAAACTTCAGATTTTCGATTTTAAATTGTTTTCAAGATTTTGATCAACGACATTGATAATGTTTGATAGCATTTATTATTTATTAGTGTTTATTTATGACATTAACAACGCATTGATAGCGTTTATGTATTGCCTGCACTCAATTAAATAACCCTAAATAAATTACTGAAATTTTGAAAATTTAGCCTTATTTGATTGTTTTCCCATTTGGATTATTTAATTACTACTTCAAACCTAGGGCTCACCCGATTCCTCTTCACACTTTTGCACCCTTAGTACAGAAAGAGTTGAAATATTTTCAAGTGTGAAGGGTATAAGGTCTCACCCGCTGTAGCTTCACACTCATGCGCGCTTCAACATAAAAGTGTGCAATAAAGTCATCTGTGAAAGTGTGAAACTAAAAAGGTAGACCCCTAGGGTGTCTGAAAAGTCAATGGAGCATGGAGCAAAGAGGATTGATTTGAGAGAACAACATGACGCGTTTTTTTCTCATGTATTTTCCAAGCAATGCTCCATTGACTTTTCAGACACCCTGTACATGTTATAATTAATGTCTGATGAAATTTCATGAGACGGAATGGAATGTTCTAGGCATGGGTTATCAAGAGTTGACTCTTTTCCTGAAGAGTCGACTCAGAGTCAGAGTTCAATACTAAAGAGTCAAGAGTCAACGACTCTCCCAGTCGACTCTCTGACTCTTTGGTTTTAGTGAGTCAGAGTCAGAGTCAGAGTCAAACTCAAAAATATTGTGAGTCGACTCTGACTCTGAGTCGACTCATGAGTCAAGAGTCGACTCCTGAGTCAGAGTCATGCGGTACTCTAATTCTTACTCAACATTAGGTCCAACTTGTTCGACAAGTCCATGTCCTTGGAAGACATATAAGATCTCTCACTTAAGTATAAATTGTCACAGTTTTACTCATCAATACATTTCCCATAAAATTGTTAAGTAACAAAACTACTATCGTGTATTCAATTTGTTAAAAACTATAGTACAAAAGTATCTTAAGACTGCAATGTTCCAATCTTAATATCTAGAAACTTTTGCTACTTTTTTCTTTAATTTGTAATGAAATTAATTGTTTTGATCAAGATTAAAAAAAAAGTTTTTAATATTTGATTTATAAGGATGAGTAGTCAAAATTTTCTACACAAATGGCTATATCGTTTATGGTTAATCATCATACTTGGAACCATTAGCGAGATTGCTGGGATCAGGTATATAGAAAATATTTCCTTGTCTAAAATATTACAATACAGAGGTTTTATATAAATTATACAAAGTAATTGATTAATAACAATAATAATTATTATTGTTATGTTCTCTTCGATATGTGTACGTACACCTTTGTCGGCTCTCGTGTTGTCGAGTACCAAATTCAAAAATTATATGATTTTTAGGAATTCATGCGCAATGCGCAATCATATGTACAAAGTTTCAACATAATTGATTAATTTTAAATCTTTGAGGCATCTTTTATTCATGTTATTTCAGTGGAGTGGAAATTGGGAAAGCAGTCAAATCGTCGTCATACCGCACCCCAACAGGAGATTTTCTGCTTCCACAAGCTGAAAATGAAAATTTTCTTCCCGAGCATCACGGGACACCTCAACATTTCGAAGAACTAAGATCAATCCATAAAATTAAGGATCGAGTGAAGCGAGAAGCTATACTTGAGGAAAGAATTGTTCGTGTAGTTCGGAGTCCGCAGCTCCCTGGGAAAGTTGATGCAGAATTAAGTAGCGGAAGTAATAAAAAATCTGATGCAAATATCCAAGCATCGTCACGTGGAGAGAAAGCAGCAGCCATTAACAGTCCTGGTGTATCTGCTGATGCCAAATTCGATGCTTCTTCGTCATCCAGTGGAAAATTAGAGATAGATGAAGGTGATGGTAAGCAAAATGTGGGAGATTCTAAACTAAAAGCGACGGTTTCTGGTACTGGCGGAGGAGAAGTCGGTACAAAATTAGAAGTAAACGCTTCTGGAAATGTTGGAGGTGGAGGAGATGAGTCAAACGTAAAAGTCAATGAGAAGTTGCCAGTAGATGTGAATGAAAACGTTGAGTTTAAAGGAGGTACGCTAAACGTAGAAGCCAATGAGAAGTTACCAGTAGACGTGAACGGAAACGTTAAGTCTAAAGAAGATACCCTAAACGTAGAAGTCAATGGGAAATTGCCAGTAGACGTCAACGGAAACGTTGAGTCTAAACCAGATACACTAAACGTAGAAGTCAATGGCAAGTTGCCAGTAGACGTGAACGAAAACGTTGAGTCGAAAGGAGATACGCTAAACGTAGAAGTCAATGGGAAGTTGCCAGTAGACGTCAACGGAAAAGCTGAAGGAAGCATTTCAACAGGAAACGTAAACATTAGTGGAAACTTGAATCTAACAGATGTCACCACCGGTGAGCTAAGTGTCGGTGCTAACGTAAGAGCTGATTTAAACGTCGATATTCCAAATGCAAATGTTTCATTAAATGAAACTTCAAATTTAAACCCTCCACTTGCTACTGTTAAACCGGGAGATGGAGCAGCCGATGTTACTTCTAATCTAAACCTAGGTATTGATGAACCAAACACTAAATTAAACGAAACTGAACTGCTCCGTAGTGAGCTACCTACTTCCACTGATACCACAAGCCTCACAACTCAAAGTATTACTTCAACTAAACCTGACACTACCAGTAGTAGTAATGATGATGACACCAATGAGTCCGAAGATTTTGCAATAACCACAACAAAAGGATCAATGGCGGAGGGAGAAGTAAAGGTGAATCCAAAAAATGGCGCGGATTTAAAAGTTTCAGCAGGTGAGATCATCAAGGGAGAGCTATTACTACCAAAGGATTATGAAAGTCTACAAATCCCTAAGCCAAATTATGGTAAGAATTAATAAAAATTGTTTAATAAATGATCAAGATATTCCTTTAGAAATAATCAAACTTTATTTATAAAACAGGAAAAAATATAGGATTGAATATCCCAGGACCGTTGGTTTGTTTACTTTTCTTACGAATTTTGGGAATCAGTAACATTGATGAAGTTACAGGGGTAAGGACAAAAAAAATTATACACGGAGTATATTATTTTTACCTCAATTTCATGACAGAGTGTCAGTTTCGATGCGGACATCACTGTGGAGTGGATTGACGGCGTAATATTCGATATTTCCGAATTTTTAGATAAACCACTACCAACTGCAAAGCAAGTTTTAAAAGCACAGCATGTATTGAGTCCAGCATTTTTGAAGAAATTATGGAGACCGGATCTCTACATGGGTAAGTAAGGAGAAATCGTGAGGTCGAATAAATTCATCCTGTATCTTCGATACATCCAATGGTAGAGAATACATGGGAGAATTTGATTTCAAACTCACGATCTCACCAANCCAGCATTTTTGAAGAAATTATGGAGACCGGATCTCTACATGGGTAAGTAAGGAGAAATCGTGAGGTCGAATAAAATATCGAACTTCATCCTGTATCTTCGATACATCCAATGGTAGAGAATACATGGGAGAATTTGATTTCAAACTCACGATCTCACCACTGTCCAATTTATAAATGTCTGAATCCAGTAGGAATTTACTGAAATTATTATTTCTTGACAGAGGATTTAATAAAAGTTGATCAACCAACCTTTACAAACAAAGCTGTTATATCACTCAAATTTAACAAATTGACAGGATTCATTTCCTACACTGTTAGGTAAGATTTTGATAAAAATTTATTGTTTATTTATTAAGCTCGAAAATTTTTATTTAACAGAATGACTGTAACAGTTAACTGTCCAATGTCGTTTGAATATTATCCAGCAGATACTCAGCGTTGTATGTTTCGATTTGCCAGTTGTAAGTAATTTTACAGTCACACTCTAATTTGAATTTACACTCTAATTTTGAATAAAAAGTAAAACTAATTAAAAAAAAATTTTTTTTTAATCTAGATTCTTATGTTAAGGAAGACATGAGTTTGGATTGGTTACAATTAGACAGGAACCACACCGGCGTTGTCATTGAAGACGACAGTGAAGATAATTTTGACATCAGGATAGAGAAGATCGATAAGTTTGAATTTACACCCAAATGGAATAATCCTGCAAGTAAGTAAAATTAATATAAATTTATTTTGAATATGCCTCGGTGAAATTTANATCGATAAGTTTGAATTTACACCCAAATGGAATAATCCTGCAAGTAAGTAAAATTAATATAAATTTATTTTGAATTTGCCTCGGTGAAATTTAATNTGGAATAATCCTGCAAGTAAGTAAAATTAATATAAATTTATTTTGAATATGCCTCGGTGAAATTTAATATATTTTTTTTTTGATTAATTAGACAATTCGTATGAAGTGTTGACATTTTCTCTAGCTGCTCGTCGGAAGATCAGCTACCATCTTATTCAGACATATCTTCCAAGTGTTTTCAACATTTTTGTCACATGGCTTGTGTTTTTAATTCCATATAGTTTGTATGACTGTCGAATTGGAACAACAATGACAACATTACTTACTCTCACTGCCATGTTTTCAGCAGTCCGTGAACAGTCACCACAAGTGAATTATATCAAGGCCATTGACCTTTGGATGTTGGCTTGTGTACTTTTTATTTTTTCAAATTTAGTTGAGCTCACCGTTATGACATGGTAAGGAACTATTGTTGAGGCAGCTCATATAATTTACAGACAATGTACAATTTTTATTAAAATTGATTAGCTTAGATGCTAATTAATTTGACTAGGTAAACGTTGCTAACAAAAGTTCCTAAAAAGTTTAAAAAAAATTTTTTTTTTTTTAAATTATTATTATAGGATGAGGATCACTATTGAAACATTTGAAGAAGCCGAAGAGAAAATAGAAGACGTAGAAATGGGAAAAGGTTCAAAAAACCTTGGAGAATTGGATTCAAAAATTCACGTGACACCGTGGAAAATTCAAGAATTTAGAAAAATTTATTCATATATCAGTCAGTATTCTTTTCGAATGTTTGCAGCCGTTTTTGTTGGGTTCAATATCGTTTATTGGACTTGGCTATTTGTATGTTCTGAGTATTTCAATTGGGAAACTCTGCCAGTGAAGGAACTATGAGACATATTAACTTGTTAAGTGCAGTTTAGTTTACTTGATTTCATTTGATTTCTAGATTCTGCTGTCAAATTTGACTTCATATATAGTTATTATAGAGTCAATGAACACGAAGATATGGATTCTAAATAAATTTGTTTTGTTAGATAATTTTGCTAGACTGGAAAATAAAATAGTAAACAATACTAATACCTTTACGACGTGCAAACACTAACAAAGCAGTTTGAAGTGGTTCGTCCGACTGAAAATAAAATATAAAGTATTAATTTGGATATGCCCGGCCTTCAACCCAGAAGAGCTACGATTATACATTAATTCAAAAAGGAATTATTATAATTTTGTAAAATTTTATCAAAGGCTAATATGAAAAATTCTTATGTATAGTAAAAACGTAGTTGAAAAAAATACTTACAGGGTCCTTTATCAATTTTTGCACCCTCTTTCTCAAAGTCATCTACTTCTCTGTTCGACCCATGAATGTTGAACCTTGAAATAGAGCTGGACACGTGGATACGAAATCAAATTTTTTTTTTAAACCTGTCTTGAGTTAAATAAGTGAAAGAATTCAAGTGTTCCGAAGAAGTATAAAAATCGCAAGATGTATCCATCGAGTTTTGTTGACGGTGCTCAAAAAAGGGTAATGACCTCTCCATTATTATACGTTTATGTGGAAAAAAAACTGAGATTTTACGGAAAGTACCCATCCAAATATTCTGGAATTGCTGGGTCTGTTTTTATGAAAATTTCAAATCTTAAAACTAAGAACTACTAGCCTTGATTATGGGGAGAGTCGCCCGAATAAAGGTTAGTCGAGCCTTGATCAATCTTATTTACTTTTTTTAAGGGGACTGTCTTCCACTGTGCCAAACACATATGTCTTCGATTCGAAGGAATTAGTGTAAGGTCTAATGGAGCAAGTACAGAGTGTTATTAGGGAATTGGTAAGTGAGATCTTCTTAAGGAGAGTGACGCTGTATTTGTTCATCTACTCAGCCTTAGCAAACTTAGTGCCACCCTCTTTATGAAGATCTGGATTATTAATTCACAAATAACACTATGTACATGGGAGCTGATAATTAATGGTAAATTAAAAGTGAAAGTGATTATATAATAAATAACCACTGGAGATCAGTTCGTTGACCCTGAGGAGTTTGAAATACACAGAAAGCTAACTCAAGGAAATCATTTCCGGTTTGAGTCTATCAGTGTTTATGATTCTCTGTGTACATAGTTCTTTTATCTATTCTCTAAGAATTTTAAACTCAAACATATTTTCATGGAAGTTTTTATATGATCTCTTCAGATTAATATCTTTAAGCAAAACAGAATTCCCTATTCTAATTAATATCATGGACTGCCAGATGTAATTCATACTCTTAGCATATACGAATCAGTTTTATAACTTTAATTGTACACAATAAAATGTTTTATTTAATGAATGATATTAACCAAACNCATATACGAATCAGTTTTATAACTTTAATTGTACACAATAAAATGTTTTATTTAATGAATGATATTAACCAAACCAACATTTGTTTATTACAGACACTTGAAATGTACAGAGTGTTATTTATATTTTGGTAATTGAAATTCTCATAAGAGGAGGAGCAAACTCAGTCTCACTCTCCTTATGAAAATCTCGATTACCATTACATAAATAACGTTCTGTCTATTTATTGTGTTGTGTTGAAAGTTTCAACTGAGCTCAAATAATTATTACATTATTACTTTCGTCTTTATTTTNCATATACGAATCAGTTTTATAACTTTAATTGTACACAATAAAATGTTTTATTTAATGAATGATATTAACCAAACAAACATTTGTTTATTACAGACACTTGAAATGTACAGAGTGTTATTTATATTTTGGTAATCGAAATTCTCATAAGAGGAGGAGCAAACTCAGTCTCACTCTCCTTATGAAAATCTCGATTACCATTACATAAATAACGTTCTGTGTATTTATTGTGTTGTGTTGAAAGTTTCAACTGAGCTCAAATAATTATTACATTATTACTTTCGTCTTTATTTTNCTATTTATTGTGTTGTGTTGAAAGTTTCAACTGAGCTCAAATAATTATTACATTATTACTTTCGTCTTTATTTTCATCATTCTAAGTTCAAGGCTGTAAATGCTATTCTAGTTAATTTTATTAGTAAATATTCTTGTCATATTTAGGTAGTATTCCTTGGTTATAAATCACAGATTGTTAGGTTGAGTCGACATTCGGCTAGAATTCTCTCTCAGAGTATGCCCGCACCCACTCCACACTTTACATTCTCTTAGGCATTAGAGCTGGTCTTCCAGCTCTAAACATCCCTCGCAACAAAAAACGCTCCAGGCGTCTTTCTCACTACAGAAAAACTCTTCATTTTCAAAGTTTTCTCAGAATTCGATAATTTAAGTACTCCTGTTTCTGTTTCTTTTTAAATAAATTTTTTTAACTAAGTTTACTTTAGTCTGATTGTGTCTTTTCTGTAAAGGAAAAATTGGAAAATTATTCGTAAATTTAGTTTCTTCTCCAATTTCTAAATAGTCTTTATTTTGCCGCTGTGTCACTTCACTTGGAAATAGGCTAATGGGAGTTTAACAGATCAAAAATGGGTATCAATTTCCAGCTTTCATTTCGTCAAAACTTCTCGGATCAATTTGAAATTTAGCAAGAGTGAGTAAAAACGCTTTTTGCGATAACATTTTTGGTTTTCGAAAATATTCAAAAATAAAAATTTTATGACTGTTTGAAATTCCACCACCCACCAAAGCTAAGATTTAAATTATTAAAAATATTATTTGTGTATTGTGTTACTCTTGTAATCTGGATTGGCTTATTTCTGATGTGCCCATACAGGAGGTGGTGATGATTTTGAGTGTGAATAATGGTGTTAAAGCTTTAACAAGATAAAGTGAAGAAATTTGAGTAAAAAAAATTTCTCGATTCGCAACTTAACAATCTGTACAACTTTCATTGCCTTATCGTCTGGAAACAAAGTTGAGACAATTTCGTGGAAAAGATAAACTTATCCATGTTTATAAAGTGCACTTAAAAAGGATTTGAGATTAAGTACAAAAATTGGAACGAGTTGGAAACCGCACCGTCTCAACCATTAGAGGCATTATTTATAAAGCATAAGTATTGCAGTTCAGTGTCATTTATCAATTTTTGCACCCTAGAAAGTATGCATTCTCATGACTTCATTTTTCTATGTCGTAGCCTCGTTTACTGAACTTAGTTATATCAACATCGATGATGGTGACAAATAAACGAGATAAATAAATGAATTAACTAAAATTATCCACCTTATATCACTAGCATGTCACTAGCATTCTCCTCAGTACTCTTGATCGAGCAGAAAAAGAAGCAAAAAAAAGTTGTGACATGACTTGGTTGGGTTTGGATCCAATCAAAAATTATCGGAATGAATGTAATTTAAAAAAGTGGTTACTTACGCGATTTTATTTTCTAATAATTAAGATTTTAACAACTACATATGGAAGAACTAGGTGAGAGATTAAATGGGAAGTTGTAAAACGAATTATTTCTCCCATTTCATTAATTCAATTTAAAACACAAATTTTTCAATATTTTGGTTTCACACCTGTCTATTTCTGTTTCAAGTGTCAACATGAATTGGGCAAAATTGGAGAAAAAGTGTACAAAAATAGATAGTGACCCTGTATGTAAACAACATCAAATAAATTGATTTGTAATTTTACATACTATAGCATTTATGTATTGCAAATGAAAAAACCTTACAAACGTCGTATGAAACACCAAAAGGAAAAACCATTGTAGGTTTAGGTTTTTGTCTGTTTTGTTGCGAACATCAAAAATTCATTGATTAAAAAAAAACTCAACCATTTATTGGTCATCCATTATTGGTCAAGTGAATTTGACACACAGATGGACTCAGGGATTGCAAAATTACGTCCAACTTTCTTAGTCGCGGAGTATATAAACAACTATCATAAACATAAAAGTTTACCTCTGCAGTGTTTGTTTGTCCGCTCTCTTTATACAATATGTATGCTTAAAAATAAGTCTATCTCAGTGCTCAGTTAGATATGTTATGTGGTTAGCAGCGATGCTTTCCAAGTGGAGGTACTGGGTTAGATTCAGACGGTTGTGTGTGCTTTTTTTTTTTTTGAGGTTAAGTATTTTTGATTTACTCTCTTCATTCTATTAACTTTCCGGCAGCTCCTCCCTACCCAATTGTCTACGATTCCCTAAAGTCATACACATAAAACGTTACCTCTGTGTGTCATTTTCTCGACTGAAAAAATTTTCTGAGCTGACATTTTCTGGACTTCAAATTTTGACAACCCCCATTACCTAAAGGGCATGTGTGGAGTCAGAAAATATAATTAAAAAAATTCCAGAATGAAGGGGAGCAGGGGGACNCCCTAAAGTCATACACATAAAACGTTACCTCTGTGTGTCAGTTTCTCGACTGAAAAAATTTTCTGAGCTGACATTTTCTGGACTTCAAATTTTGACAACCCCCATTACCTAAAGGGCATGTGTGGAGTCAGAAAATATAATTAAAAAAATTCCAGAATGAAGGGGAGCAGGGGGACGGGGGGTAGGTTCTGAAGTTTAAAAAATGGGTTTCAAAAATCTTCGTCAACTTTTTCATTTCTTGACCGATTCCGATGAAATTTTGTATGAGCATACCTAATCGCATTCCCCAGGTGACATATTTTTTAGTTTTTCATAAATTTGATTTTTTGAATTTTTATTAAATTTTGAAAAGAGGATTTTTCAAAAAAAAATTTTTTTGATCATGTTAGGTATTGTTCAACTCCTACTACTCACAGAAAGTTTTTTCCCTATAATTTTTGGCCAAAAGTCCAAACGCTGCGAATTAGCTTTGTGTTGGTCTAATCCACTTTAGTATACGTAAATTTGAATGAAATACGTTATCGTAAGCGAAAAAAAATTGAATTACCCACGTATTAGAATGGATGAACGTTATGTAATTTTATGCATCCGTCTGTAAACCTTTTCCTTCACAACGTTTCTTTCTCCTACTGACGATTTTACTTAAGAACGTTATTGCATATAGTCTGATATAACTTAAATGATGTTAATCAGATTTCTAGAAATATTTAATAAAAGTTGAATATGCATAATAAATTTGAAATTATCCACGCTTCGTTTTCACAACTTACAGGAAATATGGAATGAAGAGCTAACACACATGGGTGTTTGAGGTTCGGAAAAATTTCATCGAACCCTGAACCGAACCGAACATTATTCGATACAGGTTCGGCTCGGGTTCTATATTTTTTAATTGGTTACAGGTTCGGCTCGATTCGACAAGATCTAGATTCGGTTCGGGTTCGGTACGGCCTTAAATTTTTGAATTCAGAAATCGGTTCGGTTCGGTTCGTAGCTGAACCTGGTTCGGTTCGGTTTGGAAAGTTCGACGAACCTGAATATTTGGATATTAAATGGAGCAAGGTTCGGGATGGGTTCAGTGCGGTTTCGGCTCGAAAGAGTAAAATATTAAAGTAGAGTCGGGTTCGGTTCTCTTCGACAGAGTCGAGGGTCGGTGCGAGTTCGGTGCTCTAAAGTAAAATTTAAAATTGGTTCGGGTTCGGCTCGGTTCGATATAGTCGAGGTTCGATCCGGGTACGGTGCGGCAAAATTTTTGTGGACTAGATTCGGGTTAGGAAGGTTCGGCAAACCTCAAAAGCCCATGTGTGAGCTAAAGTAAAATTCTAAAGCTGCCTTTCATAGACCGTCTTTACAAAAGTTACACTAAAAACTCCTTTCTATTTGTTTCATAATTTCAGTTGTTTATTTTCGATAAATAAATACCAGAGAAATGAGTAACCATTGGTAAAAATATACCATTCATAAAAAATAAAAATAAAGATTCATTGATTCTGTAATTTTTGTATTTCGTAAATTATTGATTTTAAACAGTATAAGAATACCCAAATAACCAATTGCAAGAGAATAATATTATGCGTAATATTATTCATTATTATAAATCGACTATACACGATGTATCGAAAAAGAGCAACGCGATTTTCATTAAGTGCGCCTCTTCGAAAGGTCCTAACTCCTTACGGTTTTGACATGGGCAGCTGTAAACAAATATCATGGTGTGCACATAATTGTGTAATATTCAATTACTGTCTTTGAGCCTGGGTTTTGTGGGGATTTAAATGAAAAATCAACTAATGTACTTCCATGTTAAATCTTAACTTGGAAGAGCCGTCGCTACTGGATACTTCAACCATACCTCACCAAATTTTATGAGCAATTTCTATCAGCCCTACTTAATAATTTGTAGTGATCAAAGCTGGAATTCATATAGATGAAAAATGACACTTTTGGCCAAAAATTATAGCAAAAACCTGTGCTACCATAGGAATAAAAATAAAAATATAATTTTTTTTTTTCAAAAATTAATATTTTTTATGGTTTATCATCACGTTAGTCTGAGATTCTTTGCATCCTTTGCGCCAGCTGCTCTGTGATACACCAATTGAGCCAAAAATTTGCATTTGAATTTTTAAAACAAATACCAAGGTGCCTTATTTTTTAGTTTTTGAAATGTTGCCTCTTTGTATTTTTTTTAAATAAAATAAAATTTCTTTTTGTCATATGAACACTTGGACCATGTAGGGTCTTATTCGACACTTAATGCTTTTATAAGTAATAACTGAAAACAACAAATAACATTTTGACGAACCATCAAACTTATTTTTATAAAAAAAAATGTTTTTTTTTTCTAACCATTGGTATTACGTTGCTTTGAGTTCTTATATGATAAAAAAAATTTTTTTAAATTAATTAAAAATCGAAAACGCAAAATTTTGAAAAAACATGACACCTTGGTATTAATTTTAACTATTTAAATACAAATTTTTGTCTCAATTAGTCCATCATAAAGCAAATGGCATAGAGTAAAGCGAAGAATTTCAGACTAACAACATGACAAAGCATAAAAAAAAAATTTTTTTTTTGAATTTTTTTTTAATATTTTTATTTTAGCTCTAAAAATAGTTTGATGCGTACAGTGCTGCTCCCAAGAGTAGTGGGAGTTGAACAATACCCAACACGATCAAAATGTTTGTTTTTTAAATACTCTTTTTCAAAATTTAATAAAAATTGAAATAAATAAAAATTTTGAAAAACTTAAAACTATATGGCAGCTTGGAATTAGTTTTAACAATTCAAATACAACGTTTTGGCTCAATTGGTCTATCACAGAGTAAATTGCACAGAGTAATGCGAAGAATCTCAGAAACAGAACGTCATAATAAAGCAAACAAAGAATACTGACTAATACGTTCTTCATTATTGTGATAAAAGTTTGACGCCCGCGGCAGCGCTAGCCGGCTCGNCAAAGAATACTGACTAATACGTTCTTCATTATTGTGATAAAAGTTTGACGCCCGCGGCAGCGCTAGCCGGCTCGCAAGCGAAGCGAGCGCCGGCTAGTTGGTAATAATTTCTCCAGTAGGATGAAATAATGATAAGCGAAAGTAATTTGAGTAAACTGTTAGAATATAAATCGAATTGTCAACACCTATCATATCAGTAAAGTAATACAAGTTGCAGCAGCTATTTACTTGTACACAATTTGTTCCTGACTGACTGCGACCAATAGTTAACGCATAAATTGAACAATGTTGCCACCAAAGTGTTCGTCTGGTTCTACTGATGCCGATGATATGGATTTATTAGAAGAATACAGAAATTGGAATGCTAATCCTAACGTGGACGATTTGAAAAAATTTCAAAATGGTGATTTTTTGTTTCTTGCATCAAAACTTCTGAGTCCTAGAATGATCACTAATCTACTACAAGATGGCAAGTTTAAATTTTTTCTTTTATCTCTACTCTTCAAGTTTAACTTTAATCGTCATATATCTAAGGCGCTTCTGTCCTGATTCAAAATGTTGAACAAAAAACCGCATTGGATTTTGTTTGCGAACACAATTGCGGGAAAGAAATATGCAAAGAAAACAAACGTATTTGTACTGAAAAGCTTGTTGAAGGTTTTGTAAATTCATCAGTGAAATCGGAAGAAGATGTGAAATATTTTTTAAGAAGTTTACAAAAACTTATTTATGCAACTGATGGTATATACACACAGAGAGCAGCAGAAATGATTTTAAACAATCAATACTGTTGGAAAGTCTTCACAAAAAAGTAAATACTATAACTTAAAAAATATCTTATGTATCAAGAATAATAACTATTTAAACAATTCTGATTGGATATTAGGTTAAAGGAGAATGACCTAATAGGTGAAGCATTGCTGAATGGCCAATCACTTTATCCAATTTGTGAAATTATTCGCAAATTTCCAACTGCGACTATAATTATTAAGAACCAATTGGATCACTGTATATCTCAAGAAAGTTCAATGAACCCACACTTTGCTGAATCAAATATTACCTTGGATTTTAGTTGCTTCTTACCCTATCAAAAAATTTCAAATACAGAAACAACTGTTGAAAATGGAGAAAAACGAAATGGTCCCTTAGAGCCTGAAATGGGATTCCTTAATGAAATGATAGACACAAAAACTACGGAAGTTCTGAATGAAACAATTTTGAAACACCCGCTTGTCACTGCCTATGTAAAACTCAAATGGAAACGATTTAGACCATTTGCTATACTCTCTGTCCTGTTCTATGTAAGAAAATGAAGAAATAGTTATTACATCCACCTTAAGCATGCGCATTTAGGGTAACTGTATTACATTTCATACACTAATTTCTTTCACACCTAATTTTTTTAATTTTAGATTTTGTTGTCAGTTTTAATGAGTGCCTATGTCATCAACATCCAATTGGCGACATGTCGAATTAAGCTCAACTATGATGCTTTGAACCAAGAAAATTACACCACCAGAAATACTGCCAATAACAGAACTTTTGGAACGTTGTTCACCTTGTTATTGTTTCCGCCGCCATTAGGTAAATGTGTTAATGGAACTAAAATGTCTTAAAAAATGGGGGAGGAGTCGACATCACCAATAGTTTAATGTTCGTTGAAGTGGCCGAAACATATGAAATTGCTGAAATTGAAGTGGCTAAAATCCTATCTTTTTGTGCTTAAGTTTTAGGCTTTTAGGTAGTTAATCTATTTTTGGCCACTTCAATGTTTCGGTCACTTCAATTTCGGTCAATTCAATAGGAACCAATGGTTTCATGTCCATGTTCCATATTTTAAAACATTTTTGTTATGTTTTTTTTTTTTAGAAAAACATAATAAGGAGAAATCACTTTGTCGAGAATTTGGAGGAACATTCAGCAAAATTTTCATTCCAGCTATATTTCTTATGATACTCATTGTCCTAGTGTTAGAAATACTTGAAATTTGGACAGAAAGATCAAAATACTGCAAAGGTTTTGGAAATTATTTACAATGGATTTACATATTATTTGGAACACTCACCTTGTTTCCTGTTAATATGGTACCAGCAAGAATTGTTCTCTATGTTCAATATCAACTTGCTGCGGTTGGTAACATATAATTTACTCACTTCCTAAATTATATAAAATCCTTCTAATTTAAAAAAAAAATTTTTTTATATAAGTTTGGAATTCTTACTATTTGGTCATTACTTCTGATACAAGCTTCAAAATTTGAATTATTGGCGCGATATGTTGACATGTTGGGACAAGTAAGCTGTTTTTTTAGAACATATTTAATGATCGTCAATTTAGGTATAAATACAGTAATAATCATTCTCATAGGTCCTCAAAAGTTTTTTAGGATTCATCGTTGCATTCAGTTGCCTCTTCATTGGTTTTACGATGTGTAACCTTATGATTTTCTCCAACGTAAGACTAAAGTAACCATTTTGAAATTTTATATTATAAATTTATTTTTATTCTAAGTTTGAAGCAACAGAAACAGTATTTAGATCCGCACTCAAGACATTGATTACTATGAACGGTGAATTCAGTTATGAAGAAAAATTTTATCGAGATATCCGTGACGTCAAGGCGGAGTTACCGTTGGGTTTAAAAAACAAACATATTTTGCTATATCCTGTATCCAGTCATTTATTTCTTGCTATTTCTGTAATCGTTTGCTCAATGGCACTTATGAATATGCTCATTGCTCTTGCAGTTCAAGATGTCGGGGTAAGGCTGCATAAACTAAGCTTTTACCTTGTCAAGAGTACTTTTTATAGTTGGAAATTTTTATTTTGCAAGATTATGTTGAAACATGCAGAGAAAAAAATGTTGAAACGTATGATCAAAGAAATTTTTCATACTGAAAAAGTTATATTTCATATTATCAAAATTTTACCTCCTCGTGCTGCGGAGTGGCTGCAAAGAAAAATTGTATTGGACCTTGGATCTGAAGTTCATAGACCAGATGGAAGTATTTTGAAACGGTGAAAATATTTCAAATTACGAATCAAAATTTTCAAAAAAAAAATCGTTTTTAGTAATTAATGCATAAAAAATTTTTTTATTTGAGTAGTGATGGCGGTGCTTTTGAAACGAAAATGGAAATATTTCCAAACTCTCCAACCGAAAATAGAATGAGTAGGAAAACTATGGACGCCATTGTTAGACATGTGATAAAAAATTTGAAAATTTTGGATAAAAATGATGTCCAGGGACCACCGGAAGCTTCAATGATACCACTTCATAATCCTGATAAGTGCATAATTTGTTCTGATGAACAAGATGAACAAGATGAACCAATGCCTGGTTGCACTATTATGTAATTTTTTAATTTTCGAAACTATGTTATAATCTATAATCAAATCTTGGTGATTATAATGATAATTTGCCAAATTTCATTTTATTACCTAGCTTTTCTAATTTCAATAATAATATTGTATTGTTTCAAAGTACTGATTCAATAACTATTATCGGTTTTATCGACTTCGGAAACATTCTTGAAGTAGTATTTGTTTTTCTAGTAAAAGTAACTAACTTTTTCAACTTTTTCTTATTCTTTAGACACCGTTTACTATAAGTGACTATATTTTCTGATATCCAAGACAACGTTCCTGCACATAATCCAAGGAACAATATAAAAAAAAGTCCAAGAAGAGCACCATTGTTCAATGGTTTTGGTCCAACACTCAATGTTTCAATAATTTGTTCCATTTTTTCACGGATCCTGGTATCGGTATGTGTTCGGAGCCATTTTGCACCTCGAACTCGTGTTTCGTATCCATCCACACCTTCATAGTAATCATAAAGTCCTGCTGATAAAAGATTTAACAAAATCCAATCAAATGACTCCACCCAAGGTGAGGCTTTACGAAATGACCATACAATATGACAAGTATAATCCGAGTCTTTGGATTTGACAAATAATGGATTTTCCTTCATACTTGGATTTAAAGTGGCGTAACGTTGGAGTGCAAACTCAGCATTGATACTATAGTCTAACCAGGCTGATTTTTCTTGAAATAATGCTTGAAATAACCCATCAGATGAAGTATTGACCATAATTGCTCTTTTCATAATTCTTTTATGCATAGGATCAGGTGAGTTGGCAGTATATTTGAAAGCGACTCCACCCATCCATCGAAAAAAGAGTTTGTAGTGTGACAAGCTCAGGTCATAATGTGTCATTGGAACTTCAGATTGTCCAATAAATGTTAAAAAATTAATTAACTTGGATCGATAACCTGTTCCAATGACGAGACAGAAGAATGTCCATAGAACTACCATGAGTCGAATACGTGTTCCTTTCCAATGTCGTACAGTTGCCGACTGTTCTAATAAAATTCGATAGAGAGCATCTACAAGCTCCACTAAAATAATATCTCCTGACTTTGTCTCTACTAGAGAGTTGAAATAAAAATGTACGCAAGCGTAATAAACAGGTATTACTAAGAATATCACTGTACAGAGTGTAAGTAACCAAATACGAATTGTAAGAGGCCAAAATAAAGATTCCCAAGTCGCCTGAAATGGTGGTGACCTGATATAAAAATACCTCGTTATCCAAACTTGAGTTACTCCAGGATCATTTATAGGAAAACGATGAACAGTAGTGGCTACACCAAAGGCAATATCAGCCTCTCGTTTAAAAACTTCACCAACAGCACCAAACCAAGTTCCATTTTGTTTGAATCCAGATGATCCAAGGTAACCTGAGTAACCAATATCAAATGTAAAATTTCGTCTTCGACTTGTTTCTAAAAATAATAGATAAAGAATCCCAGCTGGGTTTAGCCTGTCTTTAACTTCGTCTAACTCAAAATGAACAAATGGACGAATAGAACTGGCTACTACTACAAAATGTCGTCTATTAATGTGTGTGTCACAGTGTCTCTCGAATAATAGTCCGAAGTTTTCATTTGGTCGTCTACAAAAGTTCCAAAAATGAAATAATCGTTCACTAATAATAACTAATGAACCTGAATTCCAATTCTTATGAATTTGATTTAGTTGTTCATTTTGAATAATTTGTTCTTCCAATGCGTAGCGATACCTAATATCTTGAATTTGAATATTTCCACCATACACCTTTTCTATTAGACTCAACCTACCAATAAATATAAAGAAATCTTTATGTTGTCTGCCATATTTGAGATTAATTAGTTCCAACGTCGTACTGATAGCATTCTTGAGCTCATTCACTTCTATAAATAAACTAACACAATTTGCTGTTTTTTGACGAAATCCAAACCTTGAGGAAGAGAGTATGTCCTCCATTTGAAATTCTTTTGAATAAAACAAATTTGAATTTTTCTGATGATTCTCTAAGATATGAGTTACAACAATAGGAACTAAGTTGTCAAAATTTAGGGCTCTGTAAGAGTCACTGAATAATTCTTCTTGTAAAAATTCATCTTCATCATTTTTTACAAATGTTGAAAATGGAAAAACCCAAGTTTGACATATGAAAGTAGCATAAGGATGCTCTTGTGCAGCTAACGTTAACTCTGATGCAACCGTTGGAGTACCAATTTGTTTACTAGTTCCAATTCTAATTATTGAATTTTGTTGAATTTGAAAATTTTCTAAAATTTTACATCCGATGTGGTGTAAATTAGTAATGACTAAGAGTAGTCCAAATGTACTGTAGTTCAACTCCATCGCTAAAGAAAACGAAAAGAACACTGATATCGTGGTAGAAATCCCACTTCCAATTTACAGTAAGAAATATATACAATTAAGATGTCATATCATGTTGTCACACTTTTAAAAGAAGGTGCCTCATCTGACACGACATATGTCATAAATCTCATTGAATTGAATTGACTATTATATTTAGGTGTACTTTGTATGAAATCATATAAATTACACTTTAATATAGTAGACAATTCAATTTCCTAAATTAATCATACATTACATAATTTAAACCTCAAGTCTATTGAATTCAATGAGTTTTATCATACTGTTCGGTTTATTGTTACTACAATTAGTGCAGTGAGTATTAACGTCAATAACTAGTTGGAAATGAAAAGTTCATTACCATTTTGAAAAACTAGTTTTTTCTTAATTATTGAAGTAAATTTAATGAATGAATGTGTAATAGTAATTTCCTAAAGTTTATGAAACCGCATATTCAATTGCGTTAAAACTGTACAAATTGGATCCTTCTGGACTACAATTTTCGATTCCGCAGTAGTGTGGTGTCAGTAAGAATCAGAATAAAACGGCTAAAATTTATAAAAAATTAAATACTATATTCTAGTCTTGAATCGTTTTTGAATGCGTAAGAATTATCTAATTATCAGAAATATATATATACATGTTTATACAATTTGTTTTTTTTTTGAATTATAGGTATAAAAATGGAAATTCCAACCATAATTTACTTGATGGTTTTAATATACACCTTGGAAAATGTTTTTAGCGTTGAGTCTAACTCGATGACCAAAACTGGATGTATTTGTTACACAAATGGAAGATTGTGTGGTCATGCAATGGGAAAAAATTGTATAGCTCATATGCTCTACCGATGTCATAAACCAGGCCAAATGGCCGTAGAAACTCAATTTTGTGAGAAACATTGTCAACTTTTTCGTATGACTTTCCCTAGTAGTGGGCATCATTTTTGTGCTTAGTAAGCGGAGCCGTCGTTCTAAAACCTCATAACAATGGTCCTATTTATACATTTTGTGGACTTGTTCAAACTGACATAATATACTTTTATGCTTTAATGTACTAATATATATTTATTCTGCCTTTAGCATTAATTATCTACCAGAATAAGATATGTATTTTTATCACAAATTATATTATTTGCTCATAGTTTATTTTGTTCTACAGAAATTTCTTCATCTTCTATAACCTGTTGGAAGTCAACGGGTCCATTAAATAGGGCGATTTTTGCAGCAGTAGCATTCTGTGCTCGACTAGCAAGTGCAACAATTTTTGCAGCAGCACGAAAATAAAATGCATGACATCTTTGCCTGTCTCTTCTAGCAATCTGAAAAAAATTTTTTTGATTCCATTTTAACAAATTTTAAAATAAAATTTTTTTTTAATAGTTAATTATGAATTCAGACCTCTTCGTTTCTTGATGGTAGGCAATTCAAGTATTCCTGCATGTCTGGATTGGCAGGATCCGCGATTACTAACACAGTCACACATCCATCTACGGTTCCCAAAATTATAGATTTTCCATTTTCAGTTGTTTCGATTGCAGACAGTTCTTTAATAAAGAATCAACATCAATTTTCTACAAAAACCGTTTGTGTAGTGAAAATAACAACAATTATTTTTCTTACCAGCAGGTACACGGTAGTTTGCAATTTGCTGTGCATCTGACGTTCTGTAACATCAAAATTATGTAATAAAATTCAACACTTTGTTTTATCACAATTGAAATACAAAGTTAATATTAATTAATTAAGGAATCCATACCGAAATACTCGAATAGTTTTTCGACCGCTGTGATAATACAATACATATTCGTCCGTCTTGTTAAACATACAAATGACCGTGAAAACACCTTCCGCCACCTTAAACCCGATATTTATACGTTGTAATAATTTTTTTTTTTGATTTCTTGTAACATTTTATTTAGTTATTATTTATTACCTTTGGAATAAAGGTTCTTACAGTTTTTCCATGTTTCAGATCAATGAGCTCCAATCCACCGCGTCCAGGTGCGTAGAGTCCATACTTTCCGTCTCGTGTACATTTCCCACCCCATTTTGGTACAGATCGAATAAATTTTTTGCTTTTGACGTCTAAGATATTACCCTTATCCGAGTCAATTAACGCCACCTATATTTAAAAGAGCAAATTATTCAGTCTGTATTACGCATGACCAAAAAGCGTGTATAATAATTTTAATAATAAGCTTACTTGGGTAGCTTTCTTTGGCATCGGAAGTAAGGAAATAAAATCTTTAAAGTTATTATACTTGAGTATGATTCTGTGGACAAGGGCTCCAGTTTTTGAATTATGAATATAGAGCGTATCTTTTAATTTTTCAAAACCAGGACCCACCAAAAAGTTTCCATCATAGGTAGTAATAAGCGGTCGCATGGATTTGATTGGATACTGAAATTCATACAATTTTTCACCAGTTGGCATCTGTCTCGCTACAACATACATTCTGAAATCAAGATTTCATCAGTAAATTTATACAAAATTTTACAATAAGAGAGATTTGTTAACTACCGTAATTCCATTCCTCCAATTTTTGAAACTGTAATAAAGATGGCATCACCATCCAAAAAGAATAACTGCTTGACAGATTCTTGCTCATCTTTAAAAATTACACCTTTTTCGTCTGAACTCCATATAATTATAAATCCAGACTCAGCAGAAACGATATATCTTCCGTCTTTTGTGATCTCCGCATGTGTCACAATTGCACCTAGCGGAGAGTCTGCTAACTTTGCAATGAGCTTCCCTGAATTTAAATCCCAGACTCCTACACAACTTCGTGTAGCGGTTGCTGCAATGCATGCTTCCGGTGAGACGCTGCAATCATATCTTCAAACATTACTTCAGTAATAATGGCCGACGGTGAATAGGGTTTCTTACCCTATTCCCGCCGGGTCAAAGTGACTTTGGTTGAGCGAAATGGCGAAATGTGTTAAATTAATCAAGTCGTTGGTCTAGGGTATTGTGAATACCGTAAACTGTAGAACGACACTGTAACTAAAAATTGTGTCATACTTATATCTAAACCTACCGCTAAATCTTTACTTTACAATTGCCGATATTGAAAATCTACCCTGATGTAAACTTACCGAAAATTTGGGAGTAAAAGTTAAGCATTAGGAAAGGAGCAAAATGCGTTTGGACGGGTTCATTAACTTTATTTTTATCAAACATGTGTAAACTAAAGGCGTTGCGGATATCCGGCGCCTAAAACTCTGCCGGATAGACTATCCGCCGGATACCGGATACTTATAGGGATCCGGGCGGATAATTTTCTATACAATTTTTTCAGAAATTCTAAAAAATGAACCAATGATTTTATTAGATTTATTATAAGAGTATATATTAAATGTAATAGAGACTTTAAAAATTGACTCCTGCACGTTCGCGTGAAATGAGTCAAAATGCATTTTTTTTAAGCTTAATCAAGCAAGGATGCCGGATATCCGATATCCGTGTCGGATATCCGATAACCGGCAATTAAAAAACGCCGGATATCCGATATCCGGCAAACCTCCCGGATATACTATCCGCCACGCCCCCAGTGTAAACCCATCCAAGTGGTATTATTACCTTATAGAATCCACTTGAAGCTCATGACGATCAATTGCATGAACTTGTTCAAAAATATTATTGATATTCCAAACTTTGACGGTTCTATCAATCGACGAGGTAATCACAGAGTTCCAATTTCCAATAGTTAGACTACAAATTTTGATTATCCTTCCAAAATGAGCATCCAAATTTTTCAGTAGTTCTCCACTACTCATGTCCCAAACGTACAAATTTTTACTACAAACAAAAATAAACAATTGAAAACTAAAAAACTATTTTACCTAGTCGAAACTGGCGAACAAAGTAAAATGGAATTTCTGCTGGCAGAAACTGTATCTTTGATTTGAATATAAACTATGTTTGTATTCAAATATGTTTCCTTTATACTTACCGAACACCGGCAATAGCGTAAACACTGTCCTTGGACAAAACACACGAATTTGACTCTAGAAGTTTGGTAGAAATATTGCGAATACCATTGTCAGGTAATAAAAGTGAAATCATTTTCCCAGATCTCAAGTTCCAAGCCTTTTGTCAAAAAAATTGTCAAAAGAAGTGTCAAAAAAAAAGTACGTATAATGCCTCACCTTGTATCCAAACATAAAAGTACCAACGATATACTTGCCATCTTGTGAAAATTGTAGTTGGATTAATTTGTCAGTATTTTCTCCATATACTCTTGCAAGTACCCAAGTGTTTCTCACTAAATTCAATTCCACAACATTGTCCCGATGTTCCGCAGTACAGGCAAATATTTTTGTCCTTGTAGTTGAAATAGCGAGAGCACTTAGATAATTAAACATTAATTCATTAATTTGGCTTAAAATGATCGGTTAAATTTTGATAAATATGGTTTCAAAATACCCATGAAATGAAAATTGATTCATTTGTTCTCCGTTGACAAAAGTCAAGAGTTCCATGCGCGTGTCATCTAAATTCCCGCTCCATAGTATCATAAAGAAATCCTCCAGCGTTTGAAACATCATCGTCAAAATTGGCTGGAGTGTATGGTGATGGGTATGTTGAGCCTCAATTTCACCACCTATGCTAAAAGTATTATAAAATATTCAAATAAATAATCAGCATAATAAGGTAGACCCAAAAATATATATACAAATATGTTATATAATAATATAGACCGTGTTTTATGAACGGTTTACTTGTAAATGACCCAGGATCGCATCCCAAATACAACGAGATGTGTATTTATAAGTGACAATCCAGTAATATTTTGCAACCCTTCGAGTGGATTTTCAAAAAGTTGAAACTCATTAGTGAGCATATTGAGTAGAATGACTTGATTGATGTTGGAGTAAGCGGCTGCGTAACGATTATCTGAACTGATGACAAGACCACAGAGAATTCCTTCAATTCCTGGTATCACTTCTCGACACATGTCACTTGTCGACAAATCCCATGTAATAAATTTATTGGAAATGGATATAATATATCGAAAGTCAGCAGTGAGACAAAATCCAAAAATTGCAAATTGATGACCTTCAAGAGAATACTGAAAGATGACACCATTCATTATCAATTTGCAAAAAATAATTTTGGAAGTCAAGGGGTATTTCTTTCAAAAAAATTATACCTTGAGTGGTCCACCAGGTGTATGAAAACAGTGAAAAGCGGGAATGAGAGCACAGTGTTGAACACCCTCTGCATCACACTGTTTTAAAAGTCTTTGGACATTTGGATTTGAACCAATTTCTGGTAACAAGCGTCCAATCAACTGCGGTCCAAGCATTGTTGGATGAAGTAGTAAAACTCCAGCACCAAGTCTTAATGCATCAGCAACCAACATGATTTCCCTATAGGAATTCACCAACCAATTGAACTTCAATGAAGTTATTTCAATTTTAGTTATAAATTTTTGTCAATGATTGACACCTTTGAAGTCTCCGTTGAGCTTCCCTATAGGAGTTAGCAATTAGTGGTAGACTAACATGCCATAGCTGTCCATTCCATTCCAAATATAACTCCACGGTGCAAAAAATTATTTAACAAAATTGCAAAAATACAAATTACATTCAAAGTGTTTGATTGAATAACATTCAACATGCCTGAAACAATGGGATCATGCAGAGCAAGACAAGACATAATGAGGAAAATTGAAAACCTGGAAGATTCTCGATCATCAACATTGAGACAAGCATCTTCGAAATCTGAGAGACTTGATTGGAGAGGACAAGATGAGAGTTTAGCATGGAGCCACTGATAATTGAATAAAACATGGAGGTAAAGATGGCTGAATCTTCTTGATCTTACTAAATGGTAAGGCAATTCTCCAAACTAAAATAAAAGTAACAGAAATTATAACTGGAATTCAATTTATCGATAATCGATGTCGGTATACAGGGTGTTTCAAATTGAAATTGTAATTCCCGCACATAAAAAAATTATACAAAAATAAAAAAAATGCAGACTAATGCACATAAAGGTACTCATTACATATAGCATACACAGCTAATAAACTAAGCTGTTTCACTGAGCAGTAGTATACTGTATTTCTCCATTATTTTTGCTTTAGCCCGCTAAATACGATTAATATTCTGAAACTTGAGTGTAATTATTTACAATTCTACTAAACTATAATTCCACCAAACCTTTCGTAAATTGTATCGACTAATTTTCCCATCCTTTCCTGTAAAAACCAGCGGTTGTAAAGGAACTTTTCGATCCGCTGCACCTTCTTTATCCGCTAGATTAAATCGATGTCGCTGAATCTCAGTGTATTTAAATGGTTTCGGATTCCCACCACCCCAAATTCCAAGGAAGTAGTCAGCAATTGATGAATGAAAGTAATTAGACATAATTTCGTCGCTGAAATAACGCTCACGAGCTGCATCACGGAACTGTCTGAAGAGCCCAAAAGGTAAGTTTTCAATATCGAAGTGTTCTAACAGTAGTTAATTGTTAAAGTTAGGGTAATTGTTCACCTATGGTACCAACTCAACACTGAAACCCCATCAGCTTCACGTTCTGATAAATAATTGGGAAGATCATTTCTAATTCGTGTCCAAAGAAGTGGTGGGATCCTCCTGACAGGGGGCATGTGATATTGGTACACATCATCTAGAACTTTGTCATCCATTGATATCAAGTCTTCCAATTCTGTTTCAGATAAACCACTTTTAGCAGCAGTGATATAGGCCAAAGCATGTGTAACCAGAAGTCTTCCATGCTGTAAAATTTTTAAGCTAATCATTATATAGTCCAAAAATTCATTCTTAAATTTGTAAAGGAAAAAAAAAATTTTTTTTAATACGCAAATTACTTGTATTTCAATACGTTCAAATAATTTAAAAATTGAATCCATGACACTAGCTGCCAATTGCGTATCCTGAGGTTTCGAATAACTTTTCCAACGACATATTTCAGCAAATACCAACTTGACAAAAATTGGTAAAGAGCATTCGGCGAGAGAGTTGCAGACAACTCGCCATTGGTAGTTATTGACATCTCGATTACCCGCCACAAGCCATTGACGAATTACGTTAGTAGCCAACTTTTCTCCGAGTGAAGCAACTTCTAAAAAGTTTTCTTCCGCATCCAAAATTCGTCGAAGGAGTAAATAATCTGCTGAAATTGTAGGATCATTTGTCTCATTCACACATGATATGACAATCTAAATAAAAGAAAACAAGATGTTAGAAGTAACTATTGTAAAATTAAGTTTTTGGTAAGAGAAAACAGGTAAATGACCTTGCAAAACTTTGGTAGTTTTGATGGAAGCCATGTTAGTTTGTTGGCACCAGATGCTCCAGTGAGTTGATCAACTGAGTCTAGAAAGACAACCAATGGCTGCTCAGATGTACCACAACTAAGTAATTGTTTAAAATGTGCTGTCAGAGGTACAAGATCATCTGGAATATCCTCCATGGGAAGCATGAAATTGTATGAAATTTGTTGACATAATGAAATTAACATCGGAGTCAGAGCACTGGAGTCAGGAGTTGTTCCAAGAAATCTTAAAATTAATAACGGAACAGCATTTCTTTCGAGATACCATGGAAAACACATGGCGGCACATTTTGCAAGAAGGGAAGTTTTTCCACAGCCGCCTGCGCCGTAGAGTACAATTGGTTTATCTGATTTTCCAAGAATATATTCCTTAGCTTTATCCAAACTCTCTTCACGTCCATAGAAAACCTTCACTGAATTAGTACAAGCATGAAGATGTTGTAAAATTTCAGTTACAATGACACCTTGTGCTGATGAATCTTCTTTGCGCATGGCACGGTCAACCAATTTGGTTATGTTACGATAGAAGTGGGCTAGGAAATGGTTTAAGTATTCATCATGGGTATCCTTGTCTATACCCTCTCGACCCATCCATTCAACAGTATATCTAAAATAGAATAAAATAGTTTAGTATACTTTAAATTTTAACAGTGACGACGACAGTGTCAAAATGAAAAAACTTTGTTACATACTTTTGTAAATTTGAAATTTCCATTTTATTTGGGATTCGCTCATCTCGTAAATTTCCTAAAAGTCGAGCAGCTTCTGTATCGAGTCCACGATTTATAATATCCAAAAAATTGGAAGCTTTTTTAATATTTTGCAAATTGATGTTGTTAATATAGCGTAAGTAGCCAAGACAATGTGCTTTTGTATTTTCCACATTGAGGATACCATTGATAACTTCTCTTTCCGTCACTACACAGGTAAAATTGTCATATTAATATTATTCGAATCTTAAGTGGGACAAAATGGTGAGCCAAGTATCACAATAAACTCATAATTTTTGATTACCAGACATAAAATAGTTATGCATGTCGTCGTCACTCATCTGTCCATTCACATTACACATGTGAGCAGCTTTACGAAGTAATTTTTGCATCTTATTTAGAGTATCCCACCAAATTGCTTGGTCTTGTGATTGTAGTTTTGGTACTCTCTGTAGAAAAAATAAATTGTAAAAATTAATAAATTTGCCTTAGCAGAAATACATATTTGGTTCAATTATTACTTTATTATTGAAGTTGAGTAAAATTGAAGAAATAGGTTGGAGGATGAATACGGGNAAAATTGTAAAAATTAATAAATTTACCTTAGCAGAAATATATATTTGGTTCAATTATTACTTTATTATTGAAGTTGAGTAAAATTGAAGAAATAGGTTGGAGGATGAATACGGGCGGCACAGCATTCGTATCTTTCTGATACCACATGTCTAAAAGATGTGTCTCAACACCCATTTGTACCAACGTTTCTTTTAACATTATCAGCTCACTCGCCACGATAATTGTTGGAATAGGTCGGTAGCCATATTTTTGTCCCAGGAATACCTCAAAAAAAAAGTTGAATTCATGAATAATTCTGTAAACTTAAGTAAAGAATAATTATTCAGAGTGAGAGGATAGGTTGAGATCAAACTTCCAAGATTCAATCAACTTTCAAAAAAAAATTGTGAATTATAAGAAATTGTTTTTGGATTGATATATTATCTTTCAATAAGTATGCTCCAAGAGAAATTAAAAAATTCAAATTCAGCCAATCAAATCAGAATAGAACTTAATATTCAAATCTGATTGGGTTTGAATAATTTTTTTGTGGTTGGGTCTATTAGTGTTAAAAAACACTTTGGCTAGGGATTGAAGCTAAGGTCTATTCAGGAATAAATTCATCCAAACTCATAACTTGAACGAAATAGTCATATTGGGAAAGTTGAAAAAAGAAGCTAAAGAGTGGGTAAAGGAATCGAGAACTGTAGAATTTACCAGTATGTAAATTAACTATGGGCTATAACCAACTCATGCCAATTCAAAGTGTAAATCACTCTAAAANTTTTTGGATTGATATATTATCTTTCAATAAGTATGCTCCAAGAGAAATTAAAAAATTCAAATTCAGCCAATGAAATCAGAATAGAACTTAATATTCAAATCTGATTGGGTTTGAATAATTTTTTTGTGGTTGGGTCTATTAGTGTTAATTAGTCCTGCGTATGCGGGGGTGTCTTAGCAAATTAACATTTTTATAAAAATGATGCTCTCTGACACTTGAATAAATTATCAAACAAACAAAAAAAAAATTCGATTCCACAGCTAGAGGGATTTGACGCATTTATACCGACCGATGAGTCACTGCATACTGCATACATCGTCAGTACATAAATACTTAGAAGGTGATTGATCTCACCATGTCTAATTAAATTAAAATGATAGTATTTATGGACATTAGAATAATTATAATAAATAAGTCATATGAGGGGAAATATGTGGCATTGTAAGCAGAACTTTCTAAAATAGAAATAATTATTTACCTCTCTCGGTTTGTTTGGATATCAAGGTAGGACTAATATTAAGAAATACGTATTATATTTATGAAGACTTTTGTTTTTCTTGCATACATCTTGAAACTGCATTTCTAGTGATTTGTACCACTAATTCNGTTTGGATATCAAGGTAGGACTAATATTAAGAAATACGTATTATATTTATGAAGACTTTTGTTTTTCTTGCATACATCTTGAAACTGCATTTCTAGTGATTTGTACCACTAATTCCCATTGTGTGGTTATAAGAACGTAGGATGAAAGAATTGATTTTTGAGTTAGGTACTCTATACANATATGAGGGGAAATATGTGGCATTGTAAGCAGAACTTTCTAAAATAGAAATAATTATTTACCTCTCTCGGTTTGGTTGGATATCAAGGTAGGACTAATATTAAGAAATACGTATTATATTTATGAAGACTTTTGTTTTTCTTACATACATCTTGAAACTGCATTTCTAGTGATTTGTGCCACTAATTCCCATTGTGTGGTTATAAGAACGTAGGATGAAAGAATTGATTTTTGAGTTAGGTACTCTATACANGCCACTAATTCCCATTGTGTGGTTATAAGAACGTAGGATGAAAGAATTGATTTTTGAGTTAGGTACTCTATACAGTCTGGTTCTTAAATATTTTAAGGCTTTTAAAAATGATATGTAGCTTTACATCAGGTTGACATAAGTCTCCCGTTATTGGCTTATTGCAAATTTGAATAAAGAGAAGGAATATTGGCCACAATGGAAAAGGTCAGGGGTCATGGTTTCGTTTCGAAGGTCAATAATGCATGTAATGAACTGAAAAATTTTGAAATTAACACTACGATTCCCATGGGAAAGTTTTTTGATAAAGATTAAATTATTCGATAAGTATTCATAGAGGAAATTTGGAAAAGTGCTGAAATAGATTTTTAAAATCTTGACAAGAAAAGTCTCTGTCAATCGTAATGCTAATTTCAAAATTTTCCATTCAATGAATTGACTTTACTAACAGTAATCCCTGAGCTTTGGGATTGTGGTTGTGGTGGCTAATACTCAATTTTGTTACTCAGGTTTCCAATGAGGAATAATTATTAATGAAATCCATAGGTCACCAATAATATAGCTACGAATATTGAAAAGCCCGAACATATTGATGAACCAGACTGTACGTGGAGACCTAAATCCAATGAAATTATGTACATAATTTTAACCTAAAAAGTTCTTATAGACAAAGGATCACTGCTTCTTGTTTCCAAATGACACTGAAGTTTGGTGTTAATACGATCGTTAATTTAATATTTACTCATCTCAAAGTCTCTTCTTTATTGAGCCCTACCTTTATTTTCATAAACTTATGATCATGTACTCACAAACTACTTAAAAGCTTATACGACTTAGGTACCTTTTTGACTAAATTTGACTAAAAGTGCGGCTCAACCTCTCACAAACCGCCATGATGCAACAATCATTTTGATTATCAATTCGAAGAAATGTTTTAAATAATAAAAAATATATTCTTAGATCTAATCAGATATTTAACTTTGTACTCAGTTTGACTTCTTTAGAGTTTATATAAGTATGATTATTATTATTTGAGAGAACAGATTAAGAAAACATAAATTTGTCCACCTTACCACAAAATTAGGACCCATAGACAAGCGTTGACAATTTGCAATTTCTCTCATGCAGAGCTCCGTAGTTAAATGATCATCAGTCGCTTCATCACGTACACCCCATCTCATATCCACTACCTCAAAACATTAATTAACAATTTAAAATCTAACAATCGAAATTATTTATAAATCAATCAGAAATATACAGTCTTTCAATAAGATTGAGCCAAAAAAAAAAANTCTAACAATCGAAATTATTTATAAATCAATCAGAAATATACAGTCTTTCAATAAGATTGAGCCAAAAAAAAAAATTCATGCAAATTTTAATAATTAAAACTTTATTAGAATCTAATTGGTTTGATTTGAGTTAAGTNAAAAAAAAAAAATTCATGCAAATTTTAATAATTAAAACTTTATTAGAATCTAATTGGTTTGATTTGAGTTAAGTTCAATTTTCTGGAGATATACTTTATTGATAGACTTACAAGAAAAATAATAATTTAATTATTGTTAATATAAAATCAATTGACCTGAAATTCTAAACCGTGTTTTTCTCGACAGTATTCCTTGATTTTTGGATACACTTCAGCCATCAAAGTATTCCGTTCCAGTGCCGTATCTAATTAATTAAAAATTCTTAAAAATGCATTTTTCCAAATCTAACTTTTATGTGTATGTTATTATCGATCTCACTTGGAAAGTCCGAAAGCCCAAGTATTTAGCTTAGATTTGTCAGGTTCGTAAAGCCAAAAAATTTTCGTAAAGATATTATTGTGTAGGAAAATATCTCAACAATTTGGGAGCTTACGGATTCGGGTTAAATATAGTCAACCACTTGTGTATACTCATGTAAGTCAAGAATACATATGGTTTGTCTTGATATTCCGACTAGTTTAAATTTGCCAGGTCCATAAAGCCAAAATTTTGTTAATAATTGGGTCTGCAAATATTTAAAAAAATTGGGAACTTACGGATTCGGGTTAAATATAGTCAACCACTTGCTTATACTCATCTAAAGTCAAAAATACATATGGTTTCATTCGATATCCTAACTAAGCTTAAATTTTCCAGGTCCGTAATGCCAGGACACTTTGATATGATATTGGGTCTGGAAATATTCCATCAATTTGAGAATTTACGGATTTGGTTTAAATAAGTCAAATACTTGCGTATACCATGCAATTTACATGATATAAGTCAAGAATACACAAGGTTTGTCTATATATCCTAACTAGGTTAGATTTTCCAAAAACGTAAAGGCATTAAATTGTTTAATGTCTCGATGTTTTGTGGAGAGCTCTGGGGATTTCCGGAGTTGACTTAAAAATCCGACAAAATTTACATACAAGACAACATTCTTTATCCCAACATAGCGGACTTTCCAAGGTAGATTTTGTATAGTGTAATGTGTCTTCAATTAATTATAATTATTAGTATGTTTTTACCTGTAAATGTAGAACTTGTAAAAATTCTAACAATTTTTGAACTGACTGGTGGAAGTTCCCCTAGAAAACCAGCGAAGACACTGTCAATTGTTCTATCATCCATTTTATGCAGAGCAGAATGGAAATGTTTCAACTAAACCCTCAGTCTTATTAATGAATCATATTGAATCTGGTTTCTAGAAATTCCTTTTATTATTGAATTTCATATAATACAATACGAACCGAAATGGTGCCGTCCTTCCAGTGCCAGACACCAACTAACATATTCCAAAAAAAAAGTTCATCAATAAAGTAATCGATTTCAAGTTCTAAGTCCAAATTATTGTTTGTGAAGAAGTTGTTTTAAAGAAATGCGAGTATCGAATTCGAATCATTTTGTAACTATTTTTTTTTGTTTGAACAATGTCACAGAATTGGTGTAAAAGATAGAAAACTTAAGAATAATTGTAGTAAGATATTGGATTTGTCTGTCTATCCGTATATCATTTGAAATTCCGAACTTATAATCAAATTTGACATCGTCTGAAGGACTCATTTTCCATTTTCATGGTATCAAAAAATTTTGAAATCAAACCTAAGAATCTGTGTGTAAACAACTTTTAGTTTAATTAGTCTGAAAAACTCTCAACGATTTAATCCTGATTATCATGGCACTGAAGGTCATTAACACCAATGAGATCAATCCAACATGGCGTATGGACCATCCAGAACTCATTCCTAAGCGCATGCGCGAGAACTCCCATTCATATTTTGATGTAAGTGAGACAATGAAAATACAAAAAGTGACAAATCCATTAAAAAAAAATTATTATTATTATTATGACGTCTTTGAAAATTCAACAATAATTCAATCAAATGTTCTATCAATTAGACACAATGGTTAAGTTCTATGAAACTTCTGGAAATCAACAAACCTACATTGAGCATAAAGCAGAAAGTTGAAGCTTTTAACTTTTATTTTGAATGTTCATTTCACGACGTTTAAAAATTTTGTTCAAGTTTGGCTTTGCATAGATTGTTCTGAGTCTTCCATTGAAATTTTTTGTTGAAAATTTTGATCATGCGTAGTTGAGTCCAATTCTTGAAGAGAGGAATCCGATTTACTTCCTTCGGACAAGGATGAATTTTCATGTTCATTCTTCTTGTCATTCCGACTCTCTGAACCAAAATTTGGTGGTAAAGTTGGAATATGTGCACCTGTAAATTATATAATTATAATTATATTAATCACCAATAATTAACACTAGCAGAACCGAATGAACCTTCCAGACTCTAAAAATATAACTTTATAAACTTTAAAAAAAATTATACTTTAAATAATTTTCAGGAACTTATTTCTACTAAATTGCTAACCTTTTGGACGAAAACCATTAACCCCTGCTGTGTATGTGACTGAAATAATTTCACCATTGGGTGCTTTGTAAGAATATGAGCCTACGATTTCTTCACCGCCATCATCTTCATTTTTCCCATCACTTTCAGTTCCATTCCCTTCAGATGTTTCAAAATTGGCACGAGTTATTGCAGTTCGAGATTTTCCCGGTACGCCCTTTTGTTCTGACTTGAAACCATCCGAAGTTTCAAATTTCCAATAAAAATTACCATTCCCAGAATCAACAAATTCACTTGTAAGAATTGTTGCATTTCCATTTGAATTATTTTGTGAATTTGTGCTAAGAAGTTGATTCTCTTTGTTGCCTGATTGGTGTTGATCCTGTGGTGATGATAAATCCTGAGGTTGAATTTCATCTGGTGAGGGTAGATTAGTTGATGGTTGTTCTTGAGGTCTTGCCCGGGCTGGTGTAAAACAGACCATTAACGTTCCAATGATAACCTGTAATTTCATAATATTAATTTTATAACTAAAAACCTTGGTAAAAGTTGATAAAAATCAAGATAAAATCTTACTGGGAGTATCATTTCTTGTTAAAAATGGATGTGTCCTGTGGAATACTTGAATAGACTATTGATTAGTAGTTAATAAAAATGTCTTGGTTCCACCTTTATATACTTTTGATCTTATCGAATTGACGTTTGTCATCATCTCGTCTTACCTCATCTCCAATNTGGTTCCACCTTTATATACTTTTGATCTTATCGAATTGACGTTTGTCATCATCTCGTCTTACCTCATCTCCAATTCGAATGCATAATTCATCTTATTACAATTAAAAAGTAATGGCGTTAAATTATTGCAAAAGTAATATTTTCCCTTCTTTCATTTTCAGTCAATCTATAATTAGCACGCTACCTACTCCACTAATACCGTCCATCTCAAATGAAACGATAAATTACAATTGTCCTTTAATGGCCACCATGAAATCATTACCACAATTTATCGAACTTCTGTTAAGTAATCTTCAAGGTTACGACTTATTACTAATCATTAAGTCCAAACAAGCTCACAAATTTTGAGTGCAGAAATTAATTAACAAATTTTATTCACTTCTTCAAGCTCTCCATTCAATTTAAAATACTATGGGAAGAGAGTATCACTTATAGCGCAGCAATTCAATTTATACAATCAAATTCATGACTGGATAATATCCTAATTTTTTTTTTAATTACGCAGAAATTGAATAACTATTATATAATTAATTAGTAATCAAATATTCTAAACTGTTACCCTTATCTTACAGATAAAATGTAAAGACAAAATCAGTTGTAAGTGACTTCTAGTGTGTTAAGTTATAAATCCGTGAGAAAATTTNCAGATAAAATGTAAAGACAAAATCAGTTGTAAGTGACTTCTAGTGTGTTAAGTTATAAATCCGTGAGAAAATTTAAAATTTGATAAATCAATTGAGCTTATCAGTACGAAATCTAGATAATCAAGTCTTCAATAAGGATCTCCCAAGACCCATACACTTGTCACTTGAGCAGTTTAAGCTAGAAAAGCATTCGTGGCCATCGGCCACCAATGCTTATTTTCTTACTTNACACTTGTCACTTGAGCAGTTTAAGCTAGAAAAGCATTCGTGGCCATCGGCCACCAATGCTTATTTTCTTACTTGTGAAGGCTAAGGCAATAACAACAAAATAGCAAATCGCCCTTTTGCGAGGCTCGAATCATATCCTTCCTTGCTGAAGCAATGCCGATGATTCATTCCGTGACTGGCGACAAAGAGCTAGCTCAAGCAATTTTTGTCATTCTCGCAATCTTCATTAACAGATAACCACCTCCACGTTTATCCCAATCATGAATTGGACTTGAACAGCGACATTTATCCTCCACTCCTGCAGGAGCATCTCTTCCTGTCCAACACCGCACTGTCTTATAACTCCAACAATTATTGTCCTCCAACACTAGTAGAATCATAATTTACACAATAGATGAACAACAATGTTAAACTTTAAAAATAACTTAATTTGTTGACCAAACATTACCAAGTTATAATTGAGTGATTGAGTGGACGTTTGATCGCTGAGCCTTAGTAGAATCAAAATCGGATTTTCATGTAACGTTGATTGGTTGTTGAAATAATTTATTTGGCTCTATAGAATTATGTTTAGGTCACAAATCTCAACCTATTAAATCTAATGAATTATAATACACGTTTTNATTTGGCTCTATAGAATTATGTTTAGGTCACAAATCTCAACCTATTAAATCTAATGAATTATAATACACGTTTTCCGTATTGTTATTATATGAAATCATCGAACAATGATATATATTGCATTCAAAGCTTCTAAAATAATGAGAATAGTGTATGCGAACTGCGATGATTACAAATTATAAAAACTTTTTCTAAATCCCTCATCTAAAACTGAAAACTTATAAGACAATAGAATAACGGACAGAAATGGAACTGGGACTGGTTACTCTTCAACTTGATATAAGGTAACACTCGCAATATGATCATTACTCATCACTTCGAAAATCATATCCTGCACTCCATAACAGAGGCTTGATCCAAAAGGATTGTTAGAAGATGATCGAGTAAGGACGACAGGCCTTTCGATTCGATCTTCGGAACCATTGAAACCACTCGCAAAATCATTTACCTCTCCCCAATGTGTATCATAAGAAACAGAAATCCAGTTTTTCTCCACCGCTCTCGGAGGGATTTCAATGTTGGTCGGAGGAGGCGGTGCGTCCATAGTTAGAGTAGTATGGTTTTGCTTACTTTTCTTAACTTTTGGTGATTTTCCGTTCTTTCCAGTGCTATTCGTCGAGCTAAGTCCAATAGTGGAAATTTGGGTATTTCGAAGCTCTGATTGGTTGGGGGATGGTAGTGTCTGGGGTGTTGGCGTAGGGCGTCCAATCCGAAGGCTGAATGTACAGCGATGGTAGCTATTGAAATCATAATTCCCTGGAAAATTAGTATGTAGGATAAATTTGATGACTTGGTGAGTCCTCGAGTCAAATAAAATATCCTGAAATAAATAAAGGATTTAGTTCCGGATTAATTAATTTCTTTTATGATTAATTTGTCAAGTCTTACAATTCCCATGGTGAAGTAATTAAAGAAGTAGTCGGAATTTATATTCATGACCTTCTTATGTGCTTCTTTAGAATGAATTTTCATTTTATCGTCGGATTTGTAGAAAATACGAGAAGGAGTCCCCAATTTTGAGACTACACTTTGTACTTCCTCTCCAAACAGAATTTCTCTCTCAAATGTGACGCAACGAGGTTCGAACACATCGTCTGAAGGAGTAAAAAGTCGAAGTCCTATTCCCAATGATCTTGTTCCTCCAGAGTTTCGAATTACATGACAATCCTCCGCATATATATGGCTCTTGAAACAAGAAATCGGTTGTGGTGGAACTGGAGGATCAGATGGATTTGTCCCTGTCATCAAAATAGTACGTCAGAATTTCATAATGAACTGACAATAAACAGCACTAGCATCCTAACCATCCAACTTACCACTGTATAGCATCATCTTTGACAGGACTGGTGACGAGTCTCCTGGAAATCTAAGTGACCCAAGTCCATGGCTGTAGTGGGGTTGGTATTGCAAATCCACAGGAAAATAGAAAGTTAGACCACGAAAGTTAAGGGCAAAGAGTTGGCGTTGTTTGTCATACGATCCTGGTCTGAAACCAATTAATCAACTCGTNCCACGAAAGTTAAGGGCAAAGAGTTGGCGTTGTTTGTCATACGATCCTGGTCTGAAACCAATTAATCAACTCGTCAAGTAACAAAATTGTATCAAGTTCAGCTTGTCTCATGTTGTACCTTGTAGCCCCGAAAGCACGATCAATTTGCTCAACACTTGGAACAACTTCCGGTCCGTTGAACACAGAACCACTACCATGCGAATAAAAAAATANCCACGAAAGTTAAGGGCAAAGAGTTGGCGTTGTTTGTCATACGATCCTGGTCTGAAACCAATTAATCAACTCGTAAAGTAACAAAATTGTATCAAGTTCAGCTTGTCTCATGCTGTACCTTGTAGCCCCGAAAGCACGGTCAATTTGCTCAACACTTGGNAAGTAACAAAATTGTATCAAGTTCAGCTTGTCTCATGTTGTACCTTGTAGCCCCGAAAGCACGATCAATTTGCTCAACACTTGGAACAACTTCCGGTCCGTTGAACACAGAACCACTACCATGCGAATAAAAAAATACTTTCGTTTACAGAACTGATGCAGAATATCGAAAATATTATTACCAGTATTTAAGCTTAATAAGTTTTAAGTTGTACACTTCAATGAGTTTCAACCTTTGTGATCTGGAGTCAAACATGAGCCGCATTCCGTCTTGTGGTAAGTCCAAGATCAGATCATGATTCAATGGAGCCTAAAACATAGCGAATCTGATAAGAATAAATTCTTGGAAGCATGTCAAATATGAACAGTTGAGTCAAATTACAAATGAAACCCAAGAGCATATCATAACGTCAACGATAATTACTGTTAGATTTCATGTTATTAGTATTACCTGTTCGTTGTAGACTACATGGGCCGACTTTACTACGCGTACTAGAGACTGTACCAATGCAACTGCTTGGGAAAAATGCATGCCTAGAGGAAAAATGTAACGATAGATGATTTAACAGTGTGTTTTAAAATGAAATGACAAATTATGAAAGTTTATGACTTTTGTAAAGTGCTAATAAATCAGACGAAAATTACCCAACAATATTTCCCATCGTTCTTCCTGCAATCCCTGCTCTGGAATCACTTCGAGCTCGAGCATGATGTCTATAAGTTAAGTTGCTGTTCGGTAACTGTTCAAGAAAAATCATAAAAAAATAATTTACTACAGTACAAGTATTGTCAACTTACCTAGACCTATGTTACTTTCTTTCTTTACTTTAGTAAAGAAGGTATGAATGGTACGTCTACATTAGGATAACATAATAATTCTATTCACAAAGCTACAATTATAATTTCTTAAAGTATAAAGCAGACGCACTCGAGTAATTAGATTTTCGTTTGACAAGGGCAAATTGATGAATAAAAGTAATTATGGCGTAGAAAAGAATAAACTAATGATCCATAATAAAAATAATCTAATCTGGATGATTTGATCAATAGTCGGCAGGTTAGTCCAGATCGACTCACTCATTCATACATTCAACTAAAAATACTCCCACTATCACTTAAAAACAATTATGGAAGAAGTCGTAGCTGGTAAGAGCCTTTTATTAATCACCTCATGTGATCAACTTCAATGCTCTACCAAGTCTTCCAATAATGACCGAAGAAAACTAAAAAACTTACATGCATCATTTACTCAATCAAATCAGAGCAGTATAGTTTTAGTTACAAAACAAGCTGAAAAGTTTGAATACTTGAAAATTTGCAGTTTATTGTGGGGATTCTTATTGAATGACAAATAGACGGAATCTTTTTGGAAAAAATAAACATCTAAATATGAAGATAATTGAGTATAACTGGCACTAAAAACTGGCAGAATACGGAGTGAGTGTAATACTCATCTAATAATCTAGAACTGAGAAAGGGAGGAGTTACATAGAGAATGAAAAATGTGTTGCAACCCCTAACAATCTCGAACACAAAAGGAATACACAGGTTGGATTCATTGATAGGATAGGTGCATAGACGATTCCATAGATAGATAGATAAACAGATGGATACATAAACAATTAGATAACTGGATTGATATGTAGATAGATAAATGGATGGATAGAGGAATTGAAGTGAGGAAGGATAGAGGATTGATAAATTGAACCATGTTGAGAAAACATGGTCAAACATAACATAACTAGAAATACTTGACAGAATATGAAGAATGCGACAGAAGAGGACACACATGAGTCACTTATCACTTACCCGAATTCCTTGGCAGAACAATTCTACAAATGTTCCCAAGTTGCTACACATTTTTACAATATTTACAAATTTCAGAGTGGATATCAAGTGACGCTGAAGCTGTATACATTTTTGTAGAAGTCCTTACAGTTATGAACAAATTCGACCAAATAAGGTACCAACGCCAGGGTTTTTTTTGTTCTCGTGTTTTTCATGCATTGATTTCTCCATTCTGTAAAAAAACGTTCATAGCTTACCGTAAAAAAGTAAAATAAAAAATTTCTAAACAATTTTAAAGCAAATTGAATGAGTTGCCTGATTGTTTAGTGTAAAACGCCGACATCTGCTTTAGAATTGAGAGAAAGAACTGAAACAGCTGAGCTGACAGCTGATAATAATGACGTTCAGTTTTCATCAGTCAAGGTATTGAACAGAGATACACTAGAAGCCCGTCGATGGGATGAGTGGAGGTAATCACGATCAGTCACCCAGCCCATCCAACCCGAAATAAAACCTCACTCCCTGCTCCACTGAGAAGATAATAAAATTTTTATCCCAACGCTTACGTTTGTTTGCACTTCTTTGACTCCCAATTTGGCATGAATCAGGATCAATGACTCTGGCTATCTAAATATTGGGAGTTGACTCTCGGAGTCATGACTCTAAATCCTAGACTTTTGGGAGTCGATTGTGACTCGGAGCTACGTAATACAAAATATGCAAAATCGAGTTAGGAAAATCTAAAATTAAAATTTTTTATTCGTTTAATAAGGAAAGTAGATGAGCAAAAATAAGAAAAATAAGTCAGATATGCTCATTTACGCATGTTGGAAAATAGTCATGACTCCCAAGTCTGGGAGTCGAAGGTAAAGTAATCTAGTGTGTTGGTAAAGACAATGAGCGGAGGTTACCTTAGACTAGAATTCTCCATAACTCTGAGTCCGAAGTGATGACTCTTGTTACTTCCATGATGATTTTTGGGAGTCAGAGTCGACTCCCAGAAATCAAGGAGGCATAGTCTTTGGTTTCGAGAGTTGACTCGCAACGTTTAAAAAGTCATTACTCTCAGAGTCAATAACTCTGACTCTGACCAAACTGGGAGTCATGAAGAACACTATACCTTACCTAATTAGTCAGAAACGGCGAATTTCTTTAACGCAAAATCTGCCCACCTCTGTCACGTCGGAGGAGTCAATGTAGTAGTGGTAAGTACAACANCAAAATATGCAAAATCGAGTTAGGAAAATCTAAAATTAAAATTTTTTATTCGTTTAATAAGGAAAGTAGATGAGGAAAAATAAGTCAGATATGCTCATTTACGCATGTTGGAAAATAGTCATTACTCTCAGAGTCAATAACTCTGACTCTGACCAAACTGGGAGTCATGAAGAACACTATACCTTATCTAATTAGTCAGAAACGGGGAATTTCTTTAACGCAAAATCTGCCCACCTCTGTCACGTCGGAGGAGTCAATGTAGTAGTGGTAAGTACAACAANGAATTTCTTTAACGCAAAATCTGCCCACCTCTGTCACGTCGGAGGAGTCAATGTAGTAGTGGTAAGTACAACAATCATAAGTCAACAATATTGCTTGAGTGGACACTTTTATTTTATTTTAAAACTTATAAGTATGAATTTTGGCGGTACAATACGTATAAATAAATGTGGAGTCCTAATAATCGTTGCATTGGCCTTTTTGTTGGTACTCTATATGTACACAGGGAAAAATAAACGAAGTCATCAAAAGTTAGCAGTGCTTCCCGTTAGCCACACCAACATTATTAGCTTGAAGACGATTTTAGCTGTAGCCGTGAATGTTGCAGAGAAGGGGGGTGTCGAGGTTGTCAAAGTGAGAGAAAGAAAAGGAGGCTCATCTGAACTAGGTGGACACATAAAAGGTAACATCTAACCAATCAAGTTTCAAGTAAAAGCTAAATTTTAGACATCAGGTTAGGTCTAGAGTCTAAGAGTCAAGTTTGTACAAATCATTTGTATAAGTACTTTACTTAGGTTCTTGCAAACTGAAATTATTAATCTTTTCGGAACTTATTAGCAAATTTTAGGAAACAGATGAATACTCGTTTCTCTTAAACCTTACGTTGGGCTGTTCTCATTTACAGGTAAAACTAAAGAAGGAGCACAAGACCGTGTGACGGAAGGTGATTTGCGGTCTCATCGCATCATGTACAATGGAATGAAGAATACATTTCCACAAGTTAAAGTAAATATTTAATTTTTTTTAAAGAGGTTTCGCAATGAACTGACTAAATTTAATATAATTTAGGTTATTTCAGAAGAACATACAGACAACATATATATGGATGATATCATACCACCAGCATCAAACTTAGAAAATCATGAGGTCTCAAAAATTTTATTAACAGATGAAACTGTGGATGCAAAGGACGTGACAGTTTGGATTGACCCATTGGATGCTACACAGGAGTACACAGGTACATATTCACACTAGTTACGTTACTTGCTACTTTTCCTTTTTTTTTTCTGGTCCAGTCACAGACTACGAACGACTATTCGAATTTTCTGTGTTCGTTAGAAAATTTGGTGAAATACGTCACTACAATGGTTTGCGTTGCTGTGAGGGGACGTCCTGTCATTGGTGTCATTCACCGTCCATTCTCCAAGGAAACCTACTGGGCACTAATTGGTCATGGTAATTCGATTAACCTCGCCAATACAGGTCGCAAAAATGTTGATCAAAAGAAATTCCATATCGTCGTCTCTCGATCTCATACTGGAAAGGCTCAAAATTATACTCATCAAGTAATAGAAAAAGAGTTGGATTATGACATAATTCAAGTAGCTGGAGCAGGTAAATTTATTTTAAATTTAACATAAGCGAAATACCAAGGTGAATTTGATTTAATAGAATAACTTCATACAGGTTATAAGGTGCTGGAAGTAATTAGCGGAAGAGCCGATGTCTATTTACATGTAACAGTGATAAAAAAATGGGATTTATGTGCCGGCGATGCAATTCTGACAAGTATTGGTGGAACAATGAAGACATTGGACGATAAACTATTGGATTATTCAGCTGAAAGTAATCCAGTCAACACAGACGGAATTCTCGCATACCTCAATCCTTCTCGACTTATCGAAAGGCTTAAGAAAATTCAATTATCTGACTAATCTATAATTGGCCATGGAAACTGTCCTGTCCAGGTTTAATTTAAAAGGCCAATTCAATGGACAACGCATGTAACAAGTAACTCGTATAAAATCAATTGTTGTAAGAGCAACCTGGATATATCAAGAAAAATATTCATAAATGTTCCTCTTAGTCGACTTTTACTGTAAATTTATCGATTATTCCATTTTCCCATTTTGACCTTCCTGTTTTGAATATAAGACTCAAATTTTTCGCCTTATTAAGAATGATTCTTGTTCCTTTTTTTTTTAAAGAAGAGCAGCGCTGGATTTGGAGGAATAGTAGGTACAAGAAGCGTAAAGATATACTCTAAATAACCTAAGCCGTATTTTACAAATCGTTTTTAAATCCAGTCGAGTCTCACTTTTACAAAGCGGAAAAGGCATATTTTTGAAGACAGACTTTCAAGTTTTACCGGGAATAAATTCTTTCCCAAGAAAGTCGAAGCTCATGTNAGGCATATTTTTGAAGACAGACTTTCAAGTTTTACCGGGAATAAATTCTTTCCCAAGAAAGTCGAAGCTCATGTCATGTCTGCTGTCAAGCACATACACTTCTGTGAAAACTGAGACCATAGGTCAGTAGTTCAAAAATCGAATATACAATTCGTAAGATCATAGGTACACAAAGCTAGAAAAGTCAAACGGCGATAAAATAACTTTTCGAAAACAAAAAGTTCGAAGCCGTTTTCATNAGGCATATTTTTGAAGACAGACTTTCAAGTTTTACCGGGAATAAATTCTTTCCCAAGAAAGTCGAAGCTCATGTAATGTCTGCTGTCAAGCACATACACTTCTGTGAAAACTGAGACCATAGGTCAGCAGTTCAAAAATCGAATACAATTCGTAAGATCATATGTACACAAAGCTAGAAAAGTCAAACGGCGATAAAATAACTTTTCGAAAACAAAAAGTTCGAAGCCGTTTTCATTNGTACACAAAGCTAGAAAAGTCAAACGGCGATAAAATAACTTTTCGAAAACAAAAAGTTCGAAGCCGTTTTCATTGACAAAAAAAATCTTTTAAATTTTAATTCTTATCAAATTTAATATCGCCAAATGCTAAAGTAAATTATAACAATGGTAATGTAATCATGGATAATCAACTCATCGTAAATGAATGAGGAAAAAATAAATACCATATCTATAAGTTAATCAAGAATATTAAATTAAATTTCGTATACTATGTATAATTTTTCTTGATTATTCAGATTGTATAGACTACTGAAACTAAGTTCATTCACACAAGTGTTACAAGTGTATAAAATGGCAGTGATTGATATTTTGTAATATTTTGAGAATACTCCCGGAGCACCTCTCCATTCCAATTGGTCCAAAATTTACTGACGGAAATTAGATTAGTAGTAAGTAAATTTTGGACCAAAAATGAGAGGAAACATTTGTAATAGATCTTATTACCTGAGAACAACTTGAAGTTCATTGACCTTCTCCAATGAACTTTTTGGTGACAACTCTAATGATTATGAAAATTTTTATCTTAATTTTGACTAATTCCTATCTAAAACAAACGGGTCCAATTTCAAATCCAAAAGCCTGACTTCCAACCCCATAATCTACGGGTAGAAAGTCCACGATGGGAAGTTGATTTGTTTTCTTTGTTTTGAATTCAAATATCGTTTTGGCATCCTCGCCACGACGCTGAAAAAAAAATCCAAATATTTCCCAATGAACCATTTTTGACCTTGACCAATGACTTTATTTTTCTACATACCTTGCAATCATCCCTTAGTACCGTAGGTTTGTATGTCTGAGTGAATCCAAATTCTTGTTCATTGTGTCCAAGGAATTTAATTGAATTGTTATAAGTAGCACCTTTGACGTCGTACCAGGCGACTGACTTTGAGCAAAGATATGTAAAATTTTGAATTGCTTGTTCGTGGAGGAGGCGGAGGAAGGTCATTTGAACGTTTCCAATGGCTCCATAATTTATCTTAAAGTAAAAATTTGATCATCAATCTTTCATATTTTTTTTGAACTAAATCAAATTTTTTTTGAACTAAAGTTATGAACTTAATTAAAAATTAGATTACTTATACCTTGAAACCTTGATGGAAAGAACTGAACCATATTTCTTTTTTCTTACTATCTGGATGTTTTCCCCATGAAATCATAGGAAGTCTAGTTGTTTTTGCTTCTGGAAAAATACATGTCTCACCAGAATTTGTTAGGTTACAGAAAACATAGATGGCGTCATCCGGCATTCCTAGATTTGGATCGATCCAGAACCAGTCTACCTCGGTAATTGGATAAAAGTTACTCTAATGATTCGGAATATTAATTATTAACTTCATATATCTTACCATCTCTGAAGTGTGGATGACCATAGAAGAGATCACGACAAGTTCTTACTGGATTATCCCGTGTTCCTAAAGGTTTCCGAGCTCTTTCTAACTCCACCCTCATGTTATAAATATCTGTATAGACTTCTTGTAATTTTGCAGTGAGCTCTGCATCTTCATCAAGGGGACTCAATAAAGCTGTTTCTCCACGATCAGGGCTTGGTGTTACTGCACGTCTCTTCCTAGCTTTTGGAGCCGTACTTCCACCAGTATTGAATAAAAGTTCAGGTGGAAGGAGAGGTAATTCACCTGGGGGACCTGCAGGACCTACAGAATAACAAAACTTATTTCAGTATTTCTTCAAATTCTTTATCAACCTAAAAACTTACCAGGTAATCCCACTGCACCAACTTCACCGCGTATTCCCGCCACACCCTCGACGCCTTTCGGTCCCAATGAACCTGTACAATAAATTTCAAATTATGAGCTGAATTCTTCCAAATATAAAGCTACCTTCAGGTCCAATTGGTCCATCATTTCCTTTCATTCCTTGAATCCCAATTGGCCCTGTTGGACCCTGTTGACAGAATCAAAAAAAAAATTTTTTTTTTCAATTGTCACCAATAAGAGTAGAGAACTTATACCATTTGACCCTTGATTCCTTGTGATCCTTCTGGCCCAATACTTCCTTTTTCACCTTTCTCACCTAAAATATAAAATAATTTTTTTTTTGTTGAGCTACGAAGAAACAGTTTATAGGATGTGTATTTCCATTTTAATTTGAACTCAAATTATAAAAGTAGAGAATTTTTCTCACCCTGACTCCCCTTGGATCCTGGCTGACCAATCGTTCCTGGATGACCTTTCGGACCTCGCTTTCCTTGATCACCCTTTGGACCAATTTCTCCAATCTTTCCAGGTGCACCACTACAATAAAAATATAATCTTAATTGAGAGAGTCTAATTATACAAACGAAGGATAAAACTTACTTGGCACCCGGAAATCCAACTGGTCCTACTGGACCTACTTCTCCCTATGAAAAATAAAATAATACGCAAAAATACTATATGTTGTAAACTACTCAAAAAATATTTATATTTTTTTAAATTACTGCTGGACCAAGAGCTCCTATCAACCCCGGGGGTCCTTCCGTTCCTGGGAGACCAATCGGGCCAATAGCACCTGGAAAAAATTTTTTTCATAATGAAAACCTGAATCAAATGATACGTGTATTAGGTTGGAATAAACTGTTTTAGATTTTCAACCTCGTTCGCCTTGTGGTCCAACAGGTCCAAGATCACCTCGCTCTCCGGATAAACCCGAATTTCCCTGACGACGATAAAATTTTTTTTTATTAAATTAGTAATAAATGAAAGGAGTTGAAGAATTTATACCTGGGGACCAGCGGGCCCCTCCGGACCTAAATCGCAGAATCATTATATTCAAAAAATGGAGATCAACGTAGTGTACCATATAAAAAGTGTCTAACCTGTTTTCCCAGGCCCTCCAGGTAGGCCCGATGTCCCAGTCGGCCCTTCAGCACCTGAAATAGTGATAATTTTTTATAATTATCGTTTGAAGTTTAGAAAATGAATGAAATTTTAATATAGTTGTGCCTGTCAGAAAACCTATTTGCAATATATTGCAATCAATCTAGATTGTTAGACTAGTAGGCCTCTATCCAAAATTTCCAACTCACCTTTCAGCCCTTCCGGTCCCTGTATTCAGAAATAATTAACATGACAACTGATATGGTTAAAATTAAACGAATAAGTTGGATCTCACTTTTTTTCCATCTTCTCCGTCCAATCCTGGCTCTCCTTTGGGACCTTGGACTCCTGGTTCACCGCTACAAAGACAAATATGGTTAAGTGAAACTCTGGGCTAGTGAGGAGCCACTTTATTCAATAAGATTACTTTGCTCCAGGAAATCCAATTGCTCCAGGCGATCCCTTTGGTCCTTCGACGCCTATAAATATTTATTAGTAATGATAATTGAACAAAAAAAAATTGAAATTTAAAAAAAGTCGAAGTGATTACCAGCATGACCCCTTACTCCAGGTGGACCCTGAGGGCTTTGTTTTCCTTCTTCTCCCTTGATTTAAATCCAGAAATCATATACTACAAAACAAATATATTAATTTGATAACTAAATATATCTTACTCTGGGTCCTGGCGGTCCTCGATCTCCCTGTAGCAAAAATTTTTCTTAGAATCTGGATGAAAATCTTTATGAATAACAAATTAAATTACCTGAGCTCCAGGCGGCCCTGCCGAACCAGGGATGCCTAATGCCAAAAATAAAATTTAGATTCCAAACAAATGAAAAAAAAAATTCCATTATTGAAATACCAGGAAACCCTGCTTCGCCTTTGGCGCCAGGTAAACCTTCAGATCCTGGCAAACCCCCCGGTCCCTCGGCCCCTTTGCTGCCTAAAACAAAATTTTGAAATAAACGTTTCATTTTGCAAGATAAATTGAGATAACTTGTTATACTAAATGAAGAACGTACCAGGTGGTCCAGATTCACCCTACAGAGACAATTTATAACATTGAGCATCCAAGGCTTAGTGTTAAGAATCATACTACAAGAAAATAAATCTTACCAACGGTCCATTAGGTCCAATTGGTCCTTTCGATCCGCGATCTCCAGTTTCACCCTAATAAAATATAAACAAAAAATATCAACTTTATAAATATCCTTGGATATATTCAAACGTTACCTTCATCCCAATGGATCCTGGTAATCCTTGCAGACCTAAAAAGAAGCATCGAATATGTAAGTCAATGTAACCAATTTCAAAGAAATGAGAATTTTACCTCGAGGACCAGGTGGCCCAATAACGCCTCCAGGACCCCTTTCTCCTTTCGATCCTCTCTGACCCAACGCCCCAATTGGTCCCTTCTCGCCTAATAGAATTTTTTATAAATTTGTAAATAAAAACATGCTATTCGCCGTATCTGACACATTGAACGGATATAGGGTTCATACCTGGCTCTCCGGCAGCACCAGGGTCGCCTCTCGGTCCTTGAGATCCGGCCGGTCCGAGTGGACCCTACAAAAAAAAATTGAATATACTCTTTAAAGTTAATGAATATAATGTACTAACTCACCCCTTCCCCCTTCCCTCCTTTGAAGCCTTTCTCTCCCGGGGGACCTAATCAGAAGCAAAGGGACTTAGTAGTAGCTTGCAGAAAAATGTCTGGAAATTACTGTTAAAATCAAAAGAAAGTTGTACCAATTTCTCCCTTGTCGCCATCTTCTCCCGGTGGTCCAATTGCACCTCGGGCACCAGGCAAGCCACGTGGACCTAGTGGTCCATCGACACCAGCAATTCCACCAATCCCAGTCTCTCCTCGTTCACCTGCGATAAAGTATTCAGATCTAAAAGTTGTTCACCAAATGAATAATTTTAAAGTAACCTTTCGCTCCGCTGATGCCTACTCCTCCTGGTATTCCCATTCTTCCCTAGAAACAAAGATTTTTTTTCTTGAATTAGCACAAACTAGGTCTGATTATATAAAAATTCAAACTCACTTCCGGTCCTGGTGGACCATCCTTTCCCATTTCTCCTGGTTGACCTTTGTCACCTACGGCTCCAACCGGTCCTTGGATTCCGAATTCACCTTTCAAACCTGGAATACCCTACACCAAAAGAAAGTTATGCTGATAATTGGTAGCTAGAAGGTTGGGAGTGCTTACAGGAATCCCGGGAAGGCCTAAAAATATAATACAAATTGTAGAACAAAAAAAATATTCATGAATATTGACAAGATTTGCAGTAATCTTACCTCGCTCGCCTGGAAATCCCGGTAGACCTAAAGAAACAAAGTTTTGTGTAATGAAAAAGTAAAGCCCAGATTCAAATTTTTAGATCTACCTGGAGGGCCTAGACTTCCTGTCTTTCCTGCGCTACCCATTGCTCCCATTTGTCCGTCCTTCCCTCGTTCTCCCGGCCTACCTCCTTCACCAGGTAATCCAGGAGTCCCTAAAATTCCAAAAATTCCAATGAGTTTTTGTGTAGTAAAGGGCAAGAAATTCTAATTTGGAAACTAACCTGGCTCCCCTGGCAATCCAATAGGACCTATATAAAGGAATATAATTTGTAACATCACAATATAAAATCATAGTGTATCAATTTTCACCGTGAATACCTGGTTCTCCAACTGACCCACCACTTCCAACTACCCCTGGACTTCCAGACGAGCCTAACTGTCCGGCTGCACCCTTTTTCCAAAAGAAATATTTTAAATTTTATCAAAATTTTCTAAAGTTGAAGTAACTTACAGGTGGACCACGTTCACCCGACGGCCCACTAACACCTACAAATTTATAAAATATAAAATGTTGAAAAATAAAATATAACAATTGAACTGACCATCCTTTCCCGAGGGTCCAAGTGAACCAGCAATGCCAGAAAACCCTCTGGGTCCTTCACTTCCTCTTTCTCCTATTGGTCCAATTCCCCCTGATGAACCAGGCTGTCCAGTGTCACCTAATATCATATATTATGAATATTAGCAGCGCCATCTAATGATCACTCCTTTGGAATAACGACAATTTCTAACCCTTAGGACCGTCTCTTCCATCTCTCCCACGTTTTCCACGAAGACCTCTGAAGGCTTGAGGCCCTTCGGGTCCACGCTCCCCTTGTTGACCAGGATTACCCTAAAGAAAATAATTAGTTTGAATCTCAAAATAATTGAGAAATTGAATCTTCTTACTCGCTCTCCTTTTTCTCCTGAAAGTCCGGGACGCCCCTCAGATCCTAAAAAAATATAAATTTTTGAACCAAGTTTGAATGTTTTAAAAAACGTTCATGATCTAAAAATAGGTATAAATACTAGGGGTCTACCTTTTCATATTGCACACTTTCACACTTTCACAGAAGTGTGAAGGAGAAGTGCGAAACTCCTCCTCAGAAAGTGTAAAGAACCAATTACAGAAGTGCAGAAAAACAGGTCTCACCCGAAAAAATTTCATACTTGAGCACTTTCACACTTTCACAGAAGTCTTTACAAAAGTGTGAAAACACGCCCCAAAATTCAAAACTTGCCAATGAGACTCCATAGCGGGACAAAGTGTGAAAGTGTGAAAGTGATCAAATAATTTTTTTCACACTTGTTTACACTTCTAATTCTCCGTCAATTTAAAACGTGATTCAAAACTTCAGATTTTCGTTTCAATTGTTTTCAAGATTTTGATTAACGACAAAAATCATTTGAAACAAAATTACCTGCTCAACCTCAATTAAATTCAGGTAAATTTCATCTTCCTTTGACTCATTAGCAGAACCAAGATCCTCCAAATCGTGCAAAGCATCCTCAAATTATATTGCAAATAATATTTTTACTAAATAATAGTAAATAACTAAATAACTTTACTAAATAATTTAATTAATAAAACTCAAGTAGAAGTTACTTCAAACCTAGGGCTAACCCGATTCCTCTTCACACTTTTGCACACTAGTACAGAAAGAGTTGAAATATTTTCAAGTGTGAATTGTATAGAGGTCTCACCCGTTGTAGCTTCACACTCATGCGCGCTTCAACATAAAAGTGTGCAATAAAGTCATCTGTGAAAGTGTGAAACTAAAAAGGTAGACCCCTACTATAATGTATTATGTACGTAGTTTTTAAATCAACTTGCCTTTATCTCCCTTGTCTCCTGGAGCCCCAGGATATCTGGAGTAAAATTTTTCATAAAATGTTTTGAAACCTAATTTATTGAATAATTATTTTAATTTACCCAGGGAATCCAGGAACGCCTATTTTTCCTCGTTCCCCAACTAGGCCCGGAGGCCCTGCTTCACCTCGAGGCCCTTCATTTCCTAATTTATTAAATTCCAATTCAAGTTTTTAACTCATCGTTTTTTGCTACTGCGCGTTGGATGAAATGGTTCGGAGTTTTACTATGGATCTAACCTTTAGCTCCTTCCGGTCCCTGAATTTCGAGGGAAAAATATATGTAAAGAATTAAGGACTTAGAGATAAGATTTCAATCAAATTAGTATCTCACTTCTAGGCCAGGTAGACCTTGTGGCCCGGTGGCTCCATGAGGACCTGAAAATAGTAAGATGATTTAAAACAAGATGTAAGAAATTCTCATAGAACTTTCATGCGTTGTTTCACTCCAAGATGGCGACCCAAATCTCTTTTTGTTCCCAAAGGTCCCTTACCCTAGGAGCACCAACGGAAGTGTTCCGAAAGGATACTAAGGTCCTATCGGAAAAAAAGTAATAAATTCTGCCCGCCATTTTGAGAAAAAGTCCCCTCTAACACCCGCCTACTCTAATAAAATTTGAAAAGTATTTTTTAATTCAATTTGACTTCTTACCTGGCGGTCCAATATCACCTTTTTCACCCTCTGGCGACCGCTCACCCTTATCACCTATCCATAAGTAAAAATTTTAATTCTTGATTCTGATTACTCATAAGTTACCTGCGATTCACCTTTCTCGCCAGTAGCTCCACGTTTGCCATCCTCGCCTTTTACACCCCTCCCTCCAGGAGGTCCAGTCAAGCCCTTAAAAGTAGAATTAAAAAAAATAATTAGTCTTTAATAAATAAATATTATCTTTAGCATATTTACAATAAATTGAATTTTTTGGGTTGGAAACATAAACACAACCTTGTTATAGGATAAATCAATCTCCTTACCTGTGGTCCCTTCTCACCCATATCCCCCTTACTTCCAGGAATACCTAGAATTAACAATTTACAATAAATACCTTCCTCTCGTTGATCTAAAAGAGTTTCTGGAAGTCGTTTTTGAAATTACCAGGGTTGCCATTATGTCCAGCGACACCTAGATTCAAAATATGAAACTATTTTATTATTTTTCGTTGAAGGTATTTACTATTTTGTTCAATAAAAACAAAAACTTCGCTGTCTTACCGTCAGCACCGGGGAGACCTACCGAGCCTAGAGTGATAAAGAAGAAAAAAATTTTGTAACAAAAGTCTTTCAGAGAAAACCGATTATTTTTACTTTCATGTGGCCACATAGCACATACCTGGTTTTCCTTGGGGTCCGATTTGGCCTTGAGGCCCGATTGGTCCAATTGGTCCGGGAGATCCTTGACTTCCTTAGTTGAAAGAAAAATTATTCATTATTCCTGTATTTTGTTTGCAATACAATAAAGTAATTAATACCAACCAGATGCTCCACTTTGACCTGTCGGCCCCGCTACTCCTGTTGCCCCTTGGTTTCCTTTGGGCCCCGAAGCACCTATAAAGAAATAAGAATTAAGAAATAAACCGAAGATTAAATTAATTCACTTGTCAAGTTTGTAACCTTCAGATCCAGGAATTCCGGGCTGTCCGGACACACCGGGGAAACCTCGGGGTCCGGGAAATCCTCTAGGACCCTAAATAGCCAAGCTTAATTTGTTAAATACAGGTAACCATCGTAAGACTTACATTACCTAAATTCAAAAAGTTGACCTTACCATTTCTCCTGGCTGACCCACTAAACCCATCTGGCCTTCGTCTCCTTGAGGTCCTGATTTAACAAATATCGAAACATTTTAGAACGACTCGATTTAATAAGTTACGCAAAACTGTAGAGCGAAGTTAATCTTTGAGGAAACGTTTCACAAAGCGCAGCCGTCAAGACCAATAATGTTAGAATGAAGAAGCTAAGCAAATATGAACAAAATCGAACTGACGTAAAATTTATTAATTTTGCTATATAAACGAGTAATTTTTTTAGTATTCACCTTCATTTCCTGAATTCCCTTTATCTCCAGTCGCACCTTTCTCACCCCTGTCACCTTTGTCACCAGGAAGACCAGGGCTAAAAAATTATAAAATTTTTTAACTTAAAGTCCCCTTTGTAACAAGAAAGTTTGACCGTACATTCCAATTGGTCCTTGCTCTCCTTTCTCACCTAATGACAGAAATCGTGAACTGATTATACATTTTAAATAAACTCAGCTACTATGTTGACAAAATATGAAAGCTTACCAGGGGGTCCACTCGTCCCGCGCTCACCATCTCTTCCAGCACGACCTCGTCTTCCATCGCGTCCCGGAAGGCCAATTTCTCCTCGTGGACCACGTGGACCTACAAGAAATTAGACATTTAAATTCAATTTATAAAATAAAAAATGTTTAAAAATTAATTAACAAACCTCCTTCACCCATTTCCCCAAGCTCTCCTGTCGACGTAAGAGTAAAAGACAAGGTTAATGAGTATACCCTTTACTGCGCATCCACTAGAACCAGATAAAACATTAATTTACCTTTCGTTCCTTCCGGTCCAGAGGGTCCTGCCTGTCCAGGAAGCCCTAAAAAATCTCAACTATCAGTATCAAATTTACTTAAAGAGTTTAGATTTATATTAGATTTAATTAGTTCACCTGTTAAGCCCATAGGTCCTGTTGGGCCTTGCGTAGCCATCTAAAATTTACTTCAAATAAGTGAAGTTTTTACTGTAAACTCTTAGAATGTACCATATGCTGTGCAAGCATTTGTCTCAACGCTTCTGCCGTTGCATCTGGACCTTTCGAACTACCACCTCCACCACCAGTCGTAGCAGAGCTTAACTATAAAACAATATTTTATAGCGGTTGAAAAATACAAAAAAAAAAAAAATAACTGANTGCATCTGGACCTTTCGAACTACCACCTCCACCACCAGTCGTAGCAGAGCTTAACTATAAAACAATATTTTATAGTGGTTGAAAAATACAAAAAAAAAATAACTGNTTGCATCTGGACCTTTCGAACTACCACCTCCACCACCAGTCGTAGCAGAGCTTAACTATAAAACAATATTTTATAGCGGTTGAAAAATACAAAAAAAAAAAAAATAACTGAAAAAAAAAATGAGAACTGACGGGTATCATGAAAACATGACCAGGGGGTCCTGATTGTCCCATCATTCCAGCCAATCCATCTCTTCCGGAGTCACCAGGTTCACCTATGAAGTCGCCCATAGTGTTAATCTAACAAAATCGATGACAAAAAAATTTCAAATTTACCTTTAGGACCTTGTAATCCCGGTAAACCTACAAATCAATATTTACATGGACGAGCTATGAATAATCATGGAAGAATAATTTATCAGAAAAGCAATGGAGTCATGAGTTTACCAACCAGTATATCCTCTCGGTCCTTGCGATCCTCTAATATACTGGATAGTTGGGGCTTGTTCTTCAATCTACAATTCCAACAATTAAAAAAAATTATAATTAATTCCAAGTACAACCNTAAAAAAAATTATAATTAATTTCAAGTACAACGCCTGAACATACCGGAACTGTATCATTCCCAGGAAACTTTCCTTCGCCATTCTCTCTAAATGCTGGATTGATCTCTTCTTCAGTTTCATCCGGAAGTGGCAAGTGACAATCTGGCATATACTTGCTACAAACTTCATAAGCAGCATCCGGGATTGGAATAAGAAGTAATTGCTGGATGTCTCCCATGAAGAAAGCTTTTTCATTGAGGAGTTGTTGTCCAATCAGAAGAACACCTGTATTAGCTGGAGTTGATGCAGGACTACGGTTTAAAATCAGAGCTCCAACTTCACGACAGTCAATCAAAAGTGTTACTGAATTCCCTTTGACACTCAAACCCATTCGGTGCCATCTGAGAAAGGTTTACTTAATTAATTTCATTTACTAATTTATCAAAAAATTAATTAGAGATAATCGTCACTGACTTTCCATCGTTGATGGTTACATCAAAAGAGACGCGGTAAACGTTCGGTGGCTCTGTTTCATTATCCTAAAAATTAAATACGAAAAATTTTTTTATAAAATTTTTAAAAGTTAATAGAAATTATTTAATTCTGTAAGCATACCTCGTATACTAATGTGATCCTGTCATCTAATTCCAGTGCTAACTGTTCNAAAATTATTTAATTCTGTAAGCATACCTCGTATACTAATGTGATCCTGTCATCTAATTCCAGTGCTAACTGTTCATCACCTGCATCATTGTATACAGTGAAGAGAACCGACCTTGAATCCGCTTCTAGCCTAAACGTCGATACTACAGAAAAATCTTGTGGGAACCTTTCTGTAAATAAAAAAAANCTTGAATCCGCTTCTAGCCTAAACGTCGATACTACAGAAAAATCTTGTGGGAACCTTTCTGTAAATAAAAAAAAATGAAAATTACCTACCAATACATAAATAAGCTTCCTTACAAGTACAGTTAACCGGCTAAAAATTCTTCTAAAACTGTATACTTACCAGTGAATAATTGTTCTGTGTTAACAGTGAGTGTAGCTTTCGATGAAGTTTTGTATGCTATGTCCTGTACTCTGTCAGAATCTTCATCATCTGAAATAGGACGCTTATCGCAAAAACCTTTTGTTTTAGAGATACCGAATGGAATTTCGCGGATTTTGGTTTCATCTAACAAATCTACGGATCCTGAGTTTTAAAAAATGCAAAAAAAACAAACATCAAATTTGATAGAAATCGCTTGTACATTTTTTCGATTTTGGGTCAAAAATTGGTAATTNACGGATCCTGAGTTTTAAAAAATGCAAAAAAAACAAACATCAAATTTGATAGAAATCGCTTGTACATTTTTTCGATTTTGGGTCAAAAATTGGTAATTTTTTCTCATAATTGGTTTCTTTATGAAGCAAATGATAATAATTCTAGACGAATATAAGTTGCATAAAAGGCTGTTGAACTTTTCTACACAGAAAGNCTTGAATCCGCTTCTAGCCTAAACGTCGATACTACAGAAAAATCTTGTGGGAACCTTTCTGTAAATAAAAAAAATTGAAAATTACCTACCAATACATAAATAAGCTTCCTTACCAGTACAGTTAACCGGCTAAAAATTCTTTAAAACTGTATACTTACCAGTGAATAATTGTTCTGTGTTAACAGTGAGTGTAGCTTTCGATGAAGTTTTGTATGCTATGTCCTGTACTCTGTCAGAATCTTCATCATCTGAAATAGGACGCTTATCGCAAAAACCTTTTGTTTTAGAGATACCGAATGGAATTTCGCGGATTTTGGTTTCATCTAACAAATCTATGGATCCTGAGTTTTAAAAAATGCAAAAAAAAACAAACATCAAATTTTATAGAAATCGCTTGTACATTTTTTCGATTTTGGGTCAAAAATTGGTAATTTTTTCTCATAATTGGTTTCTTCATGAAGCAAATGATAATAATTCTAGACGAATATAAGTTGCATAAAAGGCTGTTGAACTTTTCTACACAGAAAGNCATGAAGCAAATGATAATAATTCTAGACGAATATAAGTTGCATAAAAGGCTGTTGAACTTTTCTACACAGAAAGAGAAATTAATCTTTGGCTCCAATGGAATTGACCCCCCTGATAAGAATATTAGACGTCGTTGGATTAAGTGTTAGTAATACGAATAATTCTATTGAAGGAGGCTATTAATAGGGTAATTCATTCAGAAAAATTCGGACTTACCGATTGGTAGTTGATCTCCTCTGGATCTTCCCAGAATGAAACAATAGAAGAGCAATACAATGAAAGTTGTACTTAAAACTAACAAATTTGACCTTCTAGCTCTGTGCCCACTCATTTTCAAAAAAAAAAAAAAAAAAAATTTTTTTGAACAAAATGGTTTCCAAAAGTTAAAATCTCAAAAAAACTGAAAAGTTCACTATTCAAACAAAAGTTCACTCAACAACACTAATAACTAATTTTAAACGAAAGTGGTGAAAGGCCGATTAGAAATTCTTAGACCATTTTTCTTCTCAACACAACGCAGTCCAGGACATATTCTTTGATTTCATGATTATTATATTTAAAAATTGTTTACCAAGATGATTTTTTTTTAATTATTCACATCNCATATTCTTTGATTTCATGATTATTATATTTAAAAATTGTTTACCAAGATGATTTTTTTTTAATTATTCACATCGAATCTTGATCTTAGGCCAGCTGAAATTGTTTTGTCCAGAGAACGACTCTGGGATCATTTTCTACGTTCCTAGGCCATAAACTGATAATATTTTTACACCACCTTTCAATAAAGATACCTCGAAGTAAATTCAAAATTTCAAATTCTGGAAATAAGAATGAAATATTGAAAATTGAGTAATTAATTTTGAATTTTAAAATTTCGTTGGGGATATTCTTATTGAAAGAGCCAGGAGTCTCGAACATGTGTTTGAAATGAAAAGAGTGTGATGACGAGACAGACGTAGGTCGTCGTATATGTCACTTCCACTTTCCAAGGTCCTTAGCGAACCATTCCTTCCGGTTCAAGGAATGTTTTACTGGAAATGAGGAATCAGTATTGTAAAGCCGACTCAATTTTAAAACCAACCAAGAAAAGTGTATATTTTTTGGTGTAGTTGACAAAAAAAATATATAGACACTACTGAAATGGGTTCGCCATTTCCCTTTCATTGAACTTAGCTGATTTAAGAATTCTCCAGTCACAGGGCTATATTATAAAAAAAATGTTAGTGACAAGAGGAGTCCAAGATTATCTTGTTTTGTGTGAAGTAACTCTTCTTAGTCCTTTGACCCTTTTCCTAACTTCCTTATTACCCATAGACTAGTTTTGTAAAACTAGGGTATTCTGATCGTCATGTCCGTCTGTCCGTCTGTCCGTCTGTCCGTCTGTCAGTCTGTCCGTTTATCCGTCTGTCCGTTTATTCGTCTGTCCGTCTGTCCGTCTGTCCGTCTGTCCGTCTGTCCGTCTGTCCGTCTGTCCGTTTGTCCGTCTGTCCGTCTGTCCGTCTGTCTGGATTCATCGTGCTAATCAGTTGGAAACTGGTGCTGTTTATAAGAAACGTGTTTATAGAGAGAATTCAGCACATATGACACAAATAGGGCTAATCTGAAGAAACTCATAGACCCGGGATAATTATTTTATTTTACTTGAGTATACTTGATAAGTTGTACTTAACGATTCTATGTAATTGGTAACAGTTCATACATTAGTTCTTTTTTATAAGTTCATTTAAAAACAGTACTATAGTTCGTGATTGCCTCTTGTTTTATATGTTGAACCGTATTTCGGCTTATTTTTGTACGTATTCATATATAACATACATAACTACCTCTAATGGCTTCAAGTGTATTTCCACGAATATCTCAGTTAGATATAGAATTATTATGATCATGACACTAAAGTATCTCAGTTACCAAAGGCTTTGTCATCAATACCTACGGTTTCAAGATACGATTTAGTCTACGGGTGCATACTCCGTTACTACAATTTTTTTTTTCATATTATTCTCTGCATTAGCTATCATTATCATAATTAAAGCAAGATGAGAGAACAGGAAAGACTTATTCACGCTTTGCTTTTGCTCTCCTCTTTTATACAATCAATTTATCAAAAATATGAACAAAATGGTAGTAAAAGTATAGAAATTAAATAAGTTGGAAAGAAAATTTTCAAAATACACACTTTTTTTTAAAGAAATCATTTCTGGCTCAAAGTTATACAGTTTTTTTAAGTTTATACCTGAAATGTCTCCATGGTGTAAACCATGAAATAATTATCCATTTCTTACATTAGTACGACTCCAGAATTATCAAAATAAACAAATTCTGATATGAATTGCTATAAAAATTACTGTCATATTCGTTAATAATTCTTGAAGATTTGTCATTGGTATGCAAAAAAAAAGTTGATATTTAATGAGTCAATTCTCTCCTCATACAAAAAACTATAGATTAATGATAATATCTTTTTAGCAATTCTACTCAAATCTGCAAATCATAACAAATTTGGATTTGTAGCAAAACTATGAGAATTCTGTCGATATTTGTAATAAAATAAAGGTATGAGTTTTCAGCTGGCGACATAATTGTTGTTAATTAGACAGCTGACTTGTGGGTAGCGTACGACTAAGCCCATTCGTTTCTTGCTGCAGTTAATGAATTCTTGATTCTCATCCCTTATTCTCTTGTCATTGGCACGATTCTTCCTCATTTGCGAATATGTTTCGATGTAGAAGTTTGTGAAAAGAGCGATGAGTGTGACACAGTAGACAATTACATACCAATTGAAGACATATGGGAACTTGCAGTCTGTCGTCATTCCGTTTATCAAGTGGACAATTATCATTCCAAATTGAACCTAGAATTTGAAAAAAAAAAAAAAATTTTTTTTAAAATATAAATTTGTCGATGTACACGGCGTATTTTTAAGACAGACAATGAAAATTTCTTATTAATATCCAAAAAAAAATCAAGTTTATACGCTAAGGAGTGATAGGTAAAGTGAAATGGGTAGATGGCGTACTAAAATTGACATCAAATGATTATGAAATCAGTCAATTTCATTTGACTAAATAATTGTAGTCTGATAATTCTAGAAATGTAATTATCCGAACTCTGATGCATCCAATATCCAAACATGTCGACCATAAGGTTCTAGACTTTACCAATTGGAGTTGGGTAATGTATCGCTTCCACCAGAGGTATTTTTGAATTCCTGGACCAAATGCAGAGAGGAAGTAGTAGCCATACATGACCACATGGACAAAGGAATTGATCATACATTGGAAAAAGACTAAAAATCAATTAACATAAATTAATTAATAATTATTTAATTGTAAAATTTATGATGGTGGAATTACTCTGTCCACCAGCTGTATACTTAGCTCCTAACCACCAGTTGAGAATCATTGAACCATGATGGTAGACATGAAGAAATGAAACCTGAGAATTTTTTTTTCTTAAAATAAAAAATACGGTGTCAAATAAATCAATGATTTTGGAAAAGAAGAACCACCAACAAGCAGCCGCCATCTGAAATAATTCAAATATCTCACTTTCTTCAAGTAAAATTAGAAAATGACTTTTGTTTTTCTGTTACAGGAATTAAAAAATTGAAAAATTAGGTGTAGCAAAATTTTTAATTTCATACTCGAACACCCAGAGGAGAGTCGCTGTAATCAACTGGTTGACATCGTAGGCTGTAGCCTGAGTAATATGCACTCAGTAAGAACTAATTTGAAAAGAATAAAGTAAATATTATAACTATACTAAAAATTATATATTATAACTATACTATGACTAAAAATTGTTTCTGAAAAGCCTAAATAAGAAAAATAAATGGTTTAAAATCAAAACTTACTTCTTTAAACATATAGGCTGAAATCACAACTTGGATCAAGTTATAAAGTTTCAGTACACTACGCAGCGTAAATGGTTTTCTGTTCTCCATTAATTTTGGACCCACCAATACGATTCCAAAGTAAGTCGTCAGAATGATTATGATTGGTGTCCATCGTTTCATCAGGAACCAATTTATCACGCGTTGATCTGTAACAATTAATTTGAGATTAACTCTTTCTTATTAAGATATAACACCCCATCTATTTTGAATTATTGATTTCTAAAGATTGGATTGGTGGATTTATTTTTGAGATTTCGTCTTCATTAAATGAATTTTTATGAATTTTCAACCTATAAAAAAGTTTCAATTGCCTAAGAAGTTTATTTGAATTTTTTAAATTTCACCTGGAAACAAATCCTCATACACTCCATGTTCCCCTTGTTTAATAGAGAACAATATTTTGGAATTATTAATCGAGATCCTCATAAGGAGGTGACGCTGGGATTGATTATCTGATCAGCATTATCAGACTTATAACGTCACCCTCCTTATGAGGATCTTGATTACCAATTCCGAAATAACCCTCAGGCCGGTTCATCCATGTTCGGTTAGTCTTAACCAATGATTAGTAAAAATTTAATTAAATATTATATTTTAATTGGAAAGAATCTTGGAATTAACTTTAATCATTGATTCATTGGATACAGGACGATTGGTATAATTCCCAATCCGCTAGATCGAGCGGTCATTGAGATAATTTAGTTCTTGAATTTGGAACTATTTGACTATTTAATGGACGATTAACTCACCGACCATGGTACAACTGGCCATCAGTATGATTAGCACAGTATCTGAATGAAATGACTCCTACACATCGAGATAAGAAAATTTTATTAGCAACTTCTAATGAGAATTTATATGCTTGTATAAATAACTAGTTTCTTATGAATAGCAGAGTCTGACTGAAATTTGATTTTTTCTAAATATCGGTGCTAGTTTATAGATAAAAAATTATGAAATGATACTAATTCCTATCTTTGCTTTGAAACAAAGCATACGAACGAGTAGACAGACAGACAAGACAGTCTCATTAACCCCTGCGCTGTTCGCGGTTGACAACAAAATTTTTCTTTTTTTTTCACAGTAAGAGAATATTTCATATGAAAGATAAGAAATTTTGGTTGTGAGACATCCATTTTACATGATTTCCTCACGCACTGGCTGACATAATTTGAATTAAAGAGTGTGCTCAGAGGTGGTGTCACTTCTCTTTCCCACATGGAATTCACTGAAAACGAGCACAAGTTTACTGGCCCAACAATCAACCTAGATCAGTAAAATGGAAACGAGTTTTTTGGCACTCTTTCATTCTCACTCTATGATCAATCAGACTCTGTTTACAAAATGCAGTGAACCTTGTTAATAAGTTGTTTTTATTCTAGCATACTGCAGAGCATTATTTTAAACTTAACTTTTTTTCACTGCTGCCAAAATAAATTACTCAACTAGCTAATAATGAAGTTAAAATGTGTAACTTAATGTATAAAAAACCCGAATTTCTGACTGCTCTGAGTATTGACCATGTAGACTTGATCTTATTATTACCCGTATACTTCGTTGCTATTAAGAAGGTATTGTAACCGTCTTGTCTGTCCGTCTGTCCCGTCTTTAATCACATTGTTATCTATCACTATTTTTGGAAATGTGTGGTTTTAATGTACAGTGTTTTAAAATGATTTACCTCTCTTTGAAAATTAAATATCTCCCAAATAGGTGGATTAATCTGTATATTGTTTTTGTCTATTTGAAAGATCTAAATGAATTTTGTATACCTTATCCATGGACAGTGAAAATGAATATATTCAATGAACGTTTGAAGCGAAGAACTTACTAATTTAGAATTTCGATAGTATGGAAATTTTTATCACAAAAATGTAGGAATGCGCATGGCGGTTGAGTCACAATAGAAACTGTGCAATGACGTATTTCAACTAATTAGAAGTTGGAAAGTTAACTAGAGAGTTTATGGTTCTAGATTACCTACCTATGATTTTAGCTTAATAGAAATCTCAATTTGGAATTTCCAGAATTTCGTTTCAAGTTATTGGTGGTTAGTCTACGAGTGATTTCACCGTTACTAAGGTTTATTTGATTTTACTGTAATGTTAAGACCTCGAGTCTGAAATTCTATATTATAAAAGTAGAATATTTTTATACTTCATTTTTTAAGTTAGGTTTAAGTTAAGTTCTTTAAAAAAACTTGGGAAAAATTATAAAGGAAAAGTTTGGGTTAAAATTCGAAAGAGTAACTCTTTATACTTAAAATGAGTTTGTGATGATTAATCTACATGGGAAAACAAATCACAATTTTTTTTAGATATAAAAACAAACTATTTTTTCTTGTCATTTTTTATGATTTTTACAAGATAAAATATTTGGATCAAAAATTGAAAACTTTATTATGGATTTAGATTTTGTCATTTGGTACAGTAATGTTTTTTGTTCAAGACTGTATTGCCTTTGCCAAAGTAAATAGCAAGAAAGTATATATTTTTCATAAAAATCATGCTCTGTAAATTTTTAAAATTTTTATTGTTTTAATTTGNATGGGAAAACAAATCACAATTTTTTTTAGATATAAAAACAAACTATTTTTTCTTGTCATTTTTTATGATTTTTACAAGATAAAATATTTGGATCAAAAATTGAAAACTTTATTATGGATTTAGATTTTGTCATTTGGTACAGTAATGTTTTTTGTTCAAGACTGTATTGCCTTTGCCAAAGTAAATAACAAGAAAGTATATATTTTTCATAAAAATCATGCTCTGTAAATTTTAAAAATTTTTATTGTTTTCATTTTGATTTTATTTACATTTTACTCACATATTTTTGAAGACTAATAACAACTTTTATGAACAAGTTTTACTGCAAGAGAGTACAACCAAAACACAGAAAACTCACAAAACGAGTTCGTAAATATTCAATTGATCTTGCTAAACTATTGTCCCACAAACACAAAATGTTTGGAAAGTTTCGAAATCCTATTGTGAAAATATTGCAATGACATTGTAAAAAAAATGTCGCTGAGTGGAAAACTTTTTTAGAATATAATTTGTAGACTAATTAATTATTAATTTTAACTCTACCTGGCTTGTGATCGTAGATGGTGTTTGTTAAGCCATAAGTAACAACCATGACGTAGAGGATGACAATAGCTAGTGGTGTTTTCATCATCTTGACAGCTTTTCTATTAGTTTAGAATACCGTTGGAAACTCCAGACTTCCACGCGACCTATAAAACTCACAAAAATGGCTTTTCCTATGAGTTCAGAAGGTTAAACTGAGACTGCGCCCTTTCAAGAGATCCCACACAAGCTTCTACGCTTAAGTGGTCCTCAATTTCTCTGATTAAAAACTTTTTGGATGCCTTGGATCTTATCTTACACTCCCCAATTCATCCACCTTTGTAATAAGTAGAGAAAAATCTTAAGGGGTAGTAGAAAGATTTTTTAGCAAACACTTTTGCAATTACAATTACAAATTGCAATAGGATTGGGTAAGACTGAGNGTAGTAGAAAGATTTTTTAGCAAACACTTTTGCAATTACAATTACAAATTGCAATAGGATTGGGTAAGACTGAGGAGATGAAAAGATGAAAGATTCTCTCATCCTTTTTAAAATTCTCTTATGCACAGTCAACAGTAGAAATTGCACNGGAGATGAAAAGATGAAAGATTCTCTCATCCTTTTTAAAATTCTCTTATGCACAGTCAACAGTAGAAATTGCACAAGTAGTAACACAGAAAAATTAAGGAATTTGTCTACATAAATTTTTTACTTTTTGCAAAATCAAAAATGAGTTTCATTAATAAAGCTTTTTAATATGCATTGTTCACACTTCTACCCAAATAGTGAGTTATAGATGGTTCAAAAAATCATATCAAAGTATTGTTGTGAATAATTGTAAAAAGAGTCAATGACTTGCGTTTTAAATCGCTTGGGCTTATCATTAAGTAGTATTTGTGAGTGGCACAAGGTTTGGTGATATAGTATTGAATTAAGTATTACAGATAATTATTAAAACTTACAACAACCATATATGAACTAAAATATAGATTAAAATCGATAACAGGATTTGGTCAAACGCATTACAATTAATTAACTTAAGAGAATAATAGCAAAATAAAATATAAATCATGTTTTAGGATTTATCACAATTAAATTTAAATATCAACTAATTCAATCTGCTGATTGGCACAATGTTACAAGTTTTCATGAAACTAGTCAATTGGTCTGGGATTTCAGCAAGAACTTCTTTCGCGAGTTGTGCTTTTGCTAATCGAGCCGTAGTGTCAAAATTATTTGGATTATTTGCCATACCTGAAGATGGAGCTTGAGTATTGGAAGCTGCCCAAGTGTAAGCATCTCTATAAGGTACAAACTGTACAATGTCCCTCGCTGCAACCACGCCATTTGAGGAGAGTCTCACAGTGTCACCATCCAATTCCTCCATGGCTGTAAAATCAGCTCCACCAACTCCCACGATTAAAATTGAGAGAGGAAGTGTAGCTGCATTAACTATCGCCTGGAAAATACACAAGGACAATGATTAATGCAGTTGCTTACCATATTTTAGCGTAATCCTCGCCAACTCAACTGTCATAAAAAATAAATATGGTTTTCATTACTTCTTTTGTGAGTGGCATATCTGTTATGATTCCGTCAGTAATTATAAGTAAAATGTAGTAGTGATGCCCGTTCATGTTCTGCCTCGCAAGATTAGCAATGTCACGAATAATTGGAGCAAAATTGGTGGGACCATATAGCTGCACTTGGCTAATACAACTCCTAAAAGATTTAATTAAAAATTTCATTGAATAAAAAAAATGCTTACAAGAATTTTAATAAAAACATAAGTTAAAAAATTACCGATAATTTTCTAAAACTCCAGCGACACCGTTGCAGCAAGCTGAAGAAGAAAGTGTAACGGGGAAATGATGAGAAACTTCCCCATGGGGTGGAATTCGAGCACCAAATCCAAGAACAGGGAAATTTTTCGTAGCATCATAGTCTTGAATAATCTCCCCCACTGCTTGGATAGCTTGCTCGTATGGATTTGTTCGACTATTACGAGACATATAATGTAAACTGTTGGGAAACGTAGGATCACCATTTGAAGCAGTGAAGTCAATGGCAAAACAGCAATGGATTTGTGTGCCGCTCGTAATGTACTCCATAAACGTGTAAATGGGACTAACTCGAATCTGAGCAACTCGAATTTTCGAAGGGATTGTTCTCTGTTTCTTTCCTGCAAGCTGAAGACCGTCACAGCCCAACAATGCCATGAATTGGTTTACTGTTGTCACTGCTGTCCCAATGAGTTTATGGTAGCCATTTACTCCAACCTTGAAACATTGTATCTGAATTCCACGGTCCTTGTCTCCGTTACAGATGGTCCGCATCGAAAATGCCGTAGATTTCCAACTTGGATTTTCTCCACGGACAGCTTCACTTCGGTGACAAACAATGTAGGATCCTGTCTCATTGGCTTTGGAAAGAATATAAAAAACTTTAGGAGCAAAGAAACCGCAGAAACTTGAACCCATGAGACGACCTTCGAGACGAAGCGACAGCTAACCAAAAGTTATGACAAATTTAATTCCCATTTCTAAAAATATTTACAAATGAATTACCTCTTCTTTTAGTTGGGTCAATTCTTCAACAATTAAAATAATAGTTCCTTTGTAATTTCGTGTGAGTCGTGCAGGTGAAAGAGCCACATAAGCAGTATCTTTGTCTCTTAGCAATGGCAATTTGAGGCTATTAAACCCTGCTGCCACAATTTGTGCCAACTTGCATTCTGCAAATCCTAAGAAATCATGTCGGTCGAGATCAGCCGAAGGAGAATCTATATCATATACTTCAAATCGAAGAAACTGATCTTGTTCGAATGTGTAGTCCATAATAACCTAAAAACCAACTCAATACATCATTTTTCATTTTCATCCTTCTAGAATAATTAGAATAGAATAGAACTCAAAACTCAAAATACTTTTCCAACAAAGTCTGGATCTAAGGTGTCCCAAATGACTTCAGTTCTTAGAAGCNTTTTCATCCTTCTAGAATAATTAGAATAGAATAGAACAACTCAAAACTCAAAATACTTTTCCAACAAAGTCTGGATCTAAGGTGTCCCAAATGACTTCAGTTCTTAGAAGCTCTGCCCATCGATTGGATCCAATAGTCTGGTAGTACACAACACACATAGGATCCGATCGTGACAGAGTATCCATATCAGGAAGCTCCCTGTCAAAAATAAAATAAAATTACATCATTCAAGATGTACACAAATTATTAAAAATCTATATTCTAAAAATTATTCTGTTTTCCTTACCGACATGATATAGAAATTTCAACTGTTGAAGTTGGTGCAACAGCTGATCCTGGGATGAATTGGTTGTTCATTTTATGTTCGAGAACTTACTGTCGTCTCCCAAGGTTAACGAAAATCGAAATAAATAAGGTAAAGTTATAAACCAAAGTATATATAATAAAAGGAACCAGATGATTCCTATCGGTTATTATAATTACAGTAAAGTTTCAAAGTAAATAGACCTAAGGAATAAAGATAAACTTAGGTTATTTATGAGCAGTGAAGTTAAGTGGAGTGTTTACCACCAACAACAAGTTCGCACTCGGTGGTGTGGTCTCTCTCTATTTTTGTTGTGCTAAAATTGGAGTATTCATACCGTGTTCCGTGTCTGTCTTATGCGTCGTTCTTCTGTTCGTCTCATCTTTTTTTAGCATTCGCCCACCTTTTTTCTGCCAAAATGTTCCCATGAGTCATACTTTTCAGTCTGTATTGTCAGAATTTGTCTAAGAATAGTTTTCTGGAAAAAGGTCAAAGATCTGCGACGTTGGGGGACTTCAATTGACGTCATAGTTTGAGCTTGCTGATGTAATTACCAATCAACTTTCTACCTTGTTCTGTTGAGCCTCTCATTATCTCGTCGACGTCAAATGTTTGTAATATTTATGCAACAGGAAATAGAGACTTCAGTCCATTTTTCTAAATCGATAATAAATTTTGTCTACGTTTTAGAAATGGCTCATCTGTCTGTAACCGATGACAGGATCATAATTTGACAATTTATTACATGTCGTTAATTATTATTGTCGTTGTGGGGAAGGATATAACTTAAAAACGATCAAATGAATAAATTCCGTATAATTGTATACATCGCCATTTGCCCTGGTCGTCTACTTCATAATTCTCTCACCAAATCATGAAAAAATATGACGACTGACGACGACACCAACTTGTTCCGCATAAAATGCATAAATTATTTAATTTCAGAGTAGCATATAATTTTACAATAATGTGTTGTATAATTCTCCAAAGAAATATCTAAGAAATTTTACTTATTTTTGAAGATTTGTTATCATAATGCCCAACTTATTTCACGTATTTTGTGTATTGATTTTTTAATTACCATCATTTCGCGCATTCACATCCAGCATCCCTAATTTCGACAATTTAAAGTCTTAAGTTTAGTCTTAAGATTAGTTAGTGTCGGTATTAGTTGGTATCGGTCGAAAATTGAAACCGTGATGGTATGATAGTCCCATCCTAACCCGACGACGAAATTAATTTTTTGCCCATTCCGTTCTGATTTTGGGACGGGAAGGGTTGAATCTTAAAAATTCCAAAGATGGGTCAGGTGGAATATTCAAAAATTGAAAGGAAGGGCGGAATGGTTTAAAAATACCAATCACTGATCAAAAAGGTGGCAAAGGGTACATTCAAATTTTGGAAATATCATAGCTCAAATCTTTATCTTTGTTTTGTTACTCATAAAAAGTTTAAATTTTACAGTTAAGCAGTCCTTCGATTGAAAAAATTTTCTTATTTTTTAGACCAATTTTCACTAAAAGCTTGAGAAATGAGAATAAACGTTACAGGTGAAAATTTACAAAAAGTTCATTAGCTGGGTTTGAATCAGAAAAATATGATATGAGCGAATTAGGAGTTGAGAGTGAAAATGATGCTTCATCATTTGCGTCATTGATGAATCAACTCCATATTTAACTGCGTTTTTAACTAAATGTTCTGTTGCATCTCATCACATAAAGTCGCATAAATTGATATTACATAATTGACAGAGCAGGTTTGATTACATGATCACATGATTAATGATTACACAAATTATGATTAGAGATTACTAATCTGTAATCTATAATCAAACCCCTTTAAGTAATCTATAATCAACAGGGTTTGATTACGGATTTGCGGGCTTGTAATCATAATCAAGTAATCAAACCCCTAAATTATTTCATATGATTACATGATTACATATTATTGTTATGATGAACAACCGAAAACAAGCACGTCATATAGGAACTTTTTACCCTTTTCATTCTTGCTGAAACAAATCATGTCAAATCATTTTATACTAACACAAAACTTTTCTGTGCTTGGTTTCTACTTCTCTTGAATTTTTGTTTTAGAACAGNTCCCTTTTCATTCTTGCTGAAACAAATCATGTCAAATCATTTTATAAAGCCTAGGTTACAGATAGGTTATTTCGTGCGAAATGGAGCATAAATGAAAATTTCGTAAACTTTTTGATTTTTGGTATACAGTCTTTATTTTTCCGCCCCGANTGACAGTGTTCGAGTAGAATTTGGAAAATTGTTTCAAATATTAGATGGCAAGTATTTTCAACTTGTTTCGGTAGTTGGAAATAAGGTTAGCGCAAAGTTAGCATAAACTCCAGTCGCTGGAAGATGAAACATTATGGTAACTACATCTACTTTTGTGCTCGAATCACATCATGAAACTTTTTGCGCAATATTTAGTGAAAATTTTGGTGAAAACAATTAAGTGAGTACAGTTTTAGCGGAACCAAATTTTCTCTCAAAATACTCTCAAAATAGTAGTTTTTAAGTAATAACAAAGGTTTTGGTACCAGTACATTAGTTTTTACATTAGCATTCACATGATGATTTCCAAATGCAACCATGTTTGGATGGAAGTATCTTGGGAAAGATGATCAAGGATCATGAAATTTTTAAAAAGACATTCATATAAATAATGGACACACTATCGCGTCTACTCAAAAATTTTATCAATTCAATTCTTGTGCAAGAAGTTGCATGATGTAGTTAAAGCTAAGAGTAACGACGGATTGTTAGTAACTTTAGCACTCTGTTTTACATTTAATGCAAGATCTTAGCTCATGACTTCTTGTTTAAATAATTCTTGAATCAAACCATCGGATACCTGAGTATACTAACAGCAATGATGCTTGAAGTGTCTCGCAAATGTGCTGAAAGTTTCAAATTCTAATTCTTAAAGTGGGCGGAATTAGAGCAAAAAAAAAAATTTAGGCTGGAGAAAGCGGGTGCAAATTTTTAGGCGCACGACAGATTTATTGCTTTGCAGCAGAATAAAGTGGTAGACTCCAAGAGGAAACGGTGCCTAACACTTAGCTGAGCATCTCTTAGCAATAATTGTTTAGAAAATTTCCACCATATTGTGAAAGTGGCAATTTCTGGATAACTTTCTCCAATTCAACTTTCACCAAGGTTTTGAGTTCCTTCATATTTTTATTTTGTTTTCTACCAATATATTCTGCACGAGATATAGTTCGCGCAAGATTTCCAATTGGATTTAAGCCAAAAATGTAAAGTGGCAAAGTCATAATAATTATATTTCGTTGGTAAATATCTGTAACACTTAAGGCAGAGTACATTATCTACCACGAAAATGTCTTGACCTTAAGCATACTTGACTAAATACAAGACCAAATGTATGCAAAAATGTTCCTGGTACACGATAGGATTCTACCGAGGACTGGGGAAAGCTGACGGGCTCTTTACAGACCAAGTGAAAGTGGACAAAATCATAAGGAATACACCATTCGAATGTGTCTTGGAAATTGTGTTTTTAATTTCATAAGTGTTGCAGATGCAATGCAAACCATTTTAAGTTTGCGCAAGGAATAAAACTAAATGATATTGATGAATTTTTAGCTCATTCACACTACTTATGGAGGGAGGGAAAAAAATTTTTCTAGACATTTTTGCGGGGCATCCCGGGTAAAATCTTAAACAATGAGACAAAAATTGGACTCTGAAAAATTTTGTTGAAATCCAGGAACTGCAAGTACTGTTTTTATTATATTAACTGACTTATCAGTTGATGATGCAATTATATGGATTTATAGTTTCATATAACTCTGGGCTCATGTCGAATTACTATTGCAGTTGGAATAATTGAGTGAGGAATAAAATATATTGACTTGCAAAATTGTTTAAAATCAATAAAGACTACACAATTAACAATATAAACTAAACCTCTCCCAAATTTCTTAAATTTTTTTCATTGAAATATTAAAAGGAAACCCGAAATTCAAGAATATAACTTAACATTAGCTAAAATCAGTTATAAGTCTGATTTCAAAAAATTTCGTGCGCTTGGGATGATTGATTGACTGAGGACATTAATTCTTAACTTCCCTCCTTACATTGTGTGAATAAAANTTCGTGCGCTTGGGATGATTGATTGACTGAGGACATTAATTCTTAACTTCCCTCCTTACATTGTGTGAATAAAAAAATTACAGAGTTGAGAGTTGAAATATTTGCTTAGTGGTTTGATGTCAATTTCCAAATGAATATTTATCCTTAGAAAAATTGTGAAATCAACTAATAAGAATCCGATATGACTAGAAGACACCTGAATCAATTTAAAATTGATAACTTTGCCTCTTGTTTTGTCTTTGGCTACGATTCGCCAATTTTTTTGAAAGATATGATTACTTAAGTTTGGCTAACCTTGTTTGTACAGTNAGTCTGATTTCAAAAAATTTCGTGCGCTTGGGATGATTGATTGACTGAGGACATTAATTCTTAACTTCCCTCCTTACATTGTGTGAATAAAACAATTACAGAGTTGAGCGTTGAAATATTTGCTTAGTGGGTTGTTGTCAATTTCCAAATGAATATTTATCTTTAGAAAAATTGTGAAATCAACTAATAAGAATCCGATATGACTAGAAGACACCTGAATCAATTTAAAATTGATAACTTTGCCTCTTGTTTTGTCATTGGCTACGATTCGCCAATTTTTTTGAGACATGATTACTTAAGTTTGGCTAACCTTGTTTGTACAGTTATGTTCCGTATTGAAATATTACTGTGCTTTCTTCGATTTTTCCCAAAAATGACCAAGATAACTTAATGCCGCCTAGAATCAAAGTGGAAGGAACGTAGTCAACATGTAACAAATCGATAACAGCTGAGTAGTTAAGGGAGTGGGTTGGGTAATCAGTATTCATTTGATTTAATCACTAGGTTAACCATTGATTTATTGATCCATAGTGATAAATAAATTGATTTTTTCCACGTTCCAATTGGCCAGATTTTGGATTAACCTCAAAAATTAATAAGATCTTAAAAAATAACTCACCAAAAGATTGTTTACCTAAATTTCTGATAACGAATTTAATTTGTTTTGGACTCTTAAGATTAGGTTATTAATATAAATCTTTATTCAGAATTCACCACTGCAGGTTATGTGGACGTGATGAACCATCACTAATTTTTAAATCACCTGTAATCTTATGTAAACTTATTCTTACCCAAGGACAGCGATACATAAACTGCAGTGTTGAGTTTTGAATATAAGGAATTTCATGAATACACTAATCTTCAGAGTCTAGAACTAATTAAATTCAATATCAGAAATTTATGAAAACGAACCTTTTGAGAGTTATTTTCAAGATCTTATTCGAGGTTAATCCAAATTCTGATCAATTTTGANGTCTAGAACTAATTAAATTCAATATCAGAAATTTATGAAAACGAACCTTTTGAGAGTTATTTTCAAGATCTTATTAAGTTTTGAGGTTAATCCAAATTCTGATCAATTTTGACTTATCACTTTGAATCAATCAATCAATGGTTGACCTAGTGATTAAATCAAATAAATACTGGTTGTCTAACCCGCCCCCTAACTTCTCAGCTGTTGTCGATTTGTTGCATGTTGGCTAAGATCCCTTCACTTTTTGTTTCTTCACGCACATTAAGTCACCATGGTCATTTTTGGGGAAAGTCGAAGAAAACTCACAGTAAACTTTACAACAGAAACTTATAAAAATGAACCTTTGGTGAGTTATTTTTAAAGATTTTATTACGTTTTGAGGTTAATTCAACTCCTGGTCAACTGACTTATCACTGCGGATCAATCAATTAAATTTTGAAATAGTGTTAAATAAAATAAATACTGATTGCCCAATCCACTCCCTTAATTTCTAAACTGTTTACGATTTGATGCATGTTGGCTAAGTTCACACCACCTTTTGTTTCAACGCGTGCATTAAGTTACCTTGGTCATTTTTGAAGAAAGACGAAGAAATNCCTTTGGTGAGTTATTTTTAAAGATTTTATTACGTTTTGAGGTTAATTCAACTCCTGGTCAACTGACTTATCACTTAAATCAATCAATTAAATCAATCAATCAATTAAATTTTGAAATAGTGTTAAATAAAATAAATACTGATTGCCCAATCCACTCCCTTAATTTCTAAACTGTTCACGATTTGATGCATGTTGGCTAAGTTCACACCACCTTTTGTTTCAACGCGTGCATTAAGTTACCTTGGTCATTTTTGAAGAAAGACGAAGAAAGCACAGTAAACTTTAATGTGGAACATACTGCAATTTAGCGCATAATTTGGCTTGACGAAATCGCAAAATTAGTCGCTGTTACTCATTTAATTGACTACTTGATTATTAGATGGTTGCATAAAGTCGCCATAATCTCAATCAGACTGTTTTGATTCATAATTACTGTTAAAAACCTGGGTCATAATAAACTTGACTAAATGAACAATCGGGTGTAATGAACCATATTTTTCTGTCTAGCCTTTGACTTTATATCGTGAGAAATGAACTTATTTTGTTGACAAAATCAAGTAAATTTAATAAAACGCGTTGAGAATAAATAAATAAATTAAATTTTGTATAACTGAACCAAAGTTTTGCTATTATTTCGTGGTAAAGCGAACAAAATAAGACAATTATCAAGATATGAATTTATTATTATTCATGATTCCTTTTTCTAAATCGTAAGTAAATAGTAGCAGTGTGTTGAAAACATTCTACTCTTATTTTTCAATGTGTTTTCTAGTCGAGTAAATTTTGATTAATTTTGAAAGTGAGATAGAAGACTTTAGACAAAGGAATTAATAATAAGAATTAACCAAGGAAAATCACAAAGTTATGAACATAACGTCAAACTTAATATTTGTTCATTATTCGGCTCAAGGTTGCTATGAGGAATTTTGACGTCTTTGATAAGGTTATGACTACCCCATTGCTCAACTTCCAGCGAAGATTAATTAACCTGAGAGTGTGATGTTAAAATACCGAAGGTATATACGAACCTTTGTTAATACCGTCGATTCTTATCGTAGAATCNAACCAAGGAAAATCACAAAGTTATGAACATAACGTCAAACTTAATATTTGTTCATTATTCGGCTCAAGGTTGCTGAGGAATTTTGACGTCTTTGATAAGGTTATAACTACCCCATTGCTCAACTTCCAGCGAAGATTAATTAACTTGAGAGTGTGATGTTAAAATACCGAAGGTATATACGAACCTTTGTTAATACCGTCGATTCTTATCGTAGAATCATCATGCTCGTTAACTTAAATGACTACATTTAATAATTCGTATAGGATGTANCATCATGCTCGTTAACTTAAATGACTACATTTAATAATTCGTATAGGATGTATTAAAGAAATATTTTTTCGAAATTATTAGTTAATGATGCTTAATTTAGGCCATTGTTTCTTCTGTGATAATAAAATCCGTAGTTACAATTCGGAACAGAGTTAGTTTGTGTTTTGTAGCAATAATGACTACTACACCAATTCCAATTATCCAGGTATCATGCACATACTCAGAAAAAGACGAAATCTCACAAGGATTTGCAAATGTCTATTCCAAATTGGTCGAAATTATACGGACTCAATTTTGGCCGAGTGAAATTGAAAACAGTACAGGTGATTTCATTATAAAGCTTTTGGAAGCTCATGTGTCCCAAAGAAAGAAAGCGTCGTAAGATTTAAATATTTTTTTNGATTTCATTATAAAGCTTTTGGAAGCTCATGTGTCCCAAAGAAAGAAAGCGTCGTAAGATTTAAATATTTTTTTAAATAAATAATGTATTATGCTTAATAAATAATTTCTACATCAGAGCCCAAGCGATGATACACTTTTACCGCAGCCTTAAACCTCAACGTACATCTGATGAAGATTATATAAGCTTTGTAATGGCCTGGTGTATAGAAATCGTAAGTTTTCCTACCTTAAGTACTCAGGATACTTAAGGTACTANTTAATAAATAATGTATTATGCTTAATAAATAATTTCTACATTCAGAGCCCAAGCGATGATACACTTTTACCGCAGCCTTAAACCTCAACGTACATCTGATGAAGATTATATAAGCTTTGTAATGGCCTGGTGTATAGAAATCGTAAGTTTTCCTACCTTAAGTACTCAAGATACTTAAGGTACTAAAATTTTCTACCTTACGTACACCGGTTTCCATTTTGAAACCAAAAAAAAAAGTAAATGATTATGAAACTCAACTCAACCCTTTCAATATCAACAAGTAAACCTTAGGAACGGTATAACCACCCATAGATCTCAACAACTATAAAATGAAAGTTGTCTAATATTACTTATGATTTTTAATAAAAAATCACAAAATCTTGAAATTNAGGATACTTAAGGTACTAAAATTTTCTACCTTACGTACACCGGTTTCCATTTTGAAACCAAAAAAAAAGTAAATGATTATGAAACTCAACTCAACCCTTTCAATATCAACAAGTAAACCTTAGGAACGGTATAACCACCCATAGACCTCAACAACTATAAAATGAAAGTTGTCTAATATTACTTATGATTTTTAATAAAAAATCACAAAATCTTGAAATTATTAGATCAAGATCAACATGTTGAAATAATTACCAAAGCTTTTACTTTAGACATTTGAGTCATCAAAACAAAAAAACAAAAAATTCTAAATTTTCTTTAGCTTCAAGCTGCATTCGATATAGATGACGATATTGACGACATAGGAATTGGTCAGCGGAGGTTATCAACTATTTCCCAATATACGACTTTGATACCGAGTGCAAATGAAAGATTTATTTTGGAAAATATGGCTCATCGTTTACTTCTCTATCATCTCAGTGGACATATTGGAATTTTGGATATTTTGAACTTTTTTTTCACAGCAAGCTACAAAACTGTCATCGCTCAGACCTTTGCTTTAAAGAAACAGAATAACCCAAATCTTGACAGATTTACAATGGACTTGTATAGGACAGTGGCATCACATAAATCATCACATTATACATTATATGTCTCACTTGGAGCAGCAGTAGCACTTGTAAAACACTGCTTACTGACTTGAAAAAGACAAAAAAATTTTATACATATTTTTTTTTTCAAACTAGGCTGGAGTAACAGATCCAATGGTATATGATGCTTTAAGACTAACTTCTCTACACATCGGAATCTTGTATCAAATTCAAAGAGATATGATTGATTTCCGTGAAAATACTTCTAGAAATGGAGATGATATATCCAATGGAAATTTAACATGGTTAATAGTCAATGCTATGTTCCTTGCAGATGACATGCAACGTCGTAATTTACAGGTTTTATTATTATTAATTAATTAATTTTAATAATATGGTATTATTAATATGGTAATGAGAGATTGAAAACTTTTCTAAAATGACGAGTTAACATGCAGGAGTCTTATGGAACAGTCTTGGGAGAGTCGACGGTTCGAGCAATATACATGGACTTGAATATTCCAAAATTGTTCGCAAAGGCGGTAGAAGATGAATTCAAAATGGCTATCAAATTTATATCAACTCTTCCAGAGAGTATTCCTACTTTTGGTTTAAGAATGTTAGCTACAACAATTTTCAAACGAATGTGTGGACATGATTTCATACAGAATCAAAGGAAACAAGTCAAGGCAAATTCTGTCCCGAATATTACTGTCTCCTGTACGAATCTACTTAATCTTGTAAGATTTCCTACACCTGATGAGGAACATGATTGAAGATGAAAAAGGAAAATTTTTTAGAACCGATGATATCCAAATTAGCTAAATTTATTTACTACTGGATAGTCTCATCATTATTATGCTTTAATCCTGACTGTTTGGAAAAAAATTTTTTTTTTTCAAATGTATAAAAATTAAAAGTAGAAAAGTCATTTTGCGCCTGTGTATTCAGCTCGATGATTATGGAAGAATAGAGCGAAATTTGAACGTCAATTTTTTTTCTTTCTTCAGCAGCAGGTTTAATCAAAAACGAAAACTCTATGAAAACATTGTATTTTTTTTTTAATTTCGATAAAATGTAAGTTGCTGTTCTTGTGATTTTATAAGCTACAAATTTTTTATTTCAATTTTATGTAATTAGTGCTGAAAGGATTTTGAGCACTCCAAACATCATAGTGAATATGCTCATACGTCTCTTACATGTCCGTCTGTTTGAGCACCATATATTTTTTCATCTCATGATTTTTAAAGAACTCCTATTATAACAAAATTAAAAGGATTTTTATAATTTAAATTTTTATTAAAAATATAATTTTTTTAAATATTATAGGAGGCATTAGCTAGAAGAAAAATCTTAAGTTAATGAAAAATCAAAATGTGTTAAATTGAATTTCGTTATATCTATACGATTAAGAAAATGAACTTAAAAATGTTGAGATTTTAAAAATAGTTCGAAACATCAAATTTTTTTTAATTTTATTTGATAACAATAGTAGTTGCAAATTATTGACCTAAACTGACAACATTATGTTGTTGGTGGTAANATTAAAAGGATTTTTATAATTTAAATTTTCATTAAAAATATAATTTTTTTTAAATATTATAGGAGGCATTAGCTAGAACGAAAATCTTAAGTTAATGAAAAATCAAAATGTGTTAAATTGAATTTCGTTATATCTATACGATTAAGAAAATGAACTTAAAAATGTTGAGATTTAAAAAATAGTTCGAAACATCAAATTTTTTTTAATTTTATTTGATAACAATAGTAGTTGCAAATTATTGACCTAAACTGACAACATTATGTTGTTGGTAGTAATTCTATTGGATTTGANAACTGACAACATTATGTTGTTGGTGGTAATTCTATTGGATTTGAGAAGGAAAAATATTTTGTATTGTTATTATTCATGTTTTTTGTTGATAAAAATTCACCTGTGAAAAGGGTTGAGGTTGACCATTATCAGTGAACTAAGGTATCCCCTATTCAGTTTTAATTTTCACACAGTGGGAGAAACTACAAGTTTCATTTCAGATTCTATGTGACAATAAAAATTAGTTGGGATGCTGTTCTAGCAGTTTTTGAAAAAAACAACAATTTTTTTTTATTAATTGCAGCTTTTTCGGATTTTGTGAATCCTAATATTCTTAGACAACAGTGTGACTATAAATGTGTGTTAAATGTATGTGAGATGACATAAAGTGGATAAGGTATGCTGTAAAACATTTTTTTAACAAAATCTTTCTCCACCTAGTTATATAAAATTTTGAAAGTTTGGTTAGCATCTGGATTATGGTGCTAATGTACTGGTTAATGGATAACTTTCAGAAAATTGTTTTTGCTTACAATAATACCAAGTGAGTTTCTCCGTAAATATAACCGGAAATGTCAAAAGTTAAAAGTTTGAATATAAATATGCCAAAAAACTGTATTTTTGCCAGTGATCAGTGAGTGATATACAAATAATGGATTGCTTTTTTGAAAAATATTTAAAAAATGCTTCCAAAATCTGCAATGTTGAATTCTTTCACAATTTTCTTCTCAAATTAAGTTTTTATAATGCCCTAATTTTAAAATCAGCTAATTGAAAAGTAATAGTCAAAAGGAACAAATGGAAACCATCATCCTAATGTCAGTAAATAATAAGTGTCAAATTATACCTAAGTATAAAGAATTAATAATAAATTTTAATAACCCAATTATTATATTATAATAAAATTCATCAAATCATAATTACATATCAGTACACCAAGGTTTACAGAAAGTTAAATTTAATTTCACTCAATTTTAAAACAAATTTTCACACTATTATTCAATTTCTATTAAAATACCTTAAAGATCTGCGTATGAGCACTGTGACTTGATTCCAATAATTAAATTCACTCTTTAAATAATAACTACTAATAGTATTCAACTCTTTTACTTAAAATATTAAAAGTTCAATAGTTGATTGCTTATGAAACAATAAAATTTATTATTAAAAAAAAATAAAAAATTCAGAATTTTGAAAAACAGAATACAAGCATTAGTTATTTTGCATTATAATTAAATAACAAATTATAAAGTAATAAAAGTTGTAGAGTTTATAAACCAAAACCTACATCACTTGGACTGCCACGTGGTACCAATCATAGTTTATAATTTAGAAAAGTTATAAAAAGTCTCAGTTTCTACTGTTTTAAAACATTATAAACTTTGCATAGTTTGTAGCTAGTTTATCTAGATTATAAGACAATTGACACATCAATATGAATGGTCACATGGTCAATTATAAAGTTTACACAAATTATAAATCTTGTTTATAAGTAGTGGCAAAACTTCTGAATTGAAAAACTTTTTTGAACCCACTTTCGGAAGGAAAAAATTTCAATTTCATAATTTTTATAATCTTACAGAATGAAAATGCAAATTGGTCTTATTATGACTTATAAGAAGGGTTTAAAATTCTATAAATTTTAATAAACTTTGAATAGGATTATAAGACAGAAAGTGTTTATTATTAGAAAATGAGATGAGAAATGAAACTAACAATAAGGATTATACTGAAACACTANTTAGTAAATAATAAATGTCAAATTATACCTAAGTATAAACAATAATAATAAATTTTGATAACCCAATTATTATATTATAATAAAATTCATCAAATCATAATTACATATCAGTACACCAAGGTTTACAAAAAGTTAAATTTAATTTCACTCAATTTTAAAAGACAGAAAGTGTTTATTATTAGAAAATGAGATGAGAAATGAAACTAACAATAAGGATTATACTGAAACACTAACCGATAGACTGACCTTAAATTTTATTTATGAAAATGTAAATTTTGTCATGTCATTCTTGAGTGTCACCGTTCATATCCGCGTTGGGAAGGGAGACAAGANTAACCGATAGACTGACCTTAAATTTTATTTATGAAAATGTAAATTTTGTCATGTCATTCTTGAGTGTCACCGTTCATATCCGCGTTGGGAAGGGAGACAAGAGCAACAAAGGAACGGTTAAAAGTAAGAATACAAGCAAACCCATATACATTAGATTTTTCTCTCAACCATTTTCAATTCAATTGATGTAATCGTGCCTGTCCGGCCCGGTTTTTTTTTGTAAGATCCCGGAGGCAGTAGGGCATTTGAGTAAAGTCGGCAAATTGGCAATATGGTAGAAAAAGTACAAGGTCCCAAACCAGTCTCTCTAGCTAATGTTCCGTTAGATTGCACGTTTAGTTGTANTATGGTAGAAAAAGTACAAGGTCCCAAACCAGTCTCTCTAGCTAATGTTCCGTTAGATTGCACGTTTAGTTGTAATTTTTTTTTGTTTGTTTGATAATTTATTCAAGTGTCAGAGAGCATCATTTTTATAAAAATGTTAATTTGCTAAGACACCCCCGCATACGCAGGACTAATTAAGTAAAATAATAATAAGTAATCTTAATTTTTAGAGTGATTTACACTTTGAATTGGCATGAGTTGGTTATAGCCCATAGTTAATTTACATACTGGTAAATTCTACAGTTCTCGATTCCTTTACCCATTCTTTAGCTTCTTTTTTCAACTTTCCCAATGTGACTATTTCGTCCAAGTTATGAGTTTGGATGAATTTATTCCATATCAGTATTGCTCTATCACTGAAAGACTTTTTAGAAAACTCAGTATTTTTTCTAATCATTTCAAAAGTTCCCTTTAGTTTTGAGTCATAGATGTGTTCTTTTACCATAAAGTATTTTTCAAGATTTAGAATTCTTGTACTTGGTAATTTATAAGTTTCAATTAACGTAATATATTTTAGTCTCTCTTCCAAACTAAGAATATTACATGAGTCATATAGCTTGTTCATATCATTATTGTCAAATTCCAATCGCAGTTTAGAATTGTAAAAAATCC